>JAFMOD010000550.1:13818-119744 GCA_019802435.1 Corydoras maculifer | reverse complement strand
ATTTTAGATTTTGCTCATTTATTAGACGACTTTATCTAAAGCAACTTACAAGTATCTCTTAATGAATGGAGTCTGAACACAAATTTGATACAGCATCCCTGGAGCAAAGAGGGTCGAGGGCCTTGCTCAAGGGTTCATATTAGTAACTGCAGTGGACCTTGGATTTGAAACACAATGTTCTCATCAATAGATCAACACCCTAACCACTGAGTTACCACACCCACAATTTTATTTAATTTTGAAGACAGACACATTGGACAAGGAGCTGGGAGAAGTTGTGTCCATCCACTACTACCTACTAGAAAAGGACCCCATCCTACTTCAATTGCTTTCTAGTGCTTTAGGCCCTCAAATTTCAGGTGGTCTAGGGGTGGAAGGACAGATGGTCATGACAGACTTCTTTTCCCAAAAGGGCATAGGGGAGTGTAACACAGGCCTAACAATGCGTGGCCTGAAACGGGCGGTGGCAAAACTAATAGTTATCAGTTTACCTCAGTTTAAGTAAAAATAATTTAAAAATCTGACTGCACAAAATTCAACTACGGTGTTCAACTAAGTTCAGTAATAGGACCACTTCTATTAAAGTCCACTTCCTCAAAAATCTTTATTTTCATTTATTCCAAAGCATAAAATTATTTTTTTCTATATGCAGATGACACACAGCTGTTTTTGGTTAAACTGAATGCTTTGAACTTTAAAGAGAAAAAAGTGGATATCAAATAATATTGTCCCCCACTGAGTCCCCCACTGAGTCTTGGTCCTCCCAAGGTTTCTTCCTTAAATAACAACATAAAAGGGAGTTTTTTCTTGCCACTGTCGCTTCGGCTTGCTCTTTGGGGGTTTAAAGGCTTTTCATTCATTTAAAGCTGCTTTGTGACAATGTACTGTTGTAAAAAACGCTATATGAATAAATAACTTGAACTTGAACTGGAATAAAATCTTGCTAAAATCTAATACGTGTTATAGTCGAATACAAAACAAAAAGTGAAACAGTTTTAAATTTTGAGGACCTAGTTAATGTGTAAATAATTTAGGCATCAGATATATCATTCAAAAACTAGTAGCAATATTATAGCAATAACAGCATTGTTAAAGTTGTATTCTTTTAACATTATTACAATTATTACAAAGGTAGAAAGTTAACTTTCTGTCATATAAACTAATTTATGCTATCTGGAGGGCATGGTGGCTTAGTGCTTAGCATTTTGCCGCTCAGCGCTTTGGATCCAGGTTCGAATCCCAAACTGGATGGATTTTCCATGTTCTCCCCATGTCCATGTGGGTTTCCCCCCAGGTTCTTTGGTTTCCTCCCACAGTAAAAAAAAACATGGATTCAAGGTAATTTGGCTGCTCTTAATTGCCCAATGTATAGAGTGTGTGAGTGTATGCCCAGTGATAGATCCTGGGTGTATTTACTACATAAACTTTAGCTGATTTACAATGCAGCAGTTTTGACTAGGTCCAAAGTGTTTGCTCATATTATTTCATTAAATTTTCAATGGTTCCCAGTTAGGTTTCTCATTAAATACAAAATATAACTAAGATTGTACAATGTACTGGACTTTTTTTTAAGACCCTATACTAATACTACAGTATAACTAAGCCAAGGACGAGTGTTTCTTACAAGTTTCTTCGACTCTGGAATAGTCTTTCTGTCACTGCAGGGTTCTGAAATACTATCAATCTTCAAAAGTAGACCACAAATATACTTATTTTCTTAAATGTGCACAGACTAGATTGAACTTTGTTGGATGGGTGATTTGGAACAGTTGGTGCTGCCATTTTATCAATTTATCTAACTCACTGTTAGTAAAACTGAAGGGCTGAAACGCGGATAGTTGCTGTTCGAATAAGTGCTGCTGGAGTAATGCTGTGCAATGCTAAATTCTGTCCACTACTCAATTATGATGCCATAACTTTTCAAAATACTTGTGTTTTCTTTTAACATGTTACCAGCTCTTTAAGGGAGTATACTTATACTTATATCAAGGGTTTTAGGATTTTACAATGAAATTGTAAAAATATTTCTAAGACCTTGAATCTAACCAGGACTGAAGAGGTCCTCATTTAAAATGAAAGACGTATTTGAATATGGTGTCTATGTAAGAAGGACCTTGGTTCTGGAGGTGAGAAGGAATGCAATGGTCTGAAAAAGTTTCAAAGGGCTATGATATAAAAACCTGTTGGAAAGTTGAACATCTCTGATTCAGTGCATAAATCGGGTTTTTTATATTTTAGAGGCTGTAAGAAAATATTGTGGCTCTGGTGCATCTTTAATTTGCTCCAGCTGCAATGCAAAGGTTCCTAGTTTTGTAGCATGACCGTTGGGACATTGTCAATAATACATTGCGATTGTTCGGACTGGTGGTGCACAGTCACTGTGTACCGCCACTCCGCTGATTGTCTGGTCAAAGCGCAATACATCATGCAATTTCACCTGACTCGCTAAAAATAAAAGCAAGTGCAGATGAATAAGTTGCTAACCCACTGCCAGCCATGACAAAAGCTGAGGGCCATCTGTGCTGGATCCCTAGGACAAGGGCACCCAGAATTTCGGCACAGTTGGCGCAGCAGCATTAGCTTAAACACCATTTTTGCCATTTGTTTCTTTCTTGCTAGTGCTCTCTGAGTCTTGCACTTACACTTGTGCAGTAGTAAGCGTCGAACAATAAAATTTTATCATGACTCCCCATGTATATTAGTGTATACAAAAACAGTATGTATACTGTATACAAAAACACATAAATGAACAGCAACTATGCTATGCTAAAATATGCTAAAGTTTGTTTCTTTACAGATGTGTTTTCCCCCCAAAATAAAAATACAACATGATTTAGCCAAATAGTTGTATGATTTTATCTGCTCTATTTACTTTGTAAAACAAAAAATTAGTAATGAAAAAAAAAACGTCTTCTAAATTGTTGGGTGTTGTGTTTGGCATGAATGCCATCATAGCATTTAATTTTATTTACATTGTACTTAATCCTAGTTAATATATATGAAAAATAGATTAGGTTGAAGTTATATGAAGTCCATTAATGAGATAAACAATCTTTTGTTATAACTTTATGATTAGTTGTCACTTTATTGCAGTTCTACATGCAATACAAGCAAATCATCAGTTTACATATTCTATAAAGAAATAACTCCACAATCTCCACAATCTCCCCAACCGATTCCGTCCGGAACTTTGGTTTCACAATAGACTCCCACCTTAAACTCTCTGATCATGTTATCAAAACTGCCCGTTCCTGCAGATTCCTTCTTTACAACATAAAGAAGATCAGACCGTTCTTGACTGAACATGCTACCCAACTGCTTGTTCAAGCCCTAGAACTATCCCTGCTTGATTATTGTAATGCGCTACTTGCCGGTATCCCAGCTTCCACAATCAGACCTCTTCAACTAATTCAAAACTCTGCAGCCCGACTTGTGTTTAACCAGCCCAAGCGAACTCATGTCACTCCACTACTCATTTCCCTCCATTGGCTCTCTGTAGCTGCTCGCATTCAGTACAAATCACTGACTCTGGCCTACAGAACCATTTTTGGATCTTCCCCCTCCTACCTTAACTCTATCTTTTCAAAATACACTCCGACTTGTTCACATCGCTCCAGTGATGATTGCCGCCTGGCGATTCCACCTCACCGAGGAGCTAATTCTCACTCCGTGGCGTTCACCACTGCAAAATGGGGGAACGATCTTACCAACTCTGTCCGTAAGGCAGAATCACTAAGCAGTTTTAAGAAACTACTGAAGACGCATCTCTTTAACAAATACCTGTTATAAAAAAAAAAAAGGCGCAGGGGGGGCGCAGCATCAAATAACAATTAGGTTTGATGAATTTACATTATAGTTGGTTTTCTGCATAACTTCTGACTTGTAATGTTCTCATTTGTAAGTCACTTTGGATAAAAGCGTCTGCTAAATGACTAAATGTAAATGTAACATAATGTAAATAACTGACAATAAATCAAATGTGTTTATTATAATATAGTTAAGAAACTGTCAATTTTTGTGGATGGTAATGACTTCGTCTCTACTGCATAAGCAGAAACTACACACCAATACTGCTAGCCAATATGATTTTAATCAAATCTCGGTCGTTATTAGTTTTGAAGTGGAATGTCACACTGTAGATATGTAGGTGGGCTACAGTTTAGTTGTGGTCTATGTTGCCACTGAGTCATTAGCTTTACTTTAACCTATTTCTTACTTTTAGCACTGTAGATAGCATTGTAACTGTTGCATGGTTGCATCATGGTTTTCCATCTACAGATGAAGATCTCTAAGCTTATGATAAGAAGTCCTTTGGCCGTCCCAAGATGCACAGCAGAAGCAATGGCTTCTAAGAGATCAAAGGTAAGAACACTGTGTGTGGGAGCGTTTTGTGATGCCACCAACGCAGGCAAGCCCTTCTGTGTCCTGTTTGTGTTCTATATCTATACACATGACATTTTCACTTTTCGCTGTTGTCTCTCCCCCTCTTTTTCATTTTCGTCATTTAGAAGCCCCACTCAGTGTGTGTATGTGCCTGTTTGTGTGTATTTATATATGTGCCCCCACAGAAAGGGTTTCCCTTTTGTGAGGATGTGTGGGTGCAGCTTACATTCTGCACTTATGTTCCACACCTACAATCATGAGGGTCACACTTTTCCACTTCTTATCAACTTAGTAGCACTTCACGTAAATACTGAGTTACCTATAAAGAAGCATGTTGCAGTTGTAAAATCCTGATAAAATATTCAGACGAAACACAAACACACACAAATATATATACACAAACATGTACAAACACATACAAATAAGTTATATGAAAAACTAAATTTACCAGATTTCATCAAACGTCATCAAGTGATGAATCTAATCAGTTAACCTACCGTAGAAATAAGCACACATGAAGAACTTACACACATGCAAACTCATACGCTGAAGATTTAAGAGGCGTCTGTGTATATTTTGTTCTCCTCACCCTTGTGTGTGGTGTTTTACTTGTGAACCGTGGTTCAGGCAGGAAGCGCGTCACGGTACTAACTGGAACCAGATGTCGGAGGCTGCTGGGGATTCTCACAATGGAACATGCTTGTCAAAGGGAAACTTTCCTGTCTCTCTTTCTCTCTAGCAATATCAAAGCTGGTAACTGTGAAGATACTGATTGATTTCCAGGAGCTCACAGTCACCACTGCAATAAATTCGGCAAAAGAATGAGGGATAAAGCAAGGCTGGGTGAAAGAGTAAAAAAGAGTGGGAAGTGAAAGCCAACCATAACTTTTGTTTCCTTGGAAACCACATTAGTTGAAAAAAGAAAGGCCTTAGTTGGTTAGGGCTCCTTACTGCTGGGGCCACAGACACGCTGCACCTGATGCATGATTTTAATTATTGATGTGTTTAATTTGTGGATCCACCAGGCTGTAGGAGAGGATGAATAAATGAACGGATCAATGATGATTTATGACTTTCTGCCCTGGCTCCCGCATATACGCCGCTGACGCTGTGTCCCGTTTGTCTCAATTCCCCTTACTTTTTTGTTCACAGAACAGGATTTTAATGCACTTGGTTGTGAGGTGTGAGCTATCAATCCCCACCTTTACACTGGTGTGAAGGTGGGCCACTGTGCTCTTCTCTGTGAGCCATAGACCCTACACTGCCTTCCTGTTTCCACATCCAGGGCCAAGACCTATCAAAAGTGGCCATTCCCAGTTACTATAAATGTTTCAGGTTTAACAAAACTATAATCTTTTGAGTTGAACAACCAAAATAAACTCCCATGTAAAAATCTGCTAAACTTTTAAATCTTACTTTTTGCATGACATGTTGCCAATCTTGTAAAAAAAAATGTACCAACTACAGGCTAATTTGTAAACATAATGTAATTAGATTACAATGCAAGTGAAAACAAAAAAAACACAAATTATTTTCACACTGAATATCAATGCAAAAACCTAGCCTTCCTCTAAAGCAATAATATTTAGCTTCAGCTATTATTTAGTAGAAAAATTAACTTCATGAGTATAGAGCTAAATCAGGGCCAAATGTTTTGATTATTTAAAACAATAAAACTGAAACCAATTAAAAAAAAACCTTTTACATATATAATATACTATATATTTTTGTTTAACACAATTGTTATTAAATTGTTTTGATTTATATGAATTCATTAAATTTATTAATTAATGCATTTATTTTTACATTTAAGGTCTTTTTTAAATGCAGATTTTCTATAAAGTCTATAAAGTTTATATTTTTTCAGTTTAGATATTTTCCCATGTTTGACTTTTGGGGTGTGGCATCAACCTAAAAGAAGACGGAATTAATAACAGTAAAAAAAAAAAAAGACTTTTCTCAATCACGCTGCTTTTGGAAAAAAGTGTAAAAACACTGCGAAACACACTTTCAAAGCACCGTATTTACAAGGTTGGCCATTCGATTTTAAAAGCTTGTGGCAAGCATCAGTAAACGGTACTTGCGCAGTGAAACAATGTTTTACAGCTTAAAATTTTCCACTTGCACATGGTTCTGTGAAGGCGGCATCGGTATTGATTTCAATGGCAATCTCTTAATCATGACAACTTGCTAGCACCAATGAACAGAGAAACATTTAAGCATTATTAATTAAAATTGGGTGTTTTACATGAATATCACAATGATGGGTCATATGCATAACATATGTATGCTGAGCAATTAGCATACATATGCGGTGGGGTTCCCCATGCCCATCCAGGGGAGAACGTCTCTGGCGCTGGGCAGATACACCCAGGACAGGGCGCCAATCCATCGCTGGGCACACACTCACTTACACAAAAACACACTCTATATGGGGCAATTTGGAGAACTCAATTGACTTGATCCATGTTTTTGGACTGTGGGAGGAAACCAGAGAACCCGGAGGAAACCCATGCAGACACATGCGAAAACCTACAAAACCTTAGAACTCACAAGTGAGGTCATGGTCCAAGATGTGAGATGTGGGGATCCACAGAAAAGACCTTGTGAACATTTTCAATGCAGGGTCTGTGTTGAGAACTGAAATGGAAGTGGGGAGAGGTCTGACCAGACCAGAAATAACAGTAAAATGAAGCTACGTATAACTGAAGATGGGTGGAAACCTCACTGACTCATTTGAGAATTTTGTAAGGCCCCATGTAAGAAAGCAACAGCTTCCTATTGCTCAGACAGCAGCACCAGTCGCCCCCGATAACCAGTAGCTTATGTAGGTGTTCGACCTCTATGTCTGTTGACCTGCTCTTTTAATACAATGTAATACAATTTGCCTAATGTTATAGTGCACCTGCTCCGTACACACAGCTTTAACCAGACATTGATTGCAGAAGGGTCAAAGGGTTTAGATGCCACAGGGCAAGAGAGGGTTGATAACTGAACAAACACTAAAAGGAGAAAAACCTGTAACTGAATGAGGTGGGGACCCATGGAAAAACGCTAGCCCAGTCTTAAGGGTTGGTAAATAATAGTTGTGAATATACAAAGGGATTAGCCCCCGATTAATAAGCTCACAGTGCCTGTACAACTTTAGATGGTGCCTAAGCATAAGGCTTACCTTAACACAATTTTTTAAAGCACTCCAGACTGCAGCAGTAAAGTAAGGGCTATGGGCAGAGTAAATTTCTCTGGGTATGCTAAATTAATATTAAAAAAGAGTTTTGAATGTAGACAAGCAGTCAATAACTGTGGGAATGATTGTAGAAATTTTAGACCTTATTATTCATTCATTCATTCATTATCTCCCGCTTATCCTCTATTAGGGTCACGGTGGGGTTCCCCATGCCCATCCAGGGGAGAACGTCTCGGGCGCTGGGCAGATAGACCCAGGACAGGGCGCCAATCCATCGCTGGGCTAGACCTTATTATATCAATTTAAAAAAAGAATGGCATTATATGACTAAAGTCTATAAGGTACAGGATATGGCCAATGTTTGCTGTCAGGTAGGTTAAATGGCATGTTGCCAGCCATGCACAACATGTTAGTGTTTTGGCGCAATGACACCAACCTGTATTCTAATTTAAGTACTCGGATAGTATGTGCTACTTTTGCACCACGCAGAACAAACCATGTTATGAAACAAGAATGAGAGATGCACATTTTGAATTAGCAATTTAGTCATTTAGCATAGCATTGTAGCATTTATACAAAGTAATTTACAAGTCAGGGCGGCACGGTGGCTTAGTGGTTAGCAGGTTCGCCTCTCAGCGCTAGGGATTCCCTGTTCGAATCCCCATCTGGGTGGAGTTTCCTTGTTCTCGCCGTCTCCGCGGGGGGGGGGGGGGGGGGGGGGGGGGGGGGGGGGGGGGGGGGGGGGGGGGGGGGGGGGGGGGGGGGGGGGGGGGGGGGGGGGGGGGGGGGGGGGGGGGGGGCCCCCCCCCCCCCCCCGTGACCCTAATATAGGATGAAGCGGAAGATAATGAATGAATGAATAAATTTAAGTCAGAGTACAAGTTTGTTACTTAAGGTGTAACTAGATAAACGGTAGAATTATCAGTCCGGACATAATCTGCGTTTAGTGTTAAGATAAAGATATTGTAAATAAAAAAAATTAGAGCAAGCATTTGTGGACATTTCTTAAAAAAATAAAAATGTTTTAGTGTTAAAGACAGAGTTAGGAAGATCATTTCACTATTTAGCAATGGTGATGGTGAATTTCACCATGCTGAGGTTAAGAAGCCAGGTGGCTGTCATCACTTGAGTGAAGTAAATGAGCTGGGGTGTACCAGTGGAATTCAAAAATGAGGTAAGAGAAAGAAAATCCAGAGAGTTTGCCCTGTAGGCCAGTATTAAGGCATTATAATAACTGGAAAGCTAATAAAAGTAAATGAAATTTTTTAAGCAACATGAGATGTGCAAGTTATGCATTGCAGTAGTCAAGTTAGAAGGGGATATGGGCTTGGACTGGACTTAGAATGACAGAGCATATTTAAGACATGTCCAGTGAAAAGATATAGGGACCGAGCACTAAGCCTTGGGGCACTCAGGGTTAGCTTAAGAAGATCCCTATTTCATGACACCTGAAAGAATTACCTATAAGATAGGATAAACAACATTAAATTGTTATTTTAGAGATGTCAAATTTATTTTAAAAAAAGTGTCTAATGATTTACTGTATCAAAAAAAGTATGATATTAGTGTAATTGCGAGAGAAAGTATAGAGTAGGTACAGGCAAGAGGGAACCAGATTCCTCAGAAGGATAAAGGTGTGATAATGTGTCAATTTTAGTCTCTTTAGATATCATGGGAAGCCATGCCATGGTGAAGTTAAAGTTATTGAAGAAAAGTAATCAGCAAGCTTGTCTGGCATTCAGCCTCAGAGCTTTCTTTGAAAACAATTTTTTTAAATCTGTGTGAAAATCTGTACTTGGAACAGGTGCAGTGTCCCAATTAACCAACTGCCAATTTTGTGGCAAGAAATTCAGACTCTGGTTCCATAATTATATTCAGCCTGGAAAAGTTTATATTGAAAGAAAGCGATGGAATCCAGAATGGAATTTGGGTGGAGGACCTAGTCTGCATTTGCATCCCACTGTAGCTGGAGTAGTTTGCCTTTTAAAAGTGTATTAAAAGGCAGTGTATCATATCTCAAAGACTGTGAAAAGCACCAATAATATTTGCAAAATAAATAATATTATTAAAGGTGCATGGTGTTGGACATTTACAGACAGCACTTACCTTCTTAGGATCTTTGTTAATTTCCTCAGAGAAGTGGAATCACAAGGGTAGTTACAAACAATATAACTGATAAACATCAGCTGTAACTGAAATTTTAAGTAACTGTATTTTGAGTAATGAATACGGTGAATCTGGGTTATAAAGGCAGACAATACAAGAGTGGAGGTTTTGGCGGCTGTTTAGTCAGGAATGGCTTCTGAGAAAGCACACCGCTAAATGCAGGTGGGTAGACAGACTCCGTTGGCATGGCAGACAACCTGGAATTTATGGGGCAGTCATAGGCTTGCGGTTAAGGAATGAGCCTTTCGACCTGAAGACCCCAGATTCGATTCCCAGACCTATGACTGAAGTGCCCTTGAGCAAGGCACCTTATTTCAATTGCTCCACTGGCACTATATACAAGACCGCCCACTGCTCCAGGCACATATGTTTACATCCCCAGGGTGTGTATATGTGTATATAAATGACTTAACAAGTAGCAGAAGATAAAATAATTGGGTTAGAGAGAAGTGTTGCCAATGACAATCGTGCGCACTGACCTAAGTGAGGGGGAGGCCTAAATAGTGAAATCAGGATGCAATAAACACAAGAAATAAATGTCATTATGTGTACCTAATATAGGATAGATTGTTTGAGAAAAAGTAGGAGGGAGTTGGAGTTGCTGGTATAGAAAGAGGAAGCTGGATGCAGGTTTGTGATGTACAAAAAACTGTTTTTCATTACCACACTCACAAATTACCATGTTTTTTGAGTCTTTGTCTATCAATTTTTGTAAACAAACTTAGAAAATAAAATAAATAAAATATTTAATAGGTTTGTATATTAGGTAGTGAGAAAAAAAATGGAATCTTAAAGGAATATGATAACATTGCATATTTCCTTTAGAATCTGTTGTTTTTGGGATTTTATTTAGAATAAGTCCAGCACTACCAAGGGTAAGATGACACGCCAATGTCTCTGTGTTCCCTTTCCTTTGGTTGGTTTCCTCCATTCATTGGTCTGAAATGAGACAATTGTATTATAAAGTGATGTATGAACATTACGATGGATGCGCTGAATATATTTTCTGTGTTTCATTTTGCCCAGGCCACCAGGGCTATGGTCAATATCAGCTGTAATGCCTGGGTCTGGACAGAAAAATTCATTTCAATTACAATTACCATTGTGGCGACGTTGATTTATAGCGTTGTTTTCTTACCAGCCCTTTCCCACTGCCATTAATCAGCCGAGGCCTGCTTGTATGATCCGCACTTCATCTACCTGCCAAGTGGAATTGCTCTGCCGAGCATTCCCGCGCCATGCCCCCACCAGAGACTACTGGACCCGCAGGGAATATTAGTGTACTTAATTCACACTCCATCTCTCTGCATTTTCTTATACTGATGCTAACTTGCAGGAATTCGAACGTACTTCATTTCCATTAAAAGTGCACAAGTAAAAATGTGCTAATTCCTTAAAATATGTCCAAAATAATGTCATATTGTCCAATAAAATAAATCCTTTTATTTACATATACTGATGTATGTATGCAATTTTATAAGTAGTTCTATATCAGGAGTACACCATACAAAATATCCAATCACAAGAGTATTATTTCCAAACAATAAAATTATTTATTAAATGTCTTATTTATATTTTCTGACTAGATCTACAAGCACACATACCCTATATGTCTAAATATCAACTTAATAAATATACATCCAGCAATATCATTAAATCTAGACATTTGCACATGTGCATTAATAAGAACAATTGGAACAAGATACCAAGGATCATATATTATTACTTATATTATGTATTGATATTTTCTTATAGGTCATGATTTAATTACTATTGCTTCGGTACAGACGGTACCAATTCTTGTCAGGAAACAGAATCTCTCTCCTTTCTCGTCAGCTCCCTCCTCCTTATTTCAGAGTGAGTCACAGGTCCAGACATTTTCTAAATCTGTGAGAGCGAGCAGCAACAAGGAGAGGCTAGTGGAACCACATCGCTGTGCCGGCACTGTCGTGTTTACATTGCTGCCTAGTCGCCACGGCTTTGGCAGACGTCACCAAACCCTGCCCTGCCCTCCCACTGTGGTTCTGTCTCAAACAACACGTGTGGAATGGAAACAGCATACACATTCATCCATGCCTGTACTGTTTCAAACAACACCTGGTCTTCAGAGACATAAAAGAACCTTGACTGGAGTTTTTCAGAATAGTCATTTGTTAGGACAACAGTCTATGCTTTCTTTTGTGCAGTTAATCAGTAAAATCATGCTACAATTATTTGTTATGTAAAAGAGAATTAACCCACCTCATTAAAGTTTATTTAGAAACCAATTGAATAGAAGTTTAATTTTAACCTGAAATGGAATTAGAAATAAAATTGACTGCATACTTTTAACATGGTCCATATTTTTTTAATGTTGGGGAATGCAGAGAACCACAAAATTATGTACACTGGTAACATTCAAATTTGTAAAAATGTCCTACATCCTAATAGCAATAGTTTTTAAGCTAATAATGGTGTTTTATAAAATTTCTAAATTAAATGTATGGAATAAAATAAAAGGTACGGTGGCTTAGTGGTTAGCACATTCGCCTCTCAGCGCTAGGGATTCCCGGTTTGAATCTCAATCTGGGTGGAGTTTCCATGTTCTCCCTGTGTCCGCGTGGGATTCCCCCGGGTTCTCCGGTTTCCTCCTACAGGCCAAAAACATGGATCAAGGTATAGAGTGTATATATAGAGTGTGTTTGTGTGAGTGAATGTGCGCCCAGCGATAGATTGGCACCCTGTCCTGGGTGTATCTGCCCAGCACCCAAAATATTCTCCCATGGATAGGCATGGGGAAAACCTGCCACGACCCCCCCCGCGATCCTAGTAGAGGATAAAGTGGA
This sequence comes from Corydoras maculifer, assembly GCA_019802435.1. Taxonomy (NCBI): domain Eukaryota; kingdom Metazoa; phylum Chordata; class Actinopteri; order Siluriformes; family Callichthyidae; genus Corydoras; species Corydoras maculifer. The sequence goes on along the minus strand of JAFMOD010000550.1, from coordinate 107,183 downwards.
AGATAATGGATGGATGAATGGAAAGGAAAAAGTAAAAGCATAAATAAAAACATTTAATTTCCTAATTGAAACATAATCTTATGTAGATTTTATAGTTCCTCTGTTTCATTGATTGATGGCGCGGTGGCTTAGCGTGTCTGTCTTTCAACTCTCTGGATCCAGGTTTGAATCCCGTTAGGAATGTAGTCTATTTTGCTCCCATAGTTTATTTAAGGTAAATTGTAGTAATGGGTTTGTGGTTAAGGAACCAGCCTTGTAAATGGAAGGTTGCTGGTTTGATTCTCGATACTGCCAAGTACCATGGCTAAAGTGCCCTTGGGCAAGGCACCTGACCCCAATTTCTCCCTGGGCGCCATATTAAAGGCTGTTCACCGCTCCGTACACGTGTGCTCACTTCACCAGTGTGTATATGTGTGTTTCACTGCACGGATGGGTTGAATGTGAAGGACAAATTCCTTTGTGTGTACGCACAGTAGGCAAAATAAGTCACTTCGTCATTTGGCTGTTCTAAATTGCCCTTCTCTAAATTGGCCATTTACACACACTCCAAAAAACACTTTTAATATCTACTAATATGTAGATATTAAAAGTGTTTTTTGGAGTTACCAAGTCTTTATTTACTCTGTATGTTCAGTTACTATATATATATCCAGCACTTTAGGCAGATGGAGATGCCACTATTGTAAATAAAAAAGGTAACTGCTCAGATATAACTCCCCCTAACCACAAATGCATATCCTATATCTTGCTAAATCATGAACTGAAAGTTTATTTAACAAAAATTGTGTTGATCTTATTTCCAGCTGTTCAAACGCAGTGTAAATATGACCACCATTTGGTTTTACTTGAATGAACTTTCTCATAACCTTATAAACTAGAATGCTATTCCAGAAAGGAAAGCTATTTTTTAACAAATAAAAACCTGAAACATATACGGGACTGTTTCTCATATCCTACAACTTCTTTCACAAACAAAATATAATGAGTGTTTGGTTGTTTTCAGTTTTGACTGTACTATATGTTTGCCCTCTTGGAAACACTCCTTGCATTATTCCCATGAGGAAGATGAAGTCAGCAGACTAAGAGTCAGAGTTCTTTCCAGAAAGCAGAGTTCCTCTACAGGCTGGTCAGATGAAAGGTGATGAGCAGTATTGATTGGGTAGCAAGAGGGAAAATGGGTGGTGAGTGTGCACAAGCTGGAGCTGCTGAAGAATATGAACGAGTTGGGGGTGGGGGGGCATTAGGATATCTGAGGGTGGGAAGGAGCTATGTGAAAGCAGGAAGATGGGCTGATTGGCTGTCACAAAATTCCTCCCTCTCTGCACTTCATTTTTACGTTGCATCTTGGTGTGCAGTGTAGTGTTGATGATGAGAACTGTCGGGGGAGATCTACCCTGCGCAGGGTCAGAAAAATGACTGACCTTAAAAAGGTGGTGCCAAAGAATGCATACACACACACACACACACACACACACACACACACACACACACACACACACACACTTAATACATTTAAACTTTCTTTAACATCTTAGTATAAAGATTCAACAATGATCTGCATGTAATTCTAAATGCAGAATGAATGTGTGTATGGTAGGTAGTTAATTAAAAATTTAGTTTATTGGAATAGTAAACAGGGGCACGGTGGCTTAGTGGTTATCATGTTCTCCTCTCAGCGCTAGGAATTCCTGGTTCGAATCCCAATCTGGATGAAGTTTCCATGTTCTCCCCGTGTTCCTCCCACACTCCCACAATCAAGATCAATTGTGTGTGTCTGTGTGAGTGAGTGTGTACCTAGCGATGGATTGGCGCCCTGTCCTGGGTGTATCTGCCTAACGCCAAAAAAACGTTCTCCCCTAAAAGGGCATGGGAAATGGGCAAGCAGAAGATAATGGATAAATGGATTAGTAAACAAATTTAATAAATGTCATAGTTCCTAAGACCACACAATTTGTCTTTGAAAGCAATTTACTATATAATTACAAGGGATAAGGTTATAAAAGGTTTATAAAAATAGATTTTTGATAAACCATCTTATTTTTTCTTATCTAAAAAAAATACCCTATGAAAAAAAAGTAAAAAGTAAATGTGATTAAAAAATGAGATTTTTTAAAATATTTTTATTTTCATGTATTGATATAAAACAAATGTTTATTGTCTATGTTTTACTGTTTATTTTCTATTTTTAATTTAACATTGGAAAGGTAAATTAAATATGATTTAAATACAGATAAATATATTTAGGCCATGGCTTTACAAAACTCACTCAGTAAACCAATATCTACAATAACTGACAAAGTTTTAGTCAATTGTAACTACTAAACTGGAAGAGGACCCAGGTTTTTGTACCCATGTGGAGTAAGAAGAATCATACAAGAGGCAAATATCCCCCAATGCTCATGGTTGGAGAGTTACAGAAAATAGAAGCATCCTGTACTTTTGATGTTTTTGAAAGAATTCTTTAAAAAAACATTTTCTGTCAACTTATCACAAAAGTAAGTGCCTGGAGATTGATGTATACTACTGAGACATGGACTGAAACCGTTTCCCATGGTTAGTTGAAAACAAAAACACTCAAGGTAGGTTTGACAAAGAATGGAGTATAACTATTCTGAAGAGAATCTATGCCCACTGTTAAGTACGGTAAAAAGTATTGTTAAGTGTATGGCATCATGAAGTCCGTTAAATACATCCATCCATCCATTATCTTCCACTTTATCCTCTACTAGGGTTGTGAAGGGGTGTTGGTTCCCCATGCCCATCCAGGGGAGAACGTTTTAGGCACTGGGCAGACAGGACAGGTCGCCAATCCATCGCTGGGCACCATTTAATACAAGGACATTAAAATCAAAATCTTTTTGCTTCTGCCAAGAAACTACAAGTGGGTCATCACTGAGTATCTCATCAATGTTCCAAAACATAGGGCTGTGAATTAAATGAACAGTGAACAATAGAGGACACTAAACACAGAGAGTTTCTGTGGACAGAAATTTACCAGCTCTTAAACCCTGTGAGATGTAACAGCAGAAGTCTAAGTGGTATTTCATAGGTAAATAAATTTGTATACAGTATTAAACACAGGAATGCCAATAATTGTAATTGTTTTAAAAGTTATTTCTTGACACATTTAAAAATACTAACTTAGAGTAAATGTACACTCAAGGACATTAAGCCATTGACTTTTATTCAATAGCATTGTTTTTATTTTGGAAGTGGAACTATTCGGTTCAAACAATCAGGTGTTACCTAATCATGAGTACATGTACCACATGACAATATAATAGTAAATTATGCTCAGCATGGGTTTTTTTTTTTTTTCGATGTCTTACTTTATGTAAGCTAGTAAGACTATAGTCAGTTGCAAAATGGTCATTGACCTGTCTTTATTGTAAAGTCTTTTAAGGCTGACAAAATTGACATTTGTAAGCGATTGAAAGGATAATCCAATAAAAGTAAGGTGTTGGTAGAACCTAAGACCTTCTATTTCTTGATAATGGTTTTGAGCGGGTTTGCTGATAAAGATTAATTAAGACTTCATTCATTAATTCATTTATTCATTACTTAATTATCTTTCACTTAATTGTGTACTAGGGTGGCAGGGAGTTCCCCATGCCCATCTAAGGGAGAATGTTTTGGGTTCTGGGCAGATATACCCAGGACAGGGTGCCCGTCTATCGCTGGGCACACACACTTACTCACACAAAAACACTCTATAAGGGACAATGCAGAGAATTCAATTTACCTTCAATTCATGTTTTTGGACTGTGGGAGGAAACCGGAGAACCCGAAGGAAACCCACGCAGACACGGGGAGAACATGGCAACCCCACCCAGATTTGGATTCGAACCTAGATCCCAAGAGCTTAGAAGCAAACCTGCTAACCACTAAGCTAACCACTAATTTGCCACCCTAATTAAGACTTTAGAATGTATAGTTACTTAAGTATACGATGTAACTTATGTACATAAGCATTATTAACCTTCAGAATTACAGACAAGTTGTAAATTGCACTGGAAAAAATGTATTTTTGTAACATGATAGCTACAGTGATAAGATTCAGGTGCATTACTTTATCTGCTGATGCTTCTAAAGCCAATTATTATGACATTATTATCAACAGTTGTGTTTATTTGGTCTTCACCACATCTCGCCTGCACAAATTTTATTGTGTGCACTGATACCGTATCCATATCCTATAATTGGCTTGCTGTTTTTTTGGCATGGCGATAGGGAAGGATAGCTGCACATTTTTTGACTGGCCGTTAGCAGAGCACAATAAGTCTCGCCAGACCCGCTTAAAATAAAAGCAGTTGGCTAGCAAAAAGAGTTAACCCACCACTGGTGTTGACAGGAGCCATTGTAGAGTGCTTATTCACCACTGGTACAGCTCTTGCTCCATTGACATTGCACTGAGTGGGTGGCAAATGAGGACAAGGACTCCCCCAAGCATCTCGGCATGGCTAGCGAAGCAAGAGGACAATTAGGACTGGCTCGCCTACCACCCAATTTTGCCTTTTGTTTCTTTTAATTATTTTCTTTAGGGTGCGCATGCTCTCTAAGCAACCATCCTTGTGCTTGCTTACATCTGAGGCATCAGGCACTATGCGTGGTTTTCTCATTATCTTACCACAAAAGTATAATAATTTCAGTAATACTACAAAATTAAGAAAGTCAGTGTGGTGGCGGGCGGCACGGTGGCTTAGTGGTTAGCACATTCTCCTCTCATCGCTAGAGATTCCCGGTTTGAATCCCAATCTGGGTTGAGTTTCCATGTTCTCCCCGTGTCTGTGTGGGTTTCCTCCAGGTTCTCCGGTTTCCTCCCACAGTCCAAAAACATGGATCAAGGTCAATTGAATTCTCCAAATTGCCCCATGTAGAGTGTGTTTGTCTCTGTGAGTATGTGCCCAGCGATGGATTGGCCCCCTGTCCTGGGTGTATCTGCCAAGCGCCCGAAACGTTCTCCCCTGGATGGGCATGGGGAATCACCCCCCCCCCCCCGCGACCCTAGTAGAGGATAAAGAGGAAGATAATAGATGGATAGATGGGTGGATGGATGGATGGATGCTGTGGCGTTGGGGGCAACAAGAAGTGGCGGAGCCGATGCGCTCATCAGGCATTAGGAAAATTGATTAGTGCACCTGATCCGGCTCCGTCTGATGGCTTGTGCAGCTTTAGAAGCTGTGACATCATATGCCGTAGGGAGAGAGATTCCATGGACCCGACGGGAGCGGGACTTCGGCTAGCCACACCATGCCAGCACATCTGTGATTTAAATGTGAGGTTAAATGCAGTGTGTAATAAAACCCGTTCCTGTCCGGAGAAATCCGGTCTCCGTTCCTCATTCGTTGCCCACCCCTCGTTACAGTTAGGTCCAGAGTCTATTCAGGAACAGACGCGCAATAAATTTAGGATTTATTTAACAAACAAAATTCAGGAGTAGAAAAAAACCTAAAACTAATCCAGCAAAATATAGGTAGGATAAGAGATAAGTTAAGCTTCATAAGGAAAACTAACTTTTCCGAAATGACCTACACCATAGTAAGTAACAATGCAACTAATTCACAAAAGAGAATTAACTTAAAACAATCACAGGTGAACAACACTGGTGGAGGTACCGGTTAAACAACAAACAAGGCACAAAGATGGGAACTTTGGAAAGGAAAATTGTAATCTGTGACAAATAACAGAAAGTAAACGGAAGCATGTAGCCTACAGCACAACAGTGCCAAGGATAACGGATCTTTGTAGTTAGATTCACCCACCATCCATCCTTTATCTTCTGCTTTATCCTCTACTAGGGTCGCGGGGGGGGGTTCCCCATGACTATCCAGGGAAGAACGTTCCGGGCGCTGGGCAGATACACCCAGGACAGGGCACCAATCTATGACTGGGCACACACTCACTTACACGAACACACTCTATATGGGGCAATTTGGAGAATTCAGTTGACCTTGATTTATGTTTTTGGACTGTGGGAGGAAACTGGAGAATCTGGAGGAAACTCACGCGGACAGCAGGAGAACATGGAAACTCCACCCAGATTGGGATTCGAACCAAGAATTCCTAGTGCTGAGAGTGTGATAACTAAGCCACCATGCCGCCCTTGTTAGATTCAAATAAAAAAAAATTATTCTGCTTTTATATATACTGTAGAACCTGTAATGAAATATATTAGGACACAATATTTGAGTTCTGAAGTTACATTCTGTTCCATGGCTTTTTTTTCTATTTTAATTGTCTTACTTTATGTAAGCCAGTAAGACTATGGTCAGTTGCGGAATGGTCATTGACCATTTTTTCTTTAAAAGTCTTTATTGTAAAGACTTTAAAATATGACAAAATTGACATTTGTATGTTGCAATATCCTCCTGGCTCATCAAGGGATTAAAAGGATAATCCAAAGTAAAGTGTTTAAAGAACCTAAGACCTTCTATTTGTTGATAATGCTTTCAAATGGGTTTGCTGATAAAGATTAATTAAGACTTCATTCATTCATTATCTTTCTCCCCATCCTCTACTAGGGGTCGAGGGCAGATACACTCAGGACAGGGCGCCAGTCTATTGCTGGGCACACTCACACACAATTTAGAGCATTCAATTTACCTTGAATTCATGTTTTTGGACTGTGGGAGGTAACCAGAGAACCTTTTTTTATATTATTATTCTGCTTTTACATTTAGAACCTGTGATAAAAATATTTGCATACAATTATTGAGTTCTGAAAGTCACATTGTGTTCTGTTGGTGCAGGTGTATAAAATCACCTAGCCAATTATATGCTTCCAACTTTTTAGAAATAGTTCAGGAAAAGTCTTTTTGCGTTCAAGCATGACTGTTCTCCAGTCCACAAAGTGGTTGAGTGTGTTTGGTGTGGAAGAATGGAGAATACAATCCAAGACCTGGATTTTTCCATGTTCTCAAAATTAAAATATTTTAATGTGAAACTGTTGTGTCAGACGGGCGGCACTTGGTGGTTAGCATGTTCACCTCTCAGCGATGTGGATTTTCCTCCAGGTTCCTCCTCCCACAGTACAAAAACATAGATCAAGGTAAATCAAATGCTCTAAATTGCCCTACATAGTTTGTGTTTGTGTGTGTCTGAGTGAGTGAGTGTGCCCAGCGATAGATTGGTGCATGAAATGTTCTCTCCTGGATGGGCATTAAGCATAATTAATGAATGAATGATGTGTCAGAATGAAACAAGGTGAATATGTCATAAATTAGGAAATTAGGGGAATGTAGATAACGAATGCGATGCACAAGAAAAATAAACAATAAGTAAGCTGTTGACTGTCTAAATCTAAACCATGACTGTCTAAAGTATAAACAGAAAATTAAAAATCAGAATTATAATCTACACTAATCAAAGGTCGGGATGACTAAGAGTTGTTTTGTGTTGCTGGATTATCCCCATTCCTTCTGATGGTTACACACATGCCTATAAACCAAAATTGTAATTGACATTAAATGCTTTTTGTCTTTTATTCAATAGAGAACCTTGATGATGAACATCATGAACATTTTAATGGAAGTCCTCTATTTTTAGGCCCCTTCCCCCATTTTCCATCATTTCCTCAGCTGAAGTTGTGTTTCTATGTAATTTATTGTATTTTAAAGCTGATAGCAGTAAAATATAAGTTTTAGAAAAAATTTCTTCTTTCTTTAGAAAAAAGTTTCTTGTTTTGATAGTAGTCAGCATTTTTAATGTGTTAATTTTGGTAAGTTTTACAGATAGCATGTTATAGCAAAAGAATTTAACTGATTACAAATTCCTATTTGTTTATATTATAAACACTATACCTTATTGATGGTTTGTTAAGTCAAAAGTTTATTTTTAGAAATACAGTTTATACATTGGGCGGCACAGTGATGTAATAGTTGGCACGTCCGCCTCTCAGCGCTGGGGATCCAGGCTTATATTTTAATTTGGGTGGCGTTTTCATGTTCTCCCCGTCCATGTGGTCATCACACAGTCCAAAAAGCATGGATTCATGTCTGTGTGTTCATCCCACAGTCCCACGGGTGAATTGGCTCCTCTAAATTGCCCCATATAGCGTGTGTGTGTGTGTATGTATGAGTGTGAGTCCAGCACTGAATTGACACTGTCCTGGGCATCTGACTTTCTGTTAGTGGCATGAAACAGGAAGAAACAAACAAACAAGCTTTGTAACAAGACACTTTGGAAAAAGAGAGATGTGCCGAACTTGTGACACAACAAACAAAAATTGCAAGACGACTAAAATACAAACCAGCTGTATGACCTTGGTTTTGTAATTTTTTTACATAATGCCCTTTGCTTCGGAGTCGACAGCTCTGTGTAATCTCCGGCTGTGTGCCACATGTGAAACTCTGTACCTGATTTTGCAGTCATTTTGCACCCCATGTGTGTAAACATGTATTAGTAACACAAACCTTGTCTTTGCTTATTGCTTAATTAAAGTACTTTTAATTACTGAAGTTTTAATCTGACACCCTGCTGTGTAATGATGTCATCATGTTAGCTGGGTACACCCATTAGAGACGCCTTTGTTTAATGGAACACAAATATAATTACAAGTTTAGAACCCTGCATTTAAGTACAATAACAAATCTAATGTGACAGTATGTTTTAAACTCGATCCTTTCTTGCCCTCACTACTGTACATATTTAAATAAGTATGTTTTTATTTTACTCCTGACAAAGTACATTTTTGTTTGAGTATATATTTTTAAAAATATGGATCTAGACACTACAGGCAGCTCTTAAAAATGTTTAAGTTTTTCTAGTTTCCCCCAACAGCCTAAAAACATGGATTTAAGGTAAATTGGATTCTCTAAATTGCCCCTATGAAGTGTTCTGCCCTGGATAGGGACCCCCCCAAACACACACACAATTCCAGTAGATTAAACAAAAAATATTGAGATGAATTTATCCATCCATCCATTATCTTCCACTATATCTTATTCTAGGGTCATGGGGCAGATACGGCCAGGTCAGGGCACCAATCTATTGCTGGGCACACACTCACACACAGACACACACCCAAACACACTCTAAATGGGGCAATTTTGTAGAATTCAATTGACCTTGATCCATGTTTTTGGCCTGTGGGAGGAAACTGGAGAACCCGGAGGAAACCCACGTGGACATGGGGAGTACATGGAAACTTCACCCAGATTTGGTTTCAAACCAGGAATCCCTAGCGCTGAGATTAATTAAATTAATAAATAAAAAAATTCATAAATTAGTTCTTCAAATTCTTACTTACAAATTTATGTTGTGTTTAGGATTGCTAAAGATAACGGAATGTTAGTACTGTTCCAAAAGTACTTCCAAATTAATTTAAACATCTTAAACACCACAGGAACAAATCTGTTTATAAGACACACACCCAAACACACTCTATATGGGGCAATTTTGTAGAATTCAATTGACCTTGATCCATGTTGTGGACTGTGGGAGGAAACCTGAGAACCCGGAGGAAACCCACGCGGACACGGGGTGAACATGGAAACTCCACCCAGATGGGGATTCAAACCGGGAATCCCTAGCGCTGAGAGCTGAACGTGCTAACCACTAAGCCACCGTGCCGCCCCTAATTCTATTGTCATTTAATAAAAAGTTATAACTATAAAGTAAAGTAAGTAAAGTAAAATAACTATAATATAAAGTTTTAACATGGAATGAATAAAATATACAAAGAAAGAACAATAAGGAACAGCTCCCTAAAGCAGTACAGTGGTTGATTTTTAAAAAGCATGAAAAATATATCATAATCTCCTAACTGCATTAATTATAGCTGATTCATTTGAAAATGATTTATCTTCTTTATAATTATCTAAACATCTCCTAATAATGTATTTCCAAAAATGTCATTTCATTTGAAAATGGTTTAGGGTGTGACCAACCTTTAGATTTGAAGTGTTTTGAGGGACAGATTGTCTTGGACGGCAATGTAATTGAAACATTTTTTGGCGACTCTTTGACGTCTTGGCTCTTGTTGCAGAGCCATTTCAAACCACAGTACTGATTGTTGGTTTCACATCACATGGGTAAAAATCAATAATAGTCACATATATCAGAAGTTATTCTCAGCAAGAAAATCTAGGATAACGCTCCCTAAGGCTGAAACAGTCAGTGTAGTGTTTTGTGCTATCATAATGCTATATGATTATTTTTCTGTGTGTGTGTGTATATATATATATATATATATATATATATATATATATATATATATATATATATACACATTACATTTAATAAATTAAATAACAGAAATATATATCATGTTGTCAATGACTCAAAATTATTTAGTTTCATCTTCACTAAAGCAAACCCATCATTATTAAAGGCACCCTGTATTAAAGAATATTTACTATTACTGTATCACTTTTCCAATAAAACAATTTAATAACAACATAAAATAAATCGATTCTAAATTTAAAACTGTGTTGGTAAAAAGTAGTCTGTTTGATTGTGTTGCAGTACCTATGAAATATGAAACGGTTCTCATATTCAGAAATCATTACAGAGTTATTCTGGCTTACTGAAATATTTTGATAGCATTCAAGTAATGAGAAAGAAAAAAATACTTTACAATAGCTGTACTCTGATTTAATAAATGTTGGAGTCATTTTTGACTGTTTTAATTAAGCCCCCACTCTATCTGGATTATTTAAGAATCCAGAGTGTACAGTATTACTGCTTGGAGAATTTTCAGAGTTTAATTGAAATTATGAGGATCATTAATTTTGGATTTGGAAAAGGCTATTCTTTGGCTTCAGAACACTTATCATCCTATTCGTAAGATATTGCTTTGTTTGTCTGTGATGTCATAGGCAAAGTTAAGTATATTCTTTATTGATCTTAATTAAGGAATATCTTAACACGAAGCATTTTTTAAAAAGGTCATTTCTCTACTCGATGTTTATAAAGATAGCAGCTGAAATAAGAAACTTTGTTAGTTAAAGCAACCAGGCTTAGGATGGTCATGTTTTTATAGACAGCATGTGTAAAAATGATCAACTTAGCTGCACAAACCAGCTTTGTAGGCAATATTTCATTCAGTTCAGAGGTGCAGGTGGCCCACTAACGAGAGGCTGCAAACTTCAGCAATAGAATCTTTGTGAACTAAATGTATTTATTTTAGTTGTGTTGCTGCCACAATGTCACATCTTATTATCATATTATTATCTTCTGCTTAATCCCATACTAGGGACTAGGGTCACGGGGGGTGGAGGTGGGGGGGGAAGTATACATGAAGAACGTTTTGTGTGCTGGGCAGATACAAACAATACAGGTTGACAATCCATCAATGGGCACACACTCCCTCACACAGCCACACACTATATAGGGGCAATTTAGAGCAGCTGATTAACCTTGAATCCATGTTTTTGTACTGCAGGCAGAAACCGGAAAACCCAAGGAAAAAACCCACATAGACACGGGGAGAACATGAAAACACCATTAAGATGGGGATTCGAACCTGGATCCCCAGCACTGAGCGGTGGAAGTACTAACCGCCAAGCAAACGTGCCATTCACAAAAATATCAAATATCAAATATCAGATATCAAACGAAATCATAAATGGCATGATGACAACTATAATAACTAGTTTCTACATATTTTTAGCGCACATTTTCATTACGTTTAATACAAACATGTTAAGGGCGGCACGGTGGCTTAGTGTTTAGCACGTTTGCCTCTTAGCGCTAAGGATTCCTGGTTTGAATCCCAATCTGGGTGGAGTTTCCATGTTCTCCCCGCACATGGGGACATGGGTTTCCTCCGGCTTTTCCGGTTTTCCTCCCACAGTCCAAAAGCATGGATCAAGGTCAATTGAATTCTCACATTGCCCCATATAGAGTGTGTTTGTGTGTATGTCTGTATGGGTGGAAGATAATGGATGAATAGATGGACAAACATGTTAATAATATTGATAAATAAATCAATAAATTTCTCTCAATAATAATATAGGGGGGGGGGGGGGGGGGGGGGGGGGGGGGGGGGGGGGGGGGGGGGGGGGGGGGGGGGGGGGGGGGGGGGGGGGGGGGGGGGGGGGGGGGGGGGGGGGGGTCCCCGTGTCTGCGTGGGTTTCCTCCGGGTTCTCCGGTTTCCTCCCACAGTCCAAAAACATGGATCAAGTTAATTGAGTTCTCAAAATTGCCCTGTTTAGAGTGTGTCTGTGTGAGTGAGTGTGTGCCCAGCGATGGATTGGCGCCCTGTCCTGGGTCTATCTGCCCAGCGCCCGAGATGTTCTCCCCTGGATGGGCATGGGGAACCCCACCGCGACCCTAATAGAGGATAAGCGGAAGGTAATGAATGAATGAATAATAATATAAGTTATTTCCGTACCTCTACCGAACACTTGTGGGTTCATACTAAAGTATATCAAATAAGTATGTGTGCTTGTGCATGCTCTCAAAAGCCATTAGGTGTCTCTGGGGTCACAAAGAGGGGCAAGGCGTCATGCCTTCGATCGCTCCTGCAGGCGCTGACAACTCCTCACATGACCCTAAACTCTGGCTCCTCTCAGGCCGCCAGATCTCAGCACGCCGCCTGACCCTACAGATCAACACAGTGCAAGGGGGAGGGGTAGGGAGGACGAGCCCTAACATTGCACTGCATGATACTGTCAAGTAGTCCTAGCTGGTTTCACATTACACAGCAGCCTACATCTCAGGCACTCCAGGACTGAAATCAACATATGGTGAAAAAAGCCAAATATTTATTACCATCCATGTTTCTGAAAGCATCATTTTAAATGCAGTTATGCATTTTTTTAATCAATTCAATAATATATCACATGTAGTGCACATTAGCGTATGTGATTTTAAGGATCCAGTCAGACACTCAAATGCAAACATTTTAAAGTATATAACTAAAAGAACCCAGCGTTTTTCTTGTTTTTGGACAGAATAATTCCAGGACGGAAGACTTTTTTATTTAGTGGGTGGCATGGATTCAAGTTTAAGTTTCCTTCATGCTGTGTGCAACGGGAGTTTTTAAGGTGAGGTACAAGTTATTTTTGTATGGCGCTTTTTACAACAGTACATTGTCACAAAGCAGCTTTACAATGTGCGCAGAACTGACCCCACTTTTTACACATGAGGGTTTTTTTTGCCATGGCCAAGTGAGATGGGACGATGAAAGCAATTTCTCAGGTTTTGAGTCAGAGTTACCTACTTTTTTGTTAAAATATTGTAGGTCTCATCCCCTCACGTGGTTTTGCTTGCCAGCTAAGACGATGTATCTGGGTTTGGCGCATGGAGAACAACTACACAATAAACTGAGGGGGCCTGCTTCTACCTGCTAGTTGATCACCAGTATGAGTACTGCACAGGGCTCGATACTCTCACCACTGCTCTTCTCACTGTATACAATTAACTATATCTCCATTGACTCCTTAGTAAAAATTCAAAAGTTTGAAAACTACACTGCAATCATTGCTTTAATCCAGAGCAACGAAGAAGTCCAAACAACTGACTAACTAAATGCAGCAAACTGTGAAGATGAGAGTGGATTTAAGGAGCTGCCCCCAACACTTGCCACCACTGTACTTTTATACATTACATTTTTAGTAGACTGTTTTATCCAAAGCAACTTACAAATGAGAGAAAAACACAAGCCAGTAGTTAGGAAAGGAAAAATCACTGTAGAATTATCAAACCTGATCATTATCCATTTTTTAATAGCATGTGTTTGTGGAAGAGATGTGTTTTGAGATGTTTCCTATAAATGCTAAGTGACCATTAAGTAGTAGTGAACCATATTGAGTAAGACTAAGCACCATGGTGAGGTTGAAGCACCAGGCGACATTCATCGATAGAGTGAAGTAAATGAGTTGGAGTGTATTTTGGAAATTAGAGTGAAGGGAAGAGGGGGCAGATCCAGAGATTGTCCTGTAGGCCAGAGTCAGTGCCTTGTACTGAATGCGAGTAGCTACAGTGAGACAATGGAGGGAGAAGAGTAGTGGAGTAACATGAGTTTGCTTTGGTTGGTTAAACACAAGTTGAGCTGCTGAGGTTTGAATCAGCCGTAGAGGCCTGAGGCCACTTACATACATTTAGTAATTTAGCAGCCGTTTTTATCTAAAGCAATTACAAGTATCTCAAGTACTGGGGTCAGAACACAGGGTTACATACAAAAACCCTGGAGCAACGAGGGTTAAGGGATTTGCTCAAGGACCCACATTGGTAACTTCAGTAGACCAAGGATTTGAACACTTGGATTGCTAGCTCAACATCATAACCACCGAGCTACCACACCCAATTACCTTTCTTTTCAAAACTGTAATAGCTGTAGAGACCTACAAGTTCTTGGATACCACCTGACCCGGGATATCGACATCAGTTTGTTTACGGATGATTATCAAAAGAGTTCAGCAGAGGCTGAAAAAGTTCATTCTGCATCAGGAGCTGATGGTGCAGTTCTACACGGCCATCATAGAGTCAATCATAACCATGTCCATCACAGTGTGAGGCAGCTCAGCCTCCAAGCAGGACATTCAGAGACTACAGCGTATTAGCACATCCACCAATAAGATCATTGCTGTAAAGCTGCCCACACTGCTGGATCTGCCCACTTCCAGGACCAGAGAACATGTCGAGAAAATTACCATGGACCAATTACATCCCAGACATCACCTGTTCCAGTGGCTTCCCTCTGACCGACAATTTAGTCAGCTGAAGATTAAAACAACCAGGCTTCTTCCCACACACCATCACTCAGTGGATGTGAACAGCGGAACATTGCAAATTACATAAGTACATTACATCTTCTGGATGTTTTTAACCCTAAAATCACATCCTTTTTCGCTTTGATTTATTAATCACGTCATTCGCAGCACTCAGCACTTCAACATAAGAAATAACTGCACTATTGTAAGGGCTACAGGTATGATTTTGTGTGTGTGTGTGTGTGTGTGTGTGTGTGTGTGTGTGTGTGTGTGTGTGTGTGTGTGTGTGTGTGTGTGTAATAGGATGTGCACGACTGCAATCTTGTCATTTGCTGTGCACTGTGATGAACTGTACCAAAAGTATGTGTGAGCATACTTTGCCAATAAAGCTGGACTCTGATGTTATTTCTCTGTTTTTGGTATTAACTACATATGTTTCAATCTGAGTCTATTAAAAAGCAAGATTACCACTGATAGGGACATTGACACTTACGCAAAAGTTTTGGTTTGATTCTTAAAGGTTTTTTCAATTGCTTTTAGTAGTTACATTGAAGGGCATGATTTAGTGAGATATGTCCATTTTTTGACACACTTTTTTTCATAAATAAAAACCCTGTCCTGAGTGTATTTGCCACGCTTTGAACATTCTCCCCTGGATGGACTATGGAAAACCCCCAAGATCCTAGTAGAGAACATGGAAACTCCACCCAGATTGAGATTGAACCTGGAATCCCTAGTGCTGAGAGACAAACGTGCTAACCACTAAACCACCGTGCCGCCCCGTTTTGAATCATATCGTGGAGTTGTATTGGGCAAAGCCTTCCGGTTCATCCTCTACAAAGGTTGTGGGGGAAGGGGGGGGGCTGGGAAGATACACCCAGGACAGGGCGCCAAACTATCGCTTGGCACACTCCACCCGGATATGGGATTCAAACCTGGAATCCCCAGTGCTGAGAGACAAACGTGCTAACCACTAAGTCTAAGTGCTACCTTTACTGTATTTCAAATAGAGTTTATATAGATAGATATAGATAGAGTTTAAATAGATTTATTATAAACTTAAAAGATATTGAGTATTGGATCATATTGAATCTTATCATATCGTTTCGAATCATATCATGGAGAATTCTTAAGTATTGAAAATAATTAAATCTTTACATCCCTACCTTATGTAAAGAACCAGGAGCTGTATCTAATAAAGTTGTATCTAATATGAGTGTATAACATGATTAGACAGTGCACTGGGCAAAGCCTTCCAGTTTTCACGTGTTCATGTATTTATTCATTCAATCATTCATTTGTTATCTTCCACTTAATCCTCTACTAGGGTCGTGGGGGGGGGTTCCCCATGCCGTTCCAGGGGAGAACGTTTCGCGCACTGGGCAGATACACCCAGGACAGGGCGCCAATCTATCGCTGGGCACACATTCACACAGACACACTCTATATGGGGCAATTTGGAACATTCAATTTACATTGATCCATGGTTTTGGACTGTGGGAGGAACCTGGAAAACCAGGAGGAAATCCATAGAAAATGGCAACTCCACCCGGATTGGGATTCGAACATGTAAGTGCTGACAGGCAAACGTGCTAACCACTAAGCCACCATGGTACATTTCCTGTATTTCACTGAAAGGCCAATTTTGTTGATTTATTTCAAACTTAAAAGATATTAATTATTGGATCATATTGAATCTTATATTATCGTTTCAACTCATATTGTGGAGAATTCTTAAGTATCAAAAATAATCGAATCGTCACACCTTATGTAAAGAATGTAGGAACCAGGAGTTGTATCTAATAAAGTGACCTATGAGTATATAACGTGATTAGACAGTGCACTGGGCAAAGCCTTCTTTATCATCTTCCACTTTATCCTCTACTAGGGTTGTGGGGGGTTCCCCATGTCCATCCAGGAGAGACAGTTTCGTGTGCTGGGCAGATACACCCAGGACAGGGCGCCAATCTATTGCTGGGCACACACTCACACAAACACACACACACACACACACACACACATACACACACACACACACACACACACACTCACAATCAATGTGGGGCAATTTGAAACATTCAATTTACATTGATCCATGTTTTTGGACTGTGGGTGGAACCTGGAAGGGCAGCACGGTGGCTAAGTGGTTAGCACGTTCGCCTCTCAGCGCTAGAGATTCCCGGTTCGAATCCCCATCCGGGTGGAGTTTCCATGTTCTCCCCGTGTCCGAGTGGGTTGGGTTCTTCGGTTTCCTCCCACAGTCCAAAAACATGGATCAAGTCAATTGAGTTCTCTAAATTGCCCCATATAGAGTGTGTATGTCTGTGTGAGTGAGTGTGTGCTCAGCGATAGATTGGTGCACTGGGTGTATCTGCCCAGTGCCCGCGGCCCTAATATAGGATAAAGCGGAAGATAATGCATGGATGGATGGATGAATGGATGTGAGGAACCTGGAAAACCCGGAGGAAATCCACAGAAAATGGCAGCTCCACTCGGATTGGGATTCAAACCTGGAATCCCCAGTGTTGACAAATGTGCTAACCACTAAGCCACCGTGGGGGAGGGGTCCCAATGCCCATCCAGAAGAGAACGTTTCGTGCGCTGGGCAGATACACCCAGAACAGAGCGCCAATCTATCGCTGGGCACAATCCACCCGGATATGGGATTCGAACCTGGAATCCGCAGTGCTGAGAGACAAACGTGCTAACCACTAAGCCACCGTGGTACATTTCCTGTATTTTAATAAAAGGCCAATTTTGTTGATTTATTTCAATCTTAAAAAAATATTGAGTATTGGACCATATTGAAATCAAATCATATCGTGGAGAATTCTTAAGTATCGAAAATATCTGAATCGTTGCACCCCTACTTTATGTTAAGACTATTTAAAAAATTTAAGCTGTATCTAATATGAGTGTTTAACGTGATTTGACAAAGCCTTTCAGTTTTTCTTTTTTGAAATTTATCTATTGTGTGAACTTTCAGAAGTCAACTGTTAGAAGTTTACGGGACTGAATGTCGCCACTTCCATTAAGCAGATGCATAGATTTCAGGAGCGACGCTGGCTCCACGGCGCCCGGGGTGGCCTCACTCCCTCTGACGGCTTTCCAGGGAGGATTTGTCAGGTCAGAGCGTGCTCCGTCCGCCGGGCTCCGCTCCTCTCTCCGGGTTATTTATTACCTTTCTCCCCCGGCAGCGCTGCGGCTCCGGGGCCGCTGCCAACAACGGCTCAGAGGGTGGGGCCTCGAAAAGGGGGTTCTCGAGCATCGACCAACTCCATCCATTTCAAATCCGTGCTTAAGAGATGAAAAGCTGTGTAGATCGTAAACTCAGTATCTGTTTTTTGACATGTTTAAAAGTAGTGGATTATTATTTTTAAATGAATGAAGATACATAATCAATACAGACGACGTAAAGTGCAATATGATGATGTTCATAAGCAAGGTTTTTGTATGATTTGAAAGAATATCTACATTTCTAACATTTGTTATTCATTCATTCATTCATTTCAGCATAATTTGCTGATTCATTGTCATGTGCTATATGTGCTCATGATTAGATTAGACCAAGAATGAATTGTTTGAACCTAATAGTTTTACTTCCAGAAGAAAAACAATATTATTCAATAAAAGTGAATGACTAAATATACATACATCCATCCATTATCTTCCATTTTATTCTCTAATAGGGTCGCAGGGTGGTTCGCCATGCCCATTCAGGGTAGATCGTTTCGGGGCTGTGCAGACAGACCCTGCCACCCTAACAGGGCACCAATCCATCGCTGGGCATGACTGAATGTTCTTAAGTGTAAATTTATAGTCATTCTTTTATTTCACGCAACCACACCCACACACTCAATATTAAAACAGCCAATTTACCTTGAATCCATGTTTTTGGACTGTGGGAGGAAACCGGAAAACCCAGAGCAAACCCAAACGGACACGGGGAGAACATGGAAACTCCACCCAGATTGGGATTTGAACCTGAAACTTTCATATAAAAGTTAGGCATAAAATCTATGTACTGTCAGAAACACGTTTGAGTTTGCTGTGGTTAAAAGCGACAGAATAATTGGGCCACTCTGGTAAAACTACATGTAAATGAAATGTAAACAGAGCAATGAACAAACTTGAGGTTAGTCTTTTTAGATCTTAGCTAAGTTTATTATATCTCGATCGGATTTACATTCGTGACATCTGACTTTCAAACAAACACAGACTTAATAAAGTTAGATTAAGATTCTAATCGTTAGTTTAATACAGCCGTCATTGGTTGTGCAACAAGTGGAAACTGTTTGCTCAGGTAAAAATACCGAAAGGAAACCACTTAAAATACCAAAAGTTATATGTACAGAGGTAGTTTTCATTTAGCTTTCAGGATAAATTAAATGAATTAAAACTTATTTCATATGTTAGTGTTTCATTGCTTCAGAATTCCCCAATAATGTTTACAGTCTCTAAACCTGTTTTGTTGCTTAATCTATGTTGTAATGTTGGCTAATATTTATGCAGAATACTATTTATAACAATCATTTATTTTGATAGTGCATAGAAATTGGACATTTCACAGTATATTCATTCTAGGTGTTACCTGGAACAGTAGAAGTATCAGATAAATGGTTTTACTTTAAATGCATCTATGTGTGTTTTTTTATTAGTATCACTATATGGTAGCAACATTTACAGGAACATGTCACACTGATGCTAATGCAAAAGTTTGAACACCCCAGCTGGAACTGTGTGTGTTGTCGATCACTTAAGTGTTCATATATCTTTATTGTGTAATAGAATTACAAATGAGCTTTTAGGCACGTCATCATCTGATTTTATTTCATTATCTTTCACTTAATCCTATACTGGGTGTGGGGTTGTGGGGGGTTCCCATGTCCATCTAGAGGAGAACATTTCTGGCCAGATACAACAATGACATGGCCCCGATCCATTGCTGTGCTCACGCATTTCATTATAAACATTGTATATTTTTTAGCTGGACAAACACAACAAATATAAAATGTATTGTTATTTTTGTTCAAGCTAAATTTAAAAATAAATGCAATTTAATTGTTTTTCCTGCCCTTGTGTTTATATAGGAATTTCACCACACCCACTGTAGCAACCTCAAACCTATCAACTAATTCAAACTACATCTATTGTCCAATGCTGTGCTCACACATTTCATCATAAACAATGTATATTTTTTTTAGCTGGACAAACACAACGAATATTAAATGTATTATTATTTTTGAACAAACTAAATTTAAAAATGCATACAATTTTACTTTTTTCCTTGACCTTGTGTTCATATATGGACCACACCCACCATAGCAACCTCAAACCAATCAACTCATTTAAACTGTATCTACAGAGTAACAATCATAACTTATTAACAGTGACTGGCTAGTAAAACTTAACAATATATCCCAGGTCCACTGAAGTTACCAGGGTGGGTCCTTGAGCGAGACCCTTAACCCTCATTGCTCCAGGGATGTTGTGATTAACCCTGTGCTCACCTTGTAAGTCACTTTGGATAAAAGCGTCCAATAAATGACTAAATGTAAATACATATATTATATCCTCAACTTTATTTGGCCTGTTTTTGGACTGTGTGAGGAATCCGGAGAACCAGGGGCAAACCCATGCAGATGCGGGAGGAACATGGAAACCCCACCCAGATTGGGATTCGAACCAGGAAGAGAGAGGAGAATGTGCTAACCATTCTACCCTGGCTGATGGCCTGATTTACTCAAATGATTAGGATTCAACTACTGTATAACGCTATTCATGTCCATAATAATAGTTTGTATGAGTTAAATAAAGCCACAGTTAATTCAGCCACAAATTAAACCCTGAACAATCAAATTTTCATAAACGATTTTTATTTTTTCGTAAACTGCCACTCATTTTACCGAGGAGAGGGGTATATCCTAAAAACCTTGAACCTTGAATCCTTAAGTGAATGACAATAACTTTCATACAATAGTGTAAACTGTAAATGATTGTTTTTTTGCATGTCAGCCCAAACTCTGCCACAGCAGAAAAGCTTACAGTAAAATTTTAAAAGGTTTGTAGAACGGGGCACCGCTAACTTACACAAATGAACACTAAACCCACAACAGTAATAAATGTGGCCAAGTCCCCACAACAGTAATAAATGTAACCATGTAACAATTTTGTCTCCTTTATGTTAAATCCGATCCAAATCTCTACTGGTGAATGACAACAACTAATCATCACGTCTGGGAACCAATGTATACCTGGCATGAAATGAGTCATTTCCCGGTGGGTACAGTTATGTTAGCATGTCCTATCTGGTGTTTTGTAGAGCTTGCTACAATATATCACAGGCAGTTAGTAGTCTCAGAAAAAAATAATTATGTACCTGAGTATGTAACGTCTTGAGTATGTAAGTCCCAAATTTTAACCTAAAGTCAAGATCTTATTCCACTATTGACAACTTGGCCATTATTTCCCAAAATGATGTTATTAGCATAGAATTTAAAAGTGATTGAATACAGTTGACAACACAATACTGTTATCACAATAAACCAATTTAACTAGCAATATGCATGACATACAGTGAAGTCAAAAGTTTAGACACACCTCCTTTTTGATACACTTATTGTTCTCAGTGTTATCAGTACCACTTACAGTAAAGATAGACTTTGTAGTTCTACAATTCCAGATTGTAGTCCATCTCTTTGTGTTCTACAGTGCATACTGTGTTAGTCCCCTTCTGTTCTAATGGTCAAGACCCCAATAGTAGCACCACAAAGCAGGTATTATTTGGTTGCTGCATTATTTCTATCCCAGCAGTGTCACTGAGGTATTTAAATGAAACTACAGCAGCATCACTGCTGCACTAAAACCCTCTCACCACATCAGTGTCACTGCAAACCTGACAATAAACAATTCACCACCCAAATAATACCCGTTCTGTGATTATCCTGACCAATAGAGAATGTAATTGTAAAACTAGACACTGAAGCAAGAAAGTGATGGTTTTAAAGTTTTGACTGGTACTGAAATTAATGTATCAAATTTTAGATGTGAAAAAGTATGTACCACTACTTAACCGACAAACGAGGTCCATATAATTTGCCCAAGAAATATATTAAGAAAAACATTACATAAACTCCTAACATTATTCTTTATTTGTGATTTAGTGATCAACTTAGAGGTAGATAGTCTGGGTGTCATATTTGATTCAGACCTTTCCTTCATCCTACACATTAGCAAATTCGCTAGAATCTACACCACCTGCATAATATTTCCAAAACAAGAAATATAATTTCCCGTTATGATGCAGAAAAATTCGTTCATACATTTATAACCTCAAAGTTGGATTATTTCTATTGAATTTTAATTGAGACTTTAAACAAATCACTACATAACCTTTAAATGGTTAAGCATGCAGCAGCCAAAGTGTTAAGAAGAACAAAGACGTTTAATCACATCAATCCAGTAAAATCTAATTTACTGCACATTGGCTACCTGTTAAGTATAGTATTGACTATAAAGTTCTTATATTGACGTATATAATACAATGCCTGGCACTTAAATATCTGCTTAACTTTATTCAGCTGTACAATCTAACCTGTGGGTTCCACTGCTAACATGGAACAGGTTTCTAAACATGAATAAGATTAGTGATGGATGGATCCTTCCCTTCCCAGACACTCCATTTATGGACGATATTCTGATTGTACTTTGGGATTCTGACTCACTTTTTTCTTTAAGACTAGTTTCAAAATCTGTATGGTAAATTTATATTTTAATTTTATTTGACAATAAACAATCCACCGCCCAAATGATACCTGTTCCATGTTAGCAGTAGAACCCATAGGTTTGATTGTACAGCTCAATAACATTAAGCAGATATTCAAGTGTCAGACATTATATTATTAAATACACCAATATGAAAACTTTATAGACAATTCAGTACTTAAAAGGTTGCCAATGTGCAGTAAATTAGTTTTTACAGTAAAATAGTATTTTTACAATACCAGTGCACTATGTATTATATTAACTGTAATCCATAATATAGTGTTTTCTACTCCAGGCATGAAAATCTGAAAAAAGATAACTTTTTCATCATTAAGTATTTTCTGGCTTTAGTCCTTTCAGTATGTTACTATTTACATAATAATGTGTCCTATGCTTTAGTTACAGTTTATTATCGAGTTACCTTCATAATTCATGTTGACTTGACTTGTTAAACCTAACACATTGTGATATCATGAATCCTAACTTATACTAGGTGAAGTATCTCATTCGGTTTACCTAATGCCTTTTGTTGAAGACTCATTTATCAGTCACACTCTGTGATGGATTTGTGAAGAACAGGGTAGGTTTCCTGTAAAATAATTAAAGTATCAAACGTGAGTTTCTTATTTATATTAAGTGGGTGGCTGGCAGGCTACAGAGTGTGAGATAGAGCTGAAAAGTTCAGGGAAACCCTTCCTGAACCTAGCGTGTGGGAAGTGCACCACAATCATCTGTAAGTTCAGGGGAATCCCTCATTCGTAATTGTTGCTCTTTGCGCTTCTGGAGAGAAACTCACGATCATGTATGATTCATATGAAGAGGACTGAGTTGGTGTATGTGGGCAGGGGCATCCCCCATAGGGGATCCGTGAACACGGGGGTCAAGGGATCTCCTTGAGGTACTTATTAATCTCTATAAATGTTTGCCGTTAAGGGATTTTTTTCTTTGTCACTATTTGTGTCGACAGTATTCATTTTCTAAAACTCCTTGGGTTTAAAATGTGTACAATGGCAGAGACAGTTAAAGTTAATATACCTCTTTACGGTTGCAGAAAATAGCCACCCTGTTAAAATACCTGTTAAAACATTAGCAACTGTTTTTGATAAATTCTGCAAATATCCCATGTAGGCCAGTTACAGGCCTCAGATGACAAACGGGAGAAATGCTTAATAATGTTTAAAGTTTATATTAAGATTTTGGCTCATATATACCTCCTGTTTCATTGATTTAGTTCATAAATCTAGCAGAACAGACAAACGTTCTCACATTTAGGGCCACATAAGACAATATTAACATGATTAATGTTTGAAGTAGCTGGATGTGTTAATCTTGTGATTCATTGTCTGATCATTAAGTGGAAGGGTAATATTTACTCAAGTACTTTACAATATTGCAGTACTTTGAGTGATTTCATTGGATGCTACTTTTGCTCCACTACAATTCGGAACTATTAGAAAAACAGTACTTTAAACTACATTCACTTGACAACGTTAGTTATAAGTACCTTTTTACAAAACATATGTACATTAAATACTACATTATGTAAAAAGATTAAGCCTGTGATTCCCAACTTTATTAAAGCGTACCAAAGAATATTGCACAGTCTCATATGGTTTCAATAAATAAATGTTATTGGTGCCAGAAAATCAAAATCTATCTGAGAAAAAACAAAATTAAAAACAATGTCGGACATCTGCACTGCTTTTAAATCCCACCTCACTAATGCCCCAGTATTAATCATCTTATCATGGCATTTTGAATAAACTATCAGTAAGGGCAACCAAACCAGGACTTTTACATTTTAGTACTTAAAAATACTTTAATAAAAGATCTGAATATTATGTACATTGTTTTTGTACATTGTTTTTTCTCCGTTTTATCCTCTACTAGGGTTGTGGGGCATTCCCCATGCCCATCCAGGGGAGAACGTTTATCTATCACTGGGCACACACTCAAACACACAGACTAACACACACACCCCCTCTATATGGGGCAATTTGGAGAATTAAATTGACCGTGGTCCATGTTTTTGGACTGTGGGAGGAAACCAAAGAACCCGGAGGAAACCTACGCGGACACGGGGAGAACATGAAAACTCCACACAGATTGGGATTTGATCCGGGAATCCCCAGCGCTGAGAAGCTAACGTGCTAACCACTAAGCCATCGTGCCGCCCCGTTGTTGATCATGTTAATCAAAAACATATGTGGCCTCAAGATTAGGCCACTTATGAAAACACCAAAAACAACAAAGAGAAGCCATGTTACGTAGAAACATATATATTTTAGTAACGCTAAAAAGTAACTAGGACTTTTCCAGCTTTCCCGATTTGAATCCCAATCTAAGTGGAGTCTCCATGTTCTCCTAGTGTCTGCAGGAGTTTCCTCCGGGTTCTCTGGTTTCCCACAGTCCAAAAAACATGGATCAAGGTCAATTAAACACTCCATATTGCCCCATATAGAGTGTGTTTGTGTGTCTGTGTGTGCCCAGTGATAGTTTAGTGCACTGTCCTCGGTGTATCTGCCCAGAGCCTGAAACCCCATCTCTCCCCCCCTCCCCGACCCTTATTACTTTTAAATTCTATGCTATTAGATCCTAATAGGATGGATGGATAGAAAGTATCTAGATAGATTACTAGGTTAAGGCATCAAAATTTGCAAATGTATAAAAGGAAAGTCAAGCAGGGTAGATGCCAGGTAGACGCCGTCCGTCGTGAACCCCCTCGACTCTTTCGCGCCAGGATTACCTCCGCCGTTTAAATGGGCCAAGTTAGAGAAGCGGCGGAGAGCGCAAATCTTGTTTGGTCTGGGTCTGACTAAAGCGTGACTTTAAGGGCATTTGAGGGGATAACACGAGATGAGACGCGATCAAGCGTCGCTTGAGTTCAAGTCACGTTGTTGGGCGCCGATTATTTGGAAAAAGTGACCTATTGATTGTACTGATTTTGTCATCATACTGTTGGAAAAGCTTAAAATCATGGGCAAAAAACAAATTTAAGGATTCAAGAAGACTTTATTGTCATTTTCGTGACATGTGGTACATGAAATGTTACCGAAAATCCGTTTCATGGACCCAGTTTGCCAAGTGGTAGAAATTATTTGTTTTTGTTTAATATAAATATTACGTTACAAACAAAAGGAATAAAAGTAATAGCATAAAATTAAATATAGCAGCGTATATTATCCATCCATTATCTTCCGCTTTATCCTATACCAGGGGCGCGCACGCGCGGGGGGGGGGGGTTCCCCCATGCCCTTCCAGGGGAGAACGTTTCTGGCGTTGGGCAGATACAGCCAGGGAACACACACCCACACACACACACACAATATGGGGCAGTTTGGAGAATTCAAATGACCTTTATCCATGTTTTTGGACGGTGGGAGGAAACCAGAGAACCCAGAGGACACCCACGCAGACACGGGGAGAACACTCCACCCAGGAAACTCCACCCAGACTGGGATTCGAACCGGGAATCCCCAGCGCTGAGAGGCGAACGCTAAACACTAAGGCAAAATCTATATAAAACATAAAAAATATAACTGCAATAAAATATAAAATATTGCTTTCTGTTGGAAAAGTATCGTAGTGTCACAGTGTTTATGGAGAGTGTGTGTTGTTTTAGTAAGTTTCAATCAGCATTGCCTTATTATTATTCTTATTATTATTATGCCGAAGGAACTTATTCCTAGTAGGATATGGTATGGCTAAAATATTACGTAGTTATCCGACATTGTTCACATAAAAGAAAGAAAGCAGCAAAGTATAGCAATTAATCTCCATCCAGTTCATAATCTCTAGAGCACGGCGGCTGTTTATCTGCTGCCGAAATGGCAGACGTCCTATTAGTGGTGCGGCTCCGATTAGAAGTGGTGGGCAGACGCGCGCCGGAACCCGTCACGCAGGCAGCGCATTGAAGAGCGGCGCCGGAGCGAGTCTGCTAAAAACAGCGCTCCCCCCGCAAAAAAAAAAAAAACCCTCTCTCGCCCACACACACACACACAGCACACACACACACACACACACACACACACACACACACACACACAGACGGCAGAGCGGAGTCTGGAGTTAGCCGACAGGCGACTGAGGGGGAAAAAAAAAAGCCGAGCAGGCGCAAGTTGGCTCATTACGAGCCGCACTCAGTCATCCAGCGGCGCCGCACTCTCGCTTGGTAACATGCCCGCCGTCAAGAAGGAGCGTCTGGACGGAGAAGACATGGCACTCGGTGCGTACGCGCAGCCCGAATACCTGGCCCCACTGAACGCGGCCGCCATCCCGGTGGTGACCCCGCATCCGCCGCCGCCGTACGATCACCTCTTCGCCCATCCGCGCGCCTATCTGCACCGACACGCGGACGACCTGATGCTGGAGAGGTTCTCCTCCATCCCGGACTTCCAGCCGTTCTTTGACAATGGCGAGCCGTGCATCGAGGTGGAGTGCGGCGAGAACAAGGCGCTGCTTTACATCAACAAACTGTGCCAGGGCAGCAAAGGACCCTCCATCAAACACAGGGGCGAGTGGCTCACCCCCAACGAGTTCCAGTTCGTCAGCGGCAGGGAGACGGCGAAGGACTGGAAGCGCAGCATTAGACACAAAGGTAGGCTGGCGGGCTTCGTCCCCGACCCGGAGAGCTTGGACAGGGGACCCAGGGCTCACTTTGGAACTTGGGCTCGGACCCGCAGCTCGTAGCCCAAGAGGAGAGGCGCGCACTTCCTCTCGGCGCCGTGCGTAATTTGGAAACTTACAGGCTCGCTTGCGGGTAGCACGTTGCGGTTCGAGCGCACGGGTCCGAACCCGACCCGCTCCGGGTCTGGGGTTTAAATCAAAGGACTGAGCAGAAGTTTGAACATAATGGGAGTTCAGGGGAAATGCGCGTAAACCCAAAGTGATCAGCGCCATTCTCACGATTGATCCCTGAATAGCTGAATATTCGAACCAGCACTGACATGAGATCAGCTCGTCATCATTTCTAGTTAGTTAGTTAGTTGAAAGATGCGTTATTCGGCATTTTGAAATTCCCTCTCTGCGTCCACTGTGCTGGGTAACGGACTTCTAGACTGCTTTTCGTCTGGTCGATTTCCGACATCGATCTCGGATTAGATGTTCAATTTGCTGGATTAAAAATGGGAGATGAGCGTTTGTCCTGCTGCCACTGGAGTCCTCGTGCTGTGCCTGATGATTTCAGATGAGTAGAAGTTAGATTTAAGAGCCTGAGATTTAGGTAGGTATTATTCTACTGGCTTGTGGCAGTACAGAGCACCACATGAACCTGTTACCCTGCCAAAGCTTTCAGGTACGCTGGCTTTTATGCACACAAACCAGAATGCTCTCAGAACAACTGATTAGAAAGTTTATTATTCTTATTTCTTCTTTTCAGCTGGAAATGAAACACTTTGAAAACATTATAATAGAATTGTCTTCCACTTAAACTTCTATGAGGGGTTTCCTAGGCACATCAGGGGAGAACGTTTCGGGCGCTGGGCAGATACACACGGGACAGGGCGCCAATCCGTCGCTGGGCACACTCACTTCCCAGCACACATACACACACACACACACACACACACACACACACACACACACACACACACACACACACACACACACACAAACAGCTTAGATTAGCCAATTCACCCTGAATACTTGTTTTTGGACTGTGGGAGGAAACTCGAAACCCCGGAGGAAACTCATGTGGACAAAGGGAGAACATGGAAACTCCACCCAGATCAAGATTCGAACCTGGACGTGGGCCGTGCCGCCCACACTAAAATATATAGTTTTACTTAATATACACTCAAGTCTTCAAAAACTGCATAATTGTTTCATCCAAGTATCCTTTTGATTTGTTTTACAATTTAAAGTATAAAGGCCCCCCTATTTTAACATTTCTTTTCTTCCGAGAAATATCTTTGAGTATATTTATTTTTATTTATTAGTAATAATTTTTTTAAAAATCATACTTTTATTTTTACTATTACTATTAATTACTTTTTACTATTAATCAATTTACTATACATTTTTTTTAAATAAATGAACTTTTATCAGTTTCCATTTATGATATAGAGTTGACAATGTTTTACATGTAAAGTGTATTTGACGTCACTCTCTGACACTCTCCTAAAAGTTCAAAAGTTCACTCTTTTGTATTTCTTCAGGGAAAAGTCTGAAGACGCTTATGTCCAAAGGAATCCTACAGGTGCATCCTCCAATCTGTGACTGCCCTGGGTGTCGGATTTCATCTCCAGTGGTAAGGCCAGAACTCTTATTTCTGTTCCTTTTTAATTTTGGCTGTTTGGCATAAGTTTGATTGACTTTAGTAGTTTTGTACAGATTTGTAAGGTTTATACCGAAGCAATAGATGAGCAGAGAAATGATAAATCACATGTTGAAGTAAAGCTTAGGATATGTTTACCACTGAGTTGGTTGAAGGATGATTTCAAAGTGATTCTGAATAGGTGCAAAGAAAGGTCAAATGTCTGGAATTGTGCTCCGTTTGTTGAACTCAGACTCGTTGGATGAGGTCAGTATTCGACCTCAGACAAACCACTACCATAAAAACATGAGCAATTCCCGGAACAACACTTATTGATATTGATGCTCATCAAAACAAATATTTCAGCCCCTTTCTTTAACGTTATTTTATAAATAGTAAAAACACTAAGATTACACGGGCCTATATAAGCCACATGACATGGACATGACATTATGATTTGTCGGTACTCATAGGTTTACAGAGTTATATACACTGCTGCTGGAGTTCCCTTCCGCTTTTTTTTTTTTTTTGGCTAGCAGTGTGCTCTGTATTGGGTGACTACGCTGTACTTAAGTGTGTTAGTGTTTATGTGCATGTGTGTGGGTGACTGCCTACTTGGAAGGTGGTGGAATTTGTCCACACAGGTGCTGTGTTTTTTTATCTGAAGTGAGCACATCTGTCGTCACCTCTAACAGTTAATCTTCAGGGAAGGGTGTAAGAGGCTTACTGAGCTGCTGAGCGTGGCTATGGGTGATTACTGGGTGTGCGGCACGCAAGCCAAAGGCGTTGAAGATAAGATGGAGGTGTTTTAGAGATGTAGGTAAACTTGTGGTGCAGGCTATATCCTGCACCAGTCATAAACAATAAACAACCAACTTTTAGAACCTTGGATATTATCTAAAGGCATATGCGGAGCACAGATAGAGATTATGGAAGCAACAAATGTGTGATATTTGTAATAGAACAGTGTTTTTTAGTATTGAAAGTTGTATATGAAATTGTATATATAACTATACACAGTTAACACTCGTATCATCAAGCATAATGTTATGGGGTTGCACCAAAAATTGCGCAAATCAAAATATTGATTCGGAGTCAGACTCCGAGTTCTTTCCATCATTTACGGAATAGAATGACAATGTATTTAACTTTTCATTTTCTACTTACTTAAACAAAACTACAGGTGGTGGTTTTATCTACAGGTGGTTGTTTATATGCAAGTTTATCTTTTTGTTCTTCGCTTTTAGTCAGAATTCTTTAGAAATTAAGCTCCAGTTTTTACCAATGAAACCATTTATTGGAAAGTTTCCAAAATCAATACAAACATTTCTGAAATTCAGTAAATTCGGTGAAAGATAGCTTTCGTACATACTTGTAATCACACATTTTTGAAGGATTCATTTGGAGTTTAAAATAAATCGTATCATAATAGACTAAAAACTGCTTATTTATGGAATCAACAGCTGCCTTTAGATTTAGATGTTGGAAGTAAACTCTGTGTAAATGTGTTGCTTGTTTCCTGCATCAGGACAGAAAAAGAGAGTGAAAAAGAATGTGTTCAAAATATTGTTACAGCAAAAACAAACTATTGTTATTGTTATATGCAATATCCTGATGGATTGGGTGCAGGTTGTTCAAATTG
Source organism: Corydoras maculifer (assembly GCA_019802435.1). Taxonomy (NCBI): domain Eukaryota; kingdom Metazoa; phylum Chordata; class Actinopteri; order Siluriformes; family Callichthyidae; genus Corydoras; species Corydoras maculifer. The sequence goes on along the minus strand of JAFMOD010000550.1, from coordinate 76,867 downwards.
ACTTTTTAATGTAATTAATAATAACAATAATAATATTTCCAAAATATAAATTTTAATATAAAGCATTCTTGTGACGTGTGGTTCCGTTATTTAAAACAGTGCCCACAGACACACAGTATGCAGTTTATGTGAAAAGCTGCTTTGCAGGCTGTGTTGTTTACTGTGGAGCTGTGGAAGGGCCTAAGAACGTTTGTTCTCCCCTCACCACTCCTTCTTCCCGTAAGCGTGACGCCGGCTTGTGAGAGGGAGAGGTGTGGATGTGGAGGGCAAACTGCCGAGCTTGTGTCTGTACACACACACACACACACACACACACACACACACACACACACACACACACACACCTTAAGGGCAAGGCGAGCACACGCACAGACGCGAACACACACACACATACATACACACACACACACACACGCACTCTCATACCCTCATACAAAAACAAACACCACACACCAAGACTTTCAATGAAGACACACACAGGCACTTTCTTGCTTACTCTGTATCACACTTATACTATCACCCTTATAAACACACATTCACAAGTATGTGTACTTACATATTAAACATGTAGTATACTTATTGATACTAAACATATAAGAGGAAAACCTACATGCATCTTGCAGTGTTTACACACTCATACTTTCAAATGTTTTTATTGCACCCTTACTGTCCACAAACCCTTTCTTTCCAAGTAACAGTACTACGTTTGTTTTGCTTCCCTATTTTGCGTGTGAGTTTGTAAGTGTGGTTCTTTTGCACAACTTGAAGTGTAACTTCTTTATGTATCCAGCTCAATTCATGTCTTAAAGATGACAGGCATCATATGCCCTGTAAACAATAGTGTAAATCATTACTAGCGCACTATTGTGGGACAGGCTTTTCCAACTCATCATAACATCTACTACGCTATATAGTTTTAGTTTTAATGTGGTCTGAAATTGTATGGGTCCCTTTAAGAGCCGAGTCGGCAAGCTGCGCTGGCTGTTGTCTCCCAGGAGAAATGTGCTTCCTCCGCTCTGTTTTTTCAGCGGAACTAGCGGAGGCCGGCAGGAAATTGCACTCTCCTCCGGCTCGTAAATATCTCTTCAAATCAGCCCCCCCACCACCATCCCTGCATCCTGGATTGAAAAAGAAAGGTTGCCAGGCTGGAGGCTGGAAATAAGGCAAGCAGAAGTGGGGGTCACTTCAGTGTTTTTGTTTTTTAATTTCTCCTTAATTGGAATATGTGGTAATTATGAAACTACATATGCAAACTAACAAAAACAAGGATTTAACAGTGATACAGGATTTTTTTTGAACAAAGAAATGTATGAAGATATGGAATAGAGACTACAGTAAAGTAAAGCAAATAAAGTGTGAAGTCATTGTAAAATAAACAAGTTATAAATAAATGCTATTTGGTGCAATGGAAAAATGGCATCATATTGGTTAGAGTACATGTATCTAGATCTAATTGTTGTTGTTGTATAGGTTTTTGGCAATAATAGACAAAAACACTCATTAAAGTCTAATAATTTGAAATTCTGATACCCTTTTAGTAGTGTTACACTTGCATTTAAGGAAGCCTTTAACTATATTTTAATTACTAAAAGTTGCTTTAACAAACTGGGTGGGCTGTAGATTTTGCTGAATAATTAGTTTTAATGATATTGGAAGTGGTTCAAGTCTGGGTTTGTGGAGAGTCGTCACAGTCTATGTATTTGAGTATGTGAAGAGTGTCCTCTGTGGCTTTCTCAAACTTTTAAAATAATGACGGAAGTACTTTAACTACTAGATCAGGGGTTAGAAACCAAGTGATATGGTATTTTACTGACTGAATACATACAAAATAGATAGTTTTATAAATAAAAAAGCAGCCAACATCTATACCACATGTTCCAGACAAACTTTTAAAATAGTTTGAAGTTGTGTTCTTAAACTTTTTGTTGTAGGTGCACCTGAAGTTTTTATACATTACAATAATACATTTTAAATGTTACTTTGTGACAGTTGCTGAACACTGTTGGAAGCTGCAAAAGCACTGTTGGAAAAACAAAGTTTTATACTTGACGGAAAATCATCAAGAGGTCTCTTTGATTTAAGGTTAAGATTTTTTTTTAAGAAGTAAAGCTTAACACATACACACGGCTTTACCAGACCTGCATTTAGCAAAACAGAATATCAAGGTTAGAGCTCACCAGTAGGACGGTAGTAACAGGTTTTCACAGAATGAGGGTGGGGAAACTACGCACAAAAACGCATAGAGGCAGACTTGCTTAGTATCAGGCATAGCAGCCACTGAAATTATTTTAAACATATCTGTTTGTGAAATGATTACTCTATATGTATGTTTATCAAGAATGTATTGCATTTGGTTTTCATGACTCTCCCAGCTGAAAAAAGTTCCCATGTTGAAGTTAAATGTAAGGTTTATTTAACACATTGCAAACACACATTGCACATTCTGTACTTGTTTATCCTTCTGCTTCACTTAAGTTAGGAACAGGAGTATTTCAATAAGTTGTAACCTGACTGAAACTCTGAGAAGAGTATGGCCTAGCAGGCCTTTGTGTATTTTATTATTTATTTATTAGAAAAAGCTGTAGGACTGGGTACTAATTGGAATAGTGGCTAACGATTCTCATCCGTACAACAGCTTTCTCACTGCAGGGGGTTTGAAAAAAATGTGTGCTTGTCCGGGCCATATGTACATTTGTGTGGCAGTGTTTATAACTATCACATGAAGCTGAGGCTAGGCTGCTATGGCAACGGCAAAATTCCTTCTTCGGCCACCAATGAGCAAGTTAGCCCTGAGGTCTCTTACATTACAGACCTCCAAAAGGACCAGGAAATCGTAATCAGACATTGAGGTGTCTTAATCTGTCCATCCTGTTTTGCACACTGAGATTATTTTTGGTACAGTTCAGGATTAGGACAGTAGTATAACACTTCTGTGTACTATACATTTGTGTAAGCTACTAGCAAGACAGTTTTCAGTACAAGCCATATATTTACTCTAAAAGTACAGCCGTTAAAAAGGATATAGGAAACATCAACTTCATGGCGGCCCTTAAAAATTTGTGAATCCTTCAGAATTGTTCTTATATACAACAGAAGGACAATGGAAATGTGTTCTGTGTTGAGCCAAGTATATGGTTCCATTTATTTTTGGTAAAAAACAGGATTCCAGGTGCCAAAGATGAAAAAGACCATCCAGATTGATTTTAGTAAAAAGTGCAAAAACCAGCATCTGTGATGGCAGAGAGGTGCATTAATACCCAGAGCATTAGTGATCTGCATATATTGTATGTGAAGGTCCCATTGATGTGAAGGCCATTTTAAAAGGACAATGCCGTGCCTCATTCTGCACAAGTTACAATAGTGAAGCTTTGTAGAAATCGGGTACATGTGCTTTACTGGCCTGTTCGGATCTGTCTCCCTTTTGAAAATATATGGTGAACAATCAGACAATAGACAATAGAACAATCAGACAATGATCACCACAGACTGTTGAGCATCTTAAATTTGGTAAACAGCAAAAATTTCAAGTATTAAGATCAGTGTTGAAATCAGCAAAAACATACTCTTTGTTCTTGTTGGGAATGTTATGAAATCATCTATTCTGAGTTCATCATTAAAAAGTTATCTATTAAAGCGTGATGGTTCCAATATGTTTATTGAAGTAAATAATGATATAAACACCTGAGCTTTTAGAAGACCCCGGAAAAATAGTTGCTGTTGCTTAACAAACTATAAATGGTTATAAAACCATTTTTGAAGAGTTTGGATGTCACCGATCCACAATCAATTAACATTGCACGCAAAGAAAATATGTTGTATATTCAAAATATATAAAAATTAAATAAACATTGTAATGTTAAAGTTCATAAGGCCAACTCAAGGACGACACTGAACAACAATCATGTGCGTAGCCTGGAGAAAGCCACTGCTTTGTTGTCGTTTAACTGCACTTTGCATAATTGTAATTATGTAACAATCGATTCTCGATTTATTATATTTTCACTCCCAAATTGGACAACATTCAAGGCTATAAAAGTGAGGGTTGGTGAAATACATCATGGTCTTAATCCAAATTGGCATATTAAACCATCCAACATTTAACCATGCTATAAAGGATGTAACAAATTTAGGTAATAGCAAACATTACTGTTCACTTGTATATCAAGATGTCTTTATCAACTAAAACAGCTGCCATTTATTAGCATGGAATATAGATAGTGGCTCAATTATTGTTGTTAATGTTATTATAATATATAAACAATTGCTAATATATCTAATATGAAAATTCATTTGGTGGAAATTTTTCTTTGTAGAATCATTGGTCAGAGTTTTCCAGCCGCTTTTGGACTGAAATACTATATTCCATACTGCTTAGTGACTGGTGATTATCATTTCTTGTGTTTGGTTTGTACTGTAGCCAGTCTTGCTTACTGGATTTTAATTGAAATGCTGCCTGTAAGGCTCTTTCCTCTGCCTCACCCTCCTCAGCTGTCTGGGAGCCATAGCGGTAGTCGTTACTTGTCCAGAACGCTCTCCCTTGGCTGTCTTGGTGGGTCTATCCAAACACAGGGAGAAAGTGCCTGGCACGCATGGCTGCGCTGCCGCTGACCTCCCAGCATGGGAAATCGCTCCACTGGTCTGAAACACACAAGGAGGGGGTAACTCTCTTACAGTGCACTGTTGTTATTCTGAAAGATGTATCCAGGCCCAGCTCTGAAACTCTGAAGTATGTTGCTCTACCCAGAAATCAGAACAGTTTTAAACTGTATGCATTTATATTCCTTCTTAGTTCAAATCTTTTTTATTTACATTGTTATTATTATTCTTATTAATTACTTCTTAATGTTTTATCTGATAAATGCCCAAATATCAATGTGACTTATACTAAAAAAAACTGTATTGTAACCTAAGCAGCAAGATTTATAGTCATTTTATGTGTAACACCTAGTGCAAAAATTGTTGGCACCTTTGAAAATAATAATAAATACTTCGAGCCTGAGAACATTCAAAATTTTAACTTTTAAGTTTATGTTGTGGAGGTACTTTGTGGTGTCCAGCTGGCTTTTAGAACTTTGTGCAGTTATATTTGATGATGATGAAATTAAAACTAGGTTGGGAGCATATAATATTTCTCGATTAAAAATATACCTTTTAACGTTTTACAAAACTTTATGACATTTGACTGTTGATATTGGTCTTCCGGTAGAATTAAGCAATTTCCTCCTTAGCATATTTACTTCTGGCAAAGCTGTAGAGGAACGGACACCGCTTGGTGGGAGGTGGAACCGAGGGCAATAGATGATAATTAAAGGTAATTAACGCACCTGCCGGATATTTCGCTAATGGTCGGTGTGCAGTCTATATGAAATGGGGCACGACATAAAAGGCGAAGCTAGTTTGCAGTGGCGACAGGAATGTGGTGTGACGACAGTTCCACCAATCAAGTTTGTATTTAAATATAGTCTGTTAATAAAGCCTGTCTGTGGTTCTCGGTGGGTACTGACACGTGACACATATAACATGCCTAAAGATTTGCTCAGTAGGTTGTATGTTTAAATGTTCCTCCAGATTATTATTGGATCGTTTCACTTTAAAATAAACAGACTGCACAGAGGTTAGCACATTCGCCTTACAGTAAGAAGTTTGCGGGTTTAAATTCTGGGTGGAGTGAACACAGATCCTGTCTGTGTGGAGTCTATACATTATTCCTATGCCTCCATGGGCTACTCCGGGGTTTCTTTTACACTCCAAACATGCTGGGTATTTTAAAATTGTCCAAGCCACTGGGGGTGTCTATCCGTGCACTTATAGCGCCGGATAAATTAGAGAGTGCAACGCCTATACAACTGTGCCAAATCAAACATGCAGACATTTCCAATAGAAAGAAATGATGTCCAGTTTATATAGTTTTGTCCACATCGTCCAATCTGTAATTCTATCATCATCATTAATGAGACCTCTCAATTGACATGTTTGCTCATTATTTCAGATTGTCTTTTAAGTTTAGTCAAAAACCATAAAAATGCGTTTTGAAAGACCTGGGCCCTATATGGGCTCCCGTAGACTGAACATGTTTTTTTTTTTTCTTTTCCGTCTCTTTCTTCCCTCTCGCTAATGTTTTCCCTCTCGCTAATGTTTTAGTGGTTGAAACTAGGTGCCGTAACTACTGCCAGCCTTCCACAGTCATTTTCCCTTCCCTCTCCTTCTCCTTTTCCCCCGTCTCCCCATTCCACCCCCCTCCTTGCCCAAAGCTCGCGCCAAGTCTGCCCGCCATCCCGCCTCCACACTCACACACAGCGCCGTTACGGCTCACACGCGCACACGCACACTCGCACACTCGCACACACACACTCACACACGCACTGGAGGTTACGGCAGACAGACGCGTGACTCATTAGGCATTCTTCCCCCAGGGAGAGCAAAGGAGGAAGGGGGTAGTGCAAGCGGGCCACAGCTGCAGGAATGTCACGGGCTGCTACTGCGAAATGTGTGTGTGTGTGTGTGTGTGTGTGTGTGTGTGTGTGTGTGTGTAGGGGGGACGTAGAAGAGAGCATAGCCCCTCTGTGGTGTAGCAGCACACCTTTCGGGAAATACTGCACTGAGAAAATAACATCTCTTGGCTTTTCCATAATATCCTCATTTTTCAGTCTGGGCAAAATAAATTCTGAACAGCTGAGAAGAAACTTAGAGCCGCCTTTTGGAAAGTGTGTTGTTGCTACAGGCATTGAAAAAAAAACTTTATAATTAAATGTGCTTCTGTTAAGTGGAGCGATCTATTTATCCTTCAGTAAAATTGTGTGATATAACATTTTGCTGTCACTTTGACGAACTTTGAGTATGTGGGACATTGGTAGGCAATACAGTTTATATAAAATTTTTTTTGTTGTGTTGTGATTTCATATTAACCTATACATACCGCTCAGTTATAATCCAAGGAATCATGGATATCGCAAAAAAAAGTGTGTTGGTGCCATGGCTTTGTATAATATTGGAATCTTTTGAGGCACACTTGTTTTAATCGATAGATGACATCAAAAATGTTGCTCACATAACATCGCATATAAACAAGTCATTTATTAATCCAGCAACTTAAAGATTTGATCTATTATGTATTATGTTGTGTTTTATTTTAATGTTGCATTGTAAAATTGAACAAAAGAGTTAATAGTTATATATATAAGTTGTCATAGCCTCTTTGTTTTTGCCATTTTCTTAAAGGAGAAGCAACCTGGGCTTAGCGGTTAGCACGTTCGCCTCTTAGCACTAGGGATTCCCAGTTCGAATCCCAATCTGGGTGCAGTTTCCATGTTCAACCCGTGTCTGGTTTCCTCCGGGTTCTCCGGTTTCCTCCCACAGTCCAAAAACATGGATGAAGGTCAGCTGAACTCTCCAAATTGCCCCATATAGAGTGTGTCTGTGCGCATGTCTGTGTGAGTGAGTGTGCCCAGGGATAGATTGGCGTCCTGTCCTGGTTGCCCTGCGCCCGAACCCTGACCCCACCACCCCTCCCCCCGTGACCCTACTAGAGGATACCACAGAAGATAACGGAAGAATGGATGGAGAAACAACCTATAATTTTTTTTGAAGGGACCTTGAGCGACTTAGTAGTAGTAGGCCCACTGTCTTTGTATGTTTTGGTGGGTTAACAGGTGACAAACAATAAAACAGATTTTTTACACAAATAAAAGTAATTATTAATAACTTCACTAAAATTTAATGCCTGGTTAACTCATAAGCCACTTTTCCAAAATAACCAACCGTAAATGATACAGTTAACTAAAAGCCATTAAATTCAGTCATTAAAATATTGTAAAAGGTCCTAATTATTAACAAATCGTTATGAAGCAGGATCTTGTCAAAGTTTTTGGCCAATATATTATCGTAGCTGCAACCCGGGGGTGGGGGGGGCACATGTCTGTGTTTTTTGTATACAGAGCTGTTGTTCAGACAACTTCGCCCAATGTAGGGTGGATTAGTCAGGAAAGCCTTACGGAATATCAAATTTGTAAACTGTTTCTATAGTGCACTATAAAGGCCATCTTAGTGATTGGATGAAAGAGTTGCGTTCTGTCGCATAAAAAGTCATTTCAAGATAAAAAGATTTTAATAAACTTAGTTTTATAAATGTCATGAATCGAACCTAGTAAAAACATATATATTTCTATTTGCATGATATGTAAAGGTACAAAGGTTCAGGATAGAAATTATATTCAGTAGTTTAATAAAGAATCCCTCATTTATTAAAGAGCTGTTTTATTTTTTTTTAACTTGGTACTTTTTCCACCCCTGCATGTGACTGCAAGTGTGTGTGTGTGTGTGTGTGTGTTTGCACACACATGTGCGAGTGGGTGTATGTGTGTTATGGGGCCCAGTATTTCAGGTTTTTTTTGTGTTGGAACACCCTACGTTTGCGGAAGTGTTGCCGGAAACAACATGCCGGAAGAACTGTGTCAGTTACAGTGAATTGGAGATGGGGGCGATCAGGGGATTTCCACAAGGATTCAGTAAGTGGGTACAAAGGAGGCAGAATGAGGTCAGAAAGACTCCGTTAGACCCCATGGATGTCGGCCATGTTCAATTGTAAAGCACTTTACATGCAGAACTTTTAAACCTTAGTAGCAATACACATTTTAAATTTAAAACCTAATTTTACACAAGTCCTTCATTGCTGAGAGTTATGAATTACATCGGTCTTCTATGAAGAATTGATGGTCTGATCTTATACTTTTTCTCAACAGCTATTGAGAACAGTTGTACACAACGTAATGAAAATAAGAATTAAATTTGTTTGTCAAAGGTCACCAACTTTCTCCAAATTCTGTTTCTGTCTCCATCAGAAAGATCGGCAAAAAACGTGACGCAAAAAAAAAAAAAGACACTTTTACTCCAAAAAAAAAATGCAGCGCTACGCATTGTGCTTATCCTCAGGGATGTTTTCATCTTCCTTTTTTTTTTCCCCCTCCGTCTCTTTTACCGTATGCCACTTGAGAGAATCCAGAGGGCCTGCACCTGTTTGCCTCTTGGCTACTCTCCCCACCCCCTGCCCCAGCCTGTCACTCACACTGCTGTCCTTGTGGGATGGCGTGTGCGTGCGTGTGTGTGTGTGTGTCTGTGTATGCCAGTGGGTTTGTGTATCCTGGCCTTGTGTATGGGAATAGATATAGCTGCAGGGCTAGCCGAATTTTGATAGAACCAAGACACAGGCATGCTTATATGCACAATCTCCCTCTCTCTCAGACATTTTGATTTTTCTGGACTCTGTATGGGTCTCCCTCTTTTTTTCCTCATCACACTTTTGCTGTTCACTCCTTTATGGAAAGATACACAAGCTTAGGAGGGGTCTCGTTAAAGGTCATCCAACTTCACACACTAAACCCCTCAGGGCCACTTTTCTTCTTTAACCTTCCATCTTTTTGATGTGTAAGAAGGATAGTGAAGGAGATGAAATCAGCATTAACTCTCTTGGTCACTGCTCCTTTATTCCAAAGTATTAATTATATGCTGCTAAATCTACCAATTATTGTGGAGTTCTTTTGTTTTACTAAGTGTTTAAGTTTTTAACTTAAAGAAATATTTTTTGGGTCACAGATTCACAGTAATCCACTTAGAAACCAAAACCAATTAAATCCACACAGTTTCTTAACAGGGGGGGGGGGGGGGGGGGGGGGGGGGGGGGGGGGGGGGGGGGGGGGGGGGGGGGGGGGGGGGGGGGGGGGGGGGGGGGGGGGGGGGGGGGGGGGGGGGGGGGCGCCAATCCATCGCTGGGCACACACTCACTCACACAGACACACACTATAGGGGCAATTTTGAGAATTCAATTAACTTGTTCCATGTTTTTGGACTGTGGGAGGAAACCGGAGAACCCGGAGGAAACCCACGCAGACACGGGGAGAACATGGAAACTCCACCCAGATGGGGATTCGAACCGGGAATCCCTAGCGCTGAGAGGCGAACGTGCTAACCACTAAGCCACCGTGCCGCCCTTCTTAACACATATTTAAAAAAATATATTTAAAAAGGGTTTGTTTATTTTAACTTTATCCTTCAAGAAATGTAACCTTCAACTGTAACCATGAGGCAGCGCTACGTGATTAGCATGGTCACCTCATGGTCACCACTCTGGGTGGAGTTTCCATGTTCTCACTGTGTTCGCGTGGGTTTCCTCCAACAGTCCAAAAATATGGATCAAGGTAAATGAAATGCTTTAAATTGCCCCATATAAGAGTGTGTGTGTGTGAGTTAGTGTGTACTCAGTGATAGATTGGCACCCTGTCCTGGGTGTATCTACCCAGTGCATACACCAAAACATTCTCCCGTGGATGGGGAGACTCTAGTAGAGGACTAAGATAATGGATGGATGGATGGATGGTAACCTTCATGAGGCACAAACAGAATTGTTTAATAAAAACAAAAAAGTTTGTAATTCTCATCTCATTATGTTTCACTAAATCCTATACTATTGACAACAGACACACGTACACTGGATAAGGATAGGGCAACGCAGAGGTGCCGATTCACCTTGAACCCTGGGAGAAAACAAGAGAACCCAGAAAAATCCCACACAGACACGGGGAGAACATATAAACTTCCACCAGATCGACATTTGAACTTATTGAACCACCCAGTTCTCCTGAAATTAATCTTTGTGACTCCACTCGGATAACTGGTTTGATTTTTTACATCAGACTACATAACAATTCATGTTCCTGATTGATTCAGTACAGACCACAGTTTATAAACAGTACAGAATCTTTTTTATGTGTTGAGTCCTTATAAGGCACAGGAGGCAACCTTAAAACCTCAAATTACGAATAACCAAGCCAATATTAGCCAGCATATAATTAATGTCATACAAATGATGCGAAAAACATGAGCTACTGCTGTCTTTAAAGGTTGTTTAATTTGACGTTTTCTGATGGCTGTCAAGAAGGGTAATATTATAATTTGCTGATATACGGTTAATAAATTGGTGCATTCCTGATTCACAGATTCAAATAAAGATAATTCCTTGTCTGTACATCTCTATTTTCTACCGTTTGTCTTAGTGATGGGTGTCAGTGAGACATACAGTCCTTTACTACAGTCTGCTAGCTTGTTTTATTTATTAACAGTACAAATGCACAACGCAGAACCCTATAATGTGATGCTTATAGACTGATTTCATCACTTTGACAGATCATGTTTTTTTGATGTACCAAAATGAAGTATACGTTGTATGTGTATGTGTATGTGAGAAAAAGTGTGACAAACATCGTATATGATTTTTTTTGGTTAAATGAGTTTTTAAAAACATTGGCATTGAAATTTAAAAAGTCACAAACTGTAAATTATTCCAATACTTGTTGATTTTTTTCATGCTTCTTGTATTTGTATATGTGCAGTATTCACAGTAGAATATTATGTATGGATGGTTTATCATGCAAGTTTATTGGGATGTATGGATCTCCTCTACCCTGCTTTACACTAGATTCCTTTTTCTCATTTCAGTGTGTTTTTGTGTTCTTTATGCTTTTACAGAACCGTGGCCGTTTGGCTGAGAAGCGCACTATTCCTCTACCCCCAACTCGCGTGCCCAAAAAGGAGCTGGCCTCCGTCTTCAGTAGCGACGAGAGTGAGGCTGGTGAGAGGCTCAGCGTGGACCATACTGACATCAAACAAGAAGATGAGCTCCATTACACTACTGTGAGAAAAAGGTCTGTACATGTGGCACATACATCATATCCTTCATCTTCCTCCCATCATACAATCATAGATATCAGTGGTCAAACAATGGCATACACAGACTGTTCCCACACACAGACCCCGTGCATGCATACAGACCTACATGTTTACATACAGAAAATGGCAAGACTTAAAATTGTTAATGCCAAACTCACAGACCACATACTGAAATAAACACGAGGACTTCTCACCTTGTGTGTTAAGATTGGAGATGACATTGGGAGAGCTAAAAGACAGCTGCAGCAACTTAACACTTTCATTTTAGGTTCCGAAAAGCAGGGTCATGGGCTGAGCTGTAAAGGCATTGACCACAATGGGTCATGATGTTGACCCATTTCAGCTCTATATTACTGAGCAAACAAATTAATAGCAATTTGAATTATTATTTTAATGGCAGTGGCTTTGTTTTGTGTTTTGTTCTTCAGCCCACAAGGCGAAGATATGACAAAGCTTGAAAAGCAAAGTTTTAGAAGTACAGTCCATATCTCTCTTAATGGAAATGAAAAATTAAACCAGTTTAAAAACAGTGATGCCACCCCTTCAGATGTCATGGCTATTTACATTTTTAACCATTAGCCAGACATGAGGCTGGCTTTGGATGTGACCTGCACCTGTGCATGTAAAGGAAAACCTCAGTATGCAAAGGCATGGTTGCAAAGGTTCTACAGTCATTACACCTTGATTTTGAGTAGCCATGAGAAAATGATTTAAGTCTCATAATTTTATCATGTGAATAACATTATTTTTATAAAATTGTCTTGTGGACAGTTTAGACACTTAGATCTATGTCATGATACCTTGTTTTTCAGACATTTTGTGCTGGATTTGACAGGATAGAACACACAAACATCAGCTAAACATTGATAAGCACATTATATTGATGAATGATATGTCAGTGCTCTTTTGAGACAGTTCTGATCACTGAATTATGTTGTTCTCAAAAGATTTCTCAAAAGGTTTAAATCACATGCTTTTACAAACAAAATCAAGTAGCACTAGCTCATGTGAACCAAAAAAAGAAGTCATAACAGTACAAGTCATATATAGATAGACTGTAGTTTTACAATTACTGTAGTAAATCTGGTTTCTTTTTTTTGTTAGTCCCCTGTTAGTTTTCTGTTTTCTATTGGTCAGGACAATCACAGAACAGGTATAATTTAGGTGGTGGATTGTTTATTGTCAGTTCTGCAGTGACACCGATGGGTCACCGATGGGGGATGGGGGTCCTATACTATTGGAGTCCTGACCATTAGAGAACAGTGTAAAGGAGACGTACACAGTATGTACTATAGAACACAAACAGATGGAGCACAGTCTGGATCTGTAGAACTACAAAGCCCTTTACAGTGGAACTGATAAAATAGACAATAAAAGGAGCAAAAAGGAGGTGTGCTCAAAATTTGGACTGATGTTGTAGCTTTTTAGGTATGATAAGATTACAGTCCTGTAAAATGTATACATACAATACATATGTATAACATATAGAGCTGTTTGAAATATTTCTTCATTTTATATACTGCATTAACGAAGCTAACGGTCAGCATAAAAACTCCTATACACAAAACAAAAATAATTTAATGAGAATAGTATGTGCTGTTGTGCAGCTAAGTAATATTATAAAGACAATCCTGTGTTTTACCGCTCCAATGCTGTCTGGAGTTGTGGTCTAAACCTCCCAAGTGTATCACAAAATTAAAACTAAACAGGTAGCACAATAATGACCAAAAAAAGTTTAATTACACTTTTGCTTTTTTAGACCTGCTAATGTTAAATATGAATATAAACAATACTCATAATAGTCCATTACTGTGGGATTTAAGTTTATTTCCTAACTTGCAACGCAGAAAAATAAAAATGTACATGTAGCATTCATTTAGTATCTGTAATCTCTTTACTACCTCTAATTAGAGTTATGGACGATAAAGAGTTTTGTGCTCATTAAATTTCCATGAGTCGTTTGCTTCTCTTGCTTTTAGACACAAGAGCTCAAGGGACCCTATTACAGTATGGTCAGGGCAGCGATAGTGTAAGAGCCATGACTAAAAGCTCTTGTTTCCGTTGGCAATTTCAGTGTGAGAATGTATTACAGATGATGATCATCTAACAGATGTCAGTCATGGCAGGTAGATCTAGGATACCACGCTTTCCTCAAACTATCTTGCCTTGTTTCCTGAAGGACCTGTTGAATCTTTTGGCTCCGAGGTCATCATCTTGTATTGATACTACAGCATAGCAGTCTACCTTATTAGTGAGGGGAGAAAACATTATTATACAAAAGCATGAAAAAATGGGTTTTTTCAAGATCATACACTAAATATTTGTAGCATTTATTCTAGTTTACTAAATGTTAAATTCACACACCTCAATGTATAACAAGGCACTGATAAACATGTCATTAAACAGAGAAAAGTATTAATAAACTGTGTGTGTGGATGCCTAGGACAAGAAACACTGGTATAAGCATGTGACCATCAAGCTATCAGGTGGTGATGCTCGACAAACATTATGCTACTGCGATAAACGTAGCCACATGGGCACAAGAGTATTTTGAAAAATAAAATATGAATTCAGAATCTATGTTCGATAAATTAAAAAAAAAAGCAGCATTTGTGATGACATTGTGGTGTACCAGTGTCACTGCATGGGTAATGCAGACGGTTGTGTTTGTATTTTGGAGAAATGTGTGCAGCCATTATGGACCAATGTCCTTCTGTCAATTGTAGAAGGACAGGTCTCATTCTACAGACTTATATTAGTTACATTATGACTTTGTGACACTATGGTTTGCTTGACTGTACTTTCCAGTTCCAGAAAATGTTTTCTAGGAAATTTATAGAGAGAAACCAAACAAAAGCAATCAGACTGTTAAGTAGACCAAGTTTTGTATACAGCAGGAAGAGGCAACATTTCCACATGCAGAATTGCAACAGAAAGAATTTTCAAAGAACTCTTCAATTGTATTAAAAGATATTAAACGTTATGTATCCCTAAGGTGCCTGGTGATTTAGGAAACATCTTAAAACATAGTTCTTTCACAAACACTTGCTATGAAAAACATTATAAATAATATAACGATCAAATGATCAGGATTGTTTATACTAGTGTAGCTTCCTTTACTACTTACTTTTGAACATCTGCCACTCTTTCACATTATTGAATCTTAATGAATGAAACCTTGAAGTAGTTAGACCCTTCTTATTTTAACTGTAGTTCTTAAAAGAAGTTCAACTAGTGAAAGAATGTATAAGGTTAATGGCTGTCACGTATAATTGCTGTTTCATAATTGGCCTGTGGCATTGAAATGTAGCTATTTAATTAATTGGTTGGCCTATAGTTGTGGAAACACACCAAAGTCAACATACCCATCAGACATATAAGATAATTGTGGTTATTTATCCTGGCACCTTCTGCTTTTCTCATAGAATCAGGATTTTCTGGCTATTTCATCACAGGCAGAAGGGATAATTGACTTATCATAACATTACACAGAACTGTCTACATTGATATGTTGAATATTTAACACTTTTAAACAATGCACCCAACTAAATGTATAGTTATCACTAAATGATCCAACTAATAAAAGTCAATAAAAACAAGTTGTGGAGTTTTATGCATTTTCCTGGGTTGGTTGAATATTTTAGAGACTTGACCTCCAAACTTCAGAGCCAAATGTAAAATTGGCCTAGCAGGAAGTGGATGTGAAATCTTTTGCGACATAATTAGTAATGTAGCTAAATTTCCCATAACACACATAGTTCCAACTGCTATACTGTTAGTACATTCAATTTGCCCAACCCTGCCTTATCCCCTTAGTGAGCTCCACAACGCTGTCTGTCTGCGATGATGACACTGCTTAAACAATAACGCATTACAGGATCCATTTAACCTTGTTAAAGAGATCCCACCCCCCACGGCGCTTCCTACGCCAGCGCCTGAAGATGATAATGAATTTAAAGAACACTTATGACGAATATGGAGGGCTTTTACCCAGTTAACGGCGGCGGACTGTGAGGAGCCGCGTCTCTCCGTCAGTTCCGTGCAGGCCTCTTCTTCTCACGCCCTTTTCACTCAGACAAGGATCTGACCCAAACAGATAATGGGATGTTCAATCTATGCAATCTGATTTTCATTGAGCAGGGGCTGGGTAAGTGAGTTGTGAAGAGTCTTAACAAATTGGATTTAGTCAATGGGTGAAAAATGGAGAATTGGTTTTATGCGGTAGTGTATTTATGCACCATCAACACACAATTGGGGTTATTGTGGCAAATGTGTTGTGTGACATTATACATGAAACATATTCTTACAGCTGTGATATCAGTTCACCTACATGGCTTGCGCCAAGATTTAATTGCTGGTGTTATTGAACTTGCGCGCATTTGTATACCACCTTTACACTAACATTGAAAGTTATTTAAAAAATAATATAACATATCAAGTGATCAGCCTATTTTTTTGACCCTAGGGTACATTACTGAGATTCTAGCAAATACCCCTCGAAATGCTTAGTGGCTAGATTTGTCCCAGTCAGTTTCAGTGGCATCCTGATCATCTGAGGTAGTATATCCAGGTTAGTTTTTCCCCTCAAGCCTTCATTTGCACTCGGTCACATCCGTGTCAATATTGCCAACACCAGGTGCTGATATAGAACTGCTGACTGGATGTCTGGGTAATTACTGACTAACCACCATAGATTATATAAGCCAGCATATCTGTCTGGAAGACATCTGTGACTCAGAAAAGCTCCTAAAAGAGCTCCTAACTTATGTACATTGGAGTGGTGGGATTATATTAGTTTAGAACACAGTTATGTGGGTTGGATTATTTTGCTTGCCGTTTGTAAAAGTTCAAAGTAGACAAGGCAGGGAAGAGGGACTGCTTTGTCTTGTTGAAGTAGTAATGGTACAATGGCGTTTTGTAGTATCAGTACTCTTGAATAATCTTGAAGAAACCTGACTATATAACAAGGATAGACCATGCTAGAGGAGCAGATTCAGCACAGAACACATGTAGTAGGACATGTAAAAAGGTAAAGCATTTATCACATTACACATTCATTTTATGTTTTATACACACTGTGCAAAAGGTTTTAATGATTTTATTATTTTCCAAACAGCACATTTGTTTCGATTAAAATCTCCAGAAGAGATGTTTGGATCATTTTTAATATGTAAAAACATAATGCAACCCCTGAAAAAGCTGGATCTGTAAACACTGCCAAAAGATATATGCAGAGTTTCGTTTGTTTAGCTATGAATGTCATAAGGGCAGTTATCAATGAATTTTTAGGAGTCATATTATAGTACTGGATATTCAGTTGTGTAGCTTGGTGGGTCATGTAGTTGTTTTTTTGTCCTGTCCTGTTTTTTTGTTAATGGAGTTCTCCATGTGATTTCAAACTATTCAGATAGATATCTATATAGATAGAATACTTTATATACCACAAAGAAATTTGCAGTGAGTAGCAAAAACACAGAAATAATACAGTAATAAAAAAAAATATATATACACACACACACACATATATATCTCAATGTAAGGTGTTAGCAGAGTCAAAAGTTAACTGTGTCCCATAGTGCAGATGATGTAAAGTGTCCATCATGCTGAAAATATTATATATTTGACTCTCCAGAATGCATAGGAAACATACTACTCTGAAGTTTCTGGAAGTAGCTTTCCTTGTAGAGTTAGTGACCAGAGTTGGAGTGAAATGTTTACAGTGTACAAGTCCAGGAATTAACAGAATGTTTTGGCAAAAACAAAAAACAAAAAAACGAGTCATTACAATTAGTCTCATTGCATTTTGAATAACTGAATGCAACGCATATCATTTACCATTTAGATGCATTGGTGTAACAGTAAAATATTTCTTTATTAATGGTGCCCACAGCAATAATTTGACATTCAAAATTAGCAAGCACTTTGTATCAATTCTCCGGGAAACATGCTAATCATTGTCATTATTGTTACACTGCTTTATTGTCCTTTCATTAATTGACTTTGTGGTCAAACAGCAAAATGGAACTTACAGGGTTGAAATAAAAGAGTAATGTTTACATGAATCTTTTCTAGGCTAGTGCAATTTAAACAAAACAAAAAAGTGAACAGCAGAGCACAATTGGATATCAATTCTAGCTGAGTTCAATGTTGCAGGGTGGTAGTCATTTCGACATTAAGCTGAGTAAAAAAGAGACTGTAAAAAGAACGAGAAAAATAAGATGTACTCAAAATACATTTCAAATAAAGCAAATGTATTGAATTTTAGTGATTAATGTGTTACAGTAACATATTTTGCTTTTGTATAGCCAACAATCATTAACAACTAGACAATTCTTTAAAAACAGCTACCACACAGATAGGACCAAACACAAGTTGTCTTTACATCAGCTCAGGGATTTTTAGAGCCAAGTATTGTCATTCAGGTCAACAGCTCTATCCAGAATATTGTCCTTTCTAAAGTTTTCCATCAGTTATTTTTCTCTGGTGACCCCCAACAAATACCAATGACTCTACTATAGGATGAAAACTAGAAGGTTTGTAGGTGTACTCCAGAACATGTGCTATAACTTCACATACTCCCCTAAAAGTCTTTTTTAGCACTTACATACAGCCTTTGTTCTGTGCAAGATGAATTTGAATCAGTCCACCTGGCCCAAAGGTGTCGCTAAATTTCAAAGGCATCTACTTTAACCAGAAGTTTGCGGCTGGCATAGCTTGCAGCTGGCTTAGCTTACAGCTGGCTTCGCTTGCAGCTGCATCTATGACTAAAACCATAAACTTTGCCTCTGACTGATCTGATCTTAGTTGTGTGGCAATACAATGTTCCTATCTGAGATTGGATAAGCTGTCACGACTATTTGACATGTTAATTTAGTTTTTTTAAACCCACTGAAATGTCCATTTTTCCTTAATGTATACTTATAAACATCTGTGAAAATTTATATTAATACTAGTAAGTTTCTATATAGTCACCTGATTCTTTCCAATTAAGGCTGACACTGACTAAAATAAAATAAATAAAAAAACAATTAATTTAATTTATGTTTTGTCACACTGTATGTTATTCTATATGGTAATTAATACTATTGCATTGGATTCGTGGCGGCACAGTGGCTTAGTGGTTAGCACGTTCGCCTCTCAGCACTAGGGATTCCCGGTTCGAATCCCCATCTGGGTGGGGTTTCCATGTGCTCCCCGTGTCTGCATGGGTTTCCTCCGGGTTCTCCGGTTTCCTCCCACAGTCCAAAAACATGGATCAAGTTAATTGAATTCTCAAAATTGCCCCGTTTAGAGTGTGTCTGTGTGAGTGAGTGTGTGCCCAGCGATGGATTGGCGCCCTGTCCTGGGTCTATCTGCCCCGCGCCCAAAACGTTCTCCCCTGGATGGGCATGGGGAACCCCACCGCGACCCTAATAGAGGATAAGCGGGAGATAATGAATGAATGAATGAATGCATTGGATTCGTAATGGCAAATAAATAATGACAGAAATAACATTTTAATAAGGGGGAGAAAGGCCGACACACACATACACAATCATACACTGTTTCTGTTCAACATAGGCAACAAAGGCATATATATTTAAGCCAAAAATTTTTCAGACACTGTTATGGCCAAACTAAGTGTAGATGCTATATATTATTTATGTCCTTATCTTAAAACACAGTGTCCGGTTGTTCATACCTGAGTTCAGGCAGGTACGGAGAAGGCACACTGGTGGGCAAGCAGTTAGGGAGATAGGTAGCAGACGGGCAAGCAGGTAGCAAGCGGAGGAGCAGTTGAAGAGGGAGAAGTCAGAGGCAGGTAGGTGGGCAGGTAATACATAGTGAAGGAAATGGTTTGGAATCCACAATTAATCCAAAGTATAAATTCCATGTTTTAATATTAGTTTTCTAAATTCCAATTAAGTTGGCTGTAGTTAAAAATTATGGCATCTTACATTGTCTACATTGTCTACTCCACTCTTTACCATGTGGAGGACAATAGGTAGCCCAAGGCAATGTCAAAATAAAAGTTCCAGGCTGAAGGCCAGCAACCAAAGTAACAGTTTAAACCCAAATCTAATTTTACTTAAATTAGACTCCTAATTTAGACTTGTACATACTTTATAATAGACATTCCAAAGTTGCAATCAGACTAAGTTATAAGTTTTTTTTAATAAGTGTATTTGGCAGCTACATAAATAACATCTTGAGAAGCTATTTTTACTGTTTAAAATTTTATTTAAATAAACAAACAACATTAACAGAGGTTTTGCATCCTATTAATCCTTTCTTAGATAATTTATGATATTATCTTACTTTCAGTATTTGGAAACTTCTAGAGTGAACCTTTTTTTGCAGCAGAATCCGGTGTCGCCAACTTCCATATATTTTGAAGCATGTCATTGATCTGCACATTCCAATGATCTGAACCCAGAAATGTCACTCGCATAGCAATTAAGCAGTGATATTAAAGTGAAACATGCATTACAGTGAATTGAAAAGTTTCCATAGGCTAGTTTATAGAAAATAATGTTGGCCATCATTGATTACACTGACTAGTTCCTGCTCCTGATAATGCACAGTTAAAACTGATCACTAGCTCCTCCAGCACCTCCAACTATTTTTTTATCACTCTGGTTAAGCATTCATTGACAGGTTCTGATTAACCTTAATATCAGTAATAAGAACCATTTTAAAGTTTTACACTGAGCCCTCCGGGTGTGAGTGTCAGACGGCTGTATTTGGGCCATTGTCTTGATTATACGGATGAGAAGTATCGAGTGGTGATAACGTGAGATTATGTGGATTGTCTCCAATACATGATAAGCTGAGGTCCTTAGCAGCGTTGTCAGGTTCACAGTATGTATCTGGAATAGCTGACTCAGACGACTGGGTGTTTGGATGAGCCCTGACGCAGATTATGACCTTGGCTGGCAGTCGGGGGCGGCTCATTAGCAGCTCTTGGTTTGTTGGGCTGCCCAGAAAAAAAGATGCTTATGACTTTGCTAATAATATCCTTGCTCAGTCAACCTATAGCAAAACCTTATTGCAATACATTACACGACGTGGTCATGGGGACAGGATGTATTTTTGGTGGATTTGTAGAGTATTTTTGTTTTCAAACTGGACAAAATTCATAGGATTCAGATGTAATTCCCCTTTAGAGATTGCATTCAAGTTAAAATATATATATATATATATATATATATATATATATATATATATATATATATATATATATTTATTAGGTAAAATGATAAACCATGGTCATTGCCTTAAATTTAGTTTTCCTTCAATGTAATGTACTGTATACATGACAACCTATGATTTTTACCATTTTTATCATGGACTTTTAAAATACTCAAATTGTGTCATGTGAATAACTATTAAATGTATTAATGCTATTCCATTAAAATGGATGTTTTTGTCTATTTTTTGCTAATCTTCCCGAATTTAAATGTTCATTATTAAAGAAGGTATTAAATTTTTACATAAAGAAAACAATAATGAAGTACCTTTTCACATAAAACATGCTGACTGTGGTAGTGCACAAGAAAAGTCTCTTTTATGGTAGATCACAGGACAAATGCAAAATAACTCTCAGCTCAGTCAGAAAGATGAAGTTCCGTTACCGTTGGTGGATTGTCTGTAGTCAAGCTCTACGTGTAACAGGCTGACATTACTAAGGCACAGTCTGTAATCTGAGCATTGTAAAACTAGCATTTCAGCTGCCACAATCAGTGGGGCCTGGCCTGCTATAGCAAAATGGTACTGGGACAAGCTGGTGAAACCGACCATAGGTCGTTAAGACCACCCTCGTTGTCAACGTTGTCCCCAGTCAGACAAGCACTGAGTGGTGTATAGCTAATGCTGGCTAAATTCAAATCTACCATGTTACATTCTTAAACAACAAAAGGAGATCAGAAAGGTATTCATGTTGCTCTAATAGTCTGGTTGCTCTCAACTTATTTACCTGCAGCCCAGCTAATAATGCTCTGGGTTAATGAAGGGGACGGATGAAGGGGTGGATGTCCCTTCTTAATCTCTGTCCTTTTCAGCTTGATCTAGATGATTGTATTAAGGAGAAATATAGATAAAAGAATGAAATAGCACTGATATTATATATATATATATATATATATATATATATATATATATATATATATATATATATATATAAATGTGTTTTAAAACATTTTTGTGGAAATACAAAAAAATCAAAATATAGAAATGTAAGTAATATGTCGTTTTAATTTAGTTTTATATTCAGCCAAGTTCATTATTGTGGATCTGAATGTGGGCTTTCCAAAAGAAGTCACTTTTTCAATTTATGAAAGAAACCTTGGGAGGACAAAAGCTCAGTGGGGGACTCCTCCTCCTTGAGCGGCTGGGCAAAATCAACAGCCATGTACAGATTGTACAATGATCATTTTCAGTGTTCATTTTTAAAAAATTGAAAAAGTATTATCAGTTCAGTGAGGCCATCCTGGCAGGACTGCTACGTCAATAGTCCAACAGAAATCCAACTATGGACATGAAGGTTGATAATTTAAACAGCTATGTCACTGCTGGGCAGTATGGTCATTAACCCTGAGTTTCTTGTAATATGTAAGTAACTCTGGTTTAGAGTATCTGCTGAATGGTGTAAATATTAGCGTCAATTTATCTGTTGGTAAATCCAGCACTGATTTTTGTGCCAACATTAATATATTTATTATTCAAGTCATCTTAGTAAATGCATTGTCAAAATCTTTAATGGTCAAGTGGTGGCACCACCAACAGTTTATAAAAGCTTTATTTGGCCTAAAGTTTAGACCATTTGAGCATGTCCAATTTAACGACGGCAACGTTTTATCCCAGCTCTATGTCTTCTAATTGATTTCAGTGACGGGTTGCTAAAAACCCTAAATACTTTACTTAAGCTCATAAACTGCTTAGGAGCCTAGGATGTGTTTATTAGAACATCTTAGGACTGAAGATTAGACGGGATGAGACGCAAAATTGCTAGATGCGGGAATCTGTCATTGCTTATTATAATAGTTTAAATCCAAAAGACAATGGGAGGCAGGTAAATGCAAAGGGACTTGTTTAAGGTAACCTAAGCAGCAAAAAGGAGCGGAACTCTGATGTAATGGGTTGACTCTCTAGTGTTTGTCTGTTACCTGAATTTTGTTTGAATATGGTATGATTGTCATTAAATATATCTAATTCGGGTGAATTAGTCATGTATTGAATACATTGACCAACTACTTCTTTATAAAGTCATGTTAACCAATGTATGTAAAGGTCTTCTTACCTTGTGTGTTTTATGTTTTTTATCCTTATTGTCTGTTTTTCTGTTTTTGACAGTCGGGACAGTGACCTATCGACTATTATCTCTAATCTGCACCACACACGACAGCACGGCATGCCCGAAGGCCAGTCCTGCTCGGATCTGAGACTCACATCCACACATTCAGGTAAGACATATTCGTGCTAAAGGTGTAAGAGGGTAATTAGCCATTTTAGCTTTAGGCTTTGTGCTTTCTCTCTGATTCTATGCTCTTTGTTCCTTATGTTTGTTAAGTGTTATGGTTTTGTCTTTTTTTTTAGTTCTTGTAGTGATTAAACCTCTCCAGCGTCTTTGTGTTAATTTGCTTGATTGGGCACTGTAAGCTCATTATTCACCCCATTGTGTTTGTCTTTCGGCCGTTACTTACTGCTCTCCTCGTTTTTTTTTTTTTTTTTTTTTTTTAACACACAGTTAAATCCACGGTTAAACATCCAAGATCAAGTTGCTTTTATTCAGCTCTGCAATTTACCTTTGCCATATATTGGCTTTTAATAAAATTTGCTTTTTAAGTGCAAACATATGCTTGTTGTTTAGCTATTTAAATATTAAATGGGTTTCGTGTGTAACCAACCTTGTTCTTAATTTATTTCTGTGCTTTTTTTTGGTGGCTAAATAAAAAGGTCTCATTGTAAACATATTTTTAATAAGGAATATACACTTTAGAGTTTCAGAAAGCTACATGTCTGATTGTATTACATAAACTAAATAATGACCTGGTTCTGACAGGACAGATCTCAAAATGTTGAGGACTGAGTGAAGCCAAGTTCCTCAGTGAACCATATATAGAACCATATATAATGTTCTCTGATACACACTAAGTCTCAAATTATCATAGTAAGTCACATGATTTATTCTTGACTGCATTTGGCCTCTGAATTATAGTGCGCATCATCATTTACATCTTTAAGTTCTCCATATTAAAATTATGTTGAAAATACAGCTGCACAAAGATTCCTTGCTTCCGTCACACAGTCTCCTTCACTTCCTTTCAAGTCTGACTGCTGTGGGTATGTGATCATGGAGCCAGGAAAGCAGAAAGAATGAGAGGGGAAATAAAAAAGAGGCAGGTTTAAAATATGGAGAATAAGCAGAGACCTGCGTGGTATCGTGGGAGCAAAGACAGCAGGGAAGTCGTGCGAGACAGGGGGAGAAATTCGGGGCTGGTCGCCGCCACAGAGAAGGCTATTAATTAAATCTAAGGGACAGACGGTAGAGTCAACCTAGGCGTCAGTCCCATTCAGCCAGCGACGGAGACTAAGCGGCCCTCCCTACATCCAAACCGAGGGGGAGAGGGGGGAAAGGAGGCGTGAATGAGGGGAGGAGGGCAGGGGCGCCAGCAGATCGTCTGGCTCCCTGTGTAGGCTACTAAACGTGGCGTTGTGGTCAGCCCGGAGTTCTCATAATAGGCGTATAAGGTGTTTTCGACTTTTTTTCTTGTGCTTTCCTATGGGAGAGTGCTGGAGGGATTCTGGTTTAATGTGTGAGAGAGGCGATTGGAGTAATTGAATTTATATGTGCTATCATATAGACCTGTCAGTGTTTAGGGTTTTTGCTATACATCATTCCTGTGGTTGATTACATGTTTATTTTTTTTCATCTTTGAATTTTATGCCTATATCTTTTCTGTCTTTCATAATTTTCTGTTATTATATCAGTATATATATAAGTTTTGTATACTTCTGACTAGTCACATGTTGGCAGGTCCTCTTCCCTTTTAAAATCGCCACAAGAAAAAAAACCTATTTATTTCAATGAGAAACAAAAAAATATTAGCTATTGCCGCAACAAACTATGTAAAGCTACATTAGATAAGAGCAATTTTAATAGTCTTACAAATCATATTCTCTCACTTACACGGTAATATTTTATGTGAAATAAAATATTTAACAACATGTGTATTAAATATAACTATAACATTTTAGAGCAGCTGGACTACTTAAATACAACATAATAATTAATTAAGTAATAAAGTGCAATATAAGAAAAAACATTAGAGTTCACCTCAATTGTTGTGCTGAATAAATAACCAAGAAGTTAAATTGAAAATAATAAAAAAAATTAAATTATATTGCTTAATGCCGAAGAATGCAATGGTCTACCACAATGTATTCTTTTAAAGTAAACACTGTTCGCTGAGTTACTGCATTTCGGTTTCCCTAACAATCAAAAGTGCCATCTAGTGGCCAAATTACAACACACAATTGAGGAAAAACAGCCGCATCAGACTCACCGTTTATATAAATCACTATTTTATTATTTAAAATAATGTATATCACGCATTGTTATGAAGTGATCAGAGGTGTGCATTATTGTCAATAATGTCACGGCTGGACAAACTGCTCAGCCAATAAGAGATAAGGATCGATACTACAGATTTTATTATGAACTTTATAAACCAGGAACTGATTTATGAGCGAATGTTACAAGCCAATAAATTTCTATTTGCACTGATAAGGTAATGACTGGGAACTTGCTTTTTTAATTCTGCATCTATTTTTTTATTCGACTTTCTCTCTCTCTCCCTTTGGGCTCTCCCAAGTATCTCAGTGGGAGAGGGCCATAAGATGGAGGCAGCATCGAATCCTCTGGGTTAGTTGAAGCTGCAGTCAGTGGCAGATTTTCAGCCCCGTCCAAGGCCTACAAACTGGGGATCAATAAGTTATTAGCACCATTCTGTCAGCTGTAATGTGGAGATTGATTGGAGGCCGTGGCTCTACCGCACCACCCGCCACTTCCCCTGCCTGATAAAGATGACAGATTAAAGGAATAAGGATAGGAATTAAGGAGGCTGGCCTTTTCGGACCTGTCATTGCTGAGAGAGAGATAGCGGGAAAGGGGGGAGGGTGTTTTAGGACCATATGAATTATTACTTTAAACTGTGATTTCAACAATTGGTTCTCTATTGACAAAATATAAAAAATCAAACATATTAAAAAATAGTTATATTTGCACAACTGTTGACTTTTTTTTTAGCTTGTGCTAAATGCTAACATGACTCCAAAAAGGTACTGAAAAAAATCACTATACACTAATGCCTCATCTGGGAGGCCTGGGGTACAGGGCAGCCCCAAGCCTCACTGCCTTAATTGTAACTCTAATTCTAACTTAAAATTCTTTTGCTTTTAATTTTTTGGTACATATATGCCTAAAGTATTAGGGTTGTGTAGTGGTTAGCACGTCTGCCTCTCATCAAAGTGGGTTTTTTCAGTCCAAAAACACAGATTAAAGGTGGATTGACTGCTCTAAGTTGCCCCTTCTAAATTGCCCCTATATAGTGTGTAAGTATAAGTAAGAGTGTGCCCAGCGATGGATTGGTGCCCTGTCCCGGCTGTATCTGCCCAGCGCCTGAAACGTTCTCTCCTTGCTGGACATGGGAACCCCCCCTCCCCCCACGACCCTAGTAGAGGATTAAGCCAAAGATAATCAGATGAGATATATACCAGCCTGCAATTAAAACAAATGTCCTGTTTCTTAGTGGCTTTTTTATAGCATTGCATTTTAAACTGTACTGTCTTATGGAAGGCTGTTCAGGATGTTTCTTCCTTTCAAATCTTCTGCTTAAATAGTCTTCCTGTAGTGACAGGTCTTGTCATCAGCTGACTGAATGAGTCAAACTTCCAGAGGTTTATAAGACCAGATTTAAATAGAAAAAAAAAATTGTAGCGAAATCATATCCTCAGACTTTTAAAATTGGGGTGCAAGCTGTTGCCTGTGTTCACTGTGATTGTGTATCAAAATTTGACAAGGTTAAACGACAGTCTAAAGCATAAATGGCTTTAATAGTATGGAGCAGTTTTCCCTCTAAAGGGAACCGAAAAAGCTGTATTTCCTATTTCTTGCTTTATGCATATTGTAGAAAAATGTCTGCTCCTCTATACTGACCCTCAACTTCTGTAGCATACGTTATGTAAACAAGGGCCTGGCACTAAAAGCAGACAGAACATTATGTGCAGCAAAACTTTATACATTTGCCCAGTGTTGGAGCCATGGGCTTTTTGGCCGGTTCCAACCGCAGCCCGTGTAGAAGTCAGCCAGATTATGATCTACTGTAGGCGTGCCATAAAATTTAACTTAGTTTATGCATATGTTTTGTTACATTGACACAATAACTGTATGTACAATGTATTGTCAGTATTTTAAAAATATTTCTCGCCCAAAAATACATGTTTTCTCATTAAACATATTAATAATGTTCATTATTAGGCCCTCATTCATAAGTTACTTTGGATAAAAGTGTTAAGTGCTAAATGACTGAATATAATTGTAGGACCTTTTAAAACTGGCAGTCCAACTGACATGACTGTAATAAGATCTTTTTGACACTTGACCTCAGGACAATTTTCCTTAATGAGCAGGTCAAGTGCAGGTCAATTGCGATTTTTGTAATTTGTGCCATGAAATGGCATTTGTAAATTTACTGATTGTGCATTTTCCTTCTGGATAGAGTGTACATACGAATGAATGTGATTTAATGAGTAGTGACATCAACAAATACATCTATATGTAGTAACATTAAGAATTTAATCAGATTCTAAACTGCTATCAGTCAGGATGCTGTTAGGGCGAAACATGCATGTGTGATTCCCATCTAGGGGAGAATGTTTTTGCCACTGGGCAGATACACCCAGGACAGGGCGCCAGTTTGTGATAGGTGATGGTTTGATTCATAGTACTTTTAATTTTTTATTTAAATCTCTATGCAACACCAAAGAATAGTGAACAACAATTTGGAAAACAGTGAAATAAAACCATGAGCTACAACCATGAGCTTACGTCTTTGCACTTGTAAAGAGAAAGCAAAGAAACAATGCTCTTACCATTTGAAGTGATGACCTGATAATAACGGGAATAATACTGCTGTAGAGTCCTGTAAAAAAAAAAAAAAAAAGAATAAAAAGGATCAGCATCATATATAATGCTATTAATCTAAAGGTGTATATAATATGCGCTTTTCAATTTTTTACAACTGTTTTTCCTTTAGACAAGTGCCTGAGAGGCCTATTAGACAGCCCTGTTCCCTAGTAAGGGATAGACAGCCATCCTCCTTAAGAAATACATCAAACACCATCATTAGCGCGGTGTGCTCCTTACAAAGCTGTTCAGGCCCCACTCTGTCACTCCAAAAGTCCTTTCAAGCACAGAGTTGCTTTTCTTTTTTCCTCTCATTCCTTTCCTTTAGCCACTGTTATCAGAGAGAGAGAGGTAAGCAGAGTGTTTGGCGCTAAGAGGAGGGTGAGGTGAAGGGTATGTTTGTGTGTGTTGTGTGTGTTATGTCTGTTGTTTGTGTGTGTGTGTGTGTGTGTGTGTGTGTGTGTGTGTGTGTGTGTGTGTGTGATTTGGCTTTTAGACTCGAGTACTCACTTGTTGATCCATTTTCTCTGTAAGTAGTTAGTTTCCATGTTAAAATTTTACTCTTATTTATTCCAGTTCAGCCCTGGTAGTATGATTTGGAAATGCGCACCTCATCTTAAACTGCTGATTTGAAGCATGATAATGCATTTGAGTAAAATTTAACATCCATTCATCCATCCTTTATCTTCCGCTTTTTCCTCGGGTCACGGGGGGTTCCCCATGCCCTTCCGGGGGAAAGTGTTTCAGGCGCTGGGGAGATACACCCAGGACAGGGCGCCAATCTATTGCTGGGCACACTCACACACAAACACAGACACAAACACATTTGAGAACCCGGCGGAAACCCAGGGAGAACATGGAAACTCCACCTAGATTGGGATTCGAACCGGGAATCCCCAGCGCTGAGAGGCGAACGTGCTAACCACTAAACCTCCCTAAAATTTAACATAATTCAAAATTTAAAATTGATTTGATTCTTCAACAAAAGTCCTATTCACCAGTAACAGGTATTACTCAGCAGAAATCAAAACCTGCTAGAAAATAATAAGGCCACTAAAGCCCCGTGGACCAATCCACAACAGACAAAACACCACCTGAGTCTAAATAAAATAAAGTTTTTCAAATCAGTCATAATAAAAGCAATATGTTAATGCTGCTACTTTATTCTTGCTATTATAGCTACCATTGTCATTCCTACTACCTCACTATCAGAGACTATAGTTTGAAAGTCCTGTGATCCCTGACAAACCAAATCCATCCATCAGACCTACCATAGCACTGCTATGTTTAACGTACCTTAGAGAACATGCTCATTTTCTGCAATAAAACAAAAAGAAAAATAATAAAAGAAGTGAAACCCATTGGAGCTGAAGTGGTTAGATTGGTTTTGACTGTGCTAAGCTGAGACAGTAGCGGAAGGCTGTGTGAAAGAAAATGTCTCTCACCCTGGAAGCTCATGGCTTTCTGTGGGTTACTGTGCATGTTTTTACAGATTCACCGAGGCCAGCCATGGTCAAGCATTTTGCACACCTCCTAACATAAGACCTCCATTGAAGTCAGAACATTAGTGCCCTGAATCACATGTGGTGGCGACAACAGCAAAATGCACTGTTTACATGCTGACATGTGCTGTGCTCACAATGAACTCATGAACACTTCAATGGGCTTCGTGCTGGATCACGAACTTCTGTTAGATCTGTACGTACAGTACAAATTCAGATGGTTCACAAATCACCTGTTGCATTACCTACAGCAGACATTAAGAAATTGCTTGGAATAAATCATCATTTATAAAACATCCCATCTCATTATATTAAGTTTAATCATATACTAGGGACTACGGTCATGGGGGTTCCCCATTCCCATCTAGGGCATAACGTTTTGGACGCAGAGCAGATACACTAAGGACAAGGCGCCAATCTATTACTCACTCACATAGACACACTATATAGGGACAATTGAGATAGGAGCAATTTAGAGCAGCCAGTTTACCTTGAATTCATGTTTTTGGAGTGGGGAAGAAAATCAGAGAAAACCTACATGGACTGAACATAGAAATTCCACCCAGATCAGGATTCAAATCTGAATCCCCAGCACTGAGAGGCGAACGTGCTAACCACTAAGCCACCGTTTTTAAAACATTCAAAACTAAAATACAAAAAAGCAAACCTGCACGTGTTACATAATTGTGTGAACTGAGATCACCAGAGTTTTCTTATCATCAATCTCTCAAAATGATAAGCAATGCAATGTAGAAAGATGATGTCATAATATCATATCAAATCCATTTTAATCCTGGCAGTTATATGATTTCTTTTTGCTTTGTAATTATTTTTATGAGGTAAATACAGAATCCTTAGCCATTCTTGTTAGTCGTTTTAAAGTCTTTCCCAAAGTCTTTCTTATTAATTGGAGCCTTTTAAATCTTTGTGAACCTGAAGTGGGATTTGCCAAGTAAATGGATGGATCGGTTCTTCAAAAGATGAAATCCTCTCATGTGCACTTGTAAATTGTAAGATAATCAAAGAACAAAAGAGAACAAGAGGAAGAGGTATCTGCGGGTTCAGCCAAGACACATAACCAATGTCAGACAAAAGAATAGAGATGGAGTGAAAGAAAGTGCAATGACAAACGGTCTCTTCCTTCCTGCATGCATGCAACACCATGCTCTCAGCAGCCCTGCCAGCATGATTAGCAGGATATTGATTTGAGATGCGTGCTTGGGGGAGGAGGGTGCTGTAATCGTACACTAGGCACTCACGAGCTGCACCGTGCTCGAGCAGACAGCCTTAGGACTCCAAAGCAAAGAGTTAGAGGGAGAAGGCGGGAGAGAGGACGCGAACAGAAGACGAGCAGGAAAGTTGACAGAGAGAGCAAGAGAGAGAGAGAGTTGTTAGCTACAGAAAGAGTAAGGAGTTCCACCATGAGGTTCTTCTGACTGTTTTTTACATTCGTTTGCTTTTCTTTTCATGAGTGTTTTCCGAGTGTTAAGCCAGGTGGCTGTGTAAACGTTAGCGAGATCAAGGGTGAGCGATAGGGAGAGTGGGTAGTGAGGGAGTGTGGTTGTGTGAGATAGAGAGTGTGCAAGTGACAGAAAGAGAAACCGAATCTCGGCAAGCGCTGGTAAGAGACAGATTTGTCGTCTGCCCTGCCACAGGGCCCTCTCATCTCTGGCAAAGCCGTGGCAGCTCCTCATCTCGCCCCCAGCTTCAGCATGTACTCAGGTAGCTTTGCGAGCTAGTGACTGAAGCAGCTTCACTCATTTATCTTTTGGGCTTGGGGCTGAACTCCTGCACTCTGCTTGTCTCTTACAGATGACGGTTTAGGCAAGAAGAGAGCCTATTCTCCCAGCAGCAGCAGCGACTGCCCGTCCGACGCCAAAAAATCCCGCAGTGTGTCTCCCAAAGGTAAGCGCCCCATGGGCAAATGTCAGTGCACACGTATGACTGGAGCGAATGCAATCAGAGCTTTTTAACCTTACAGTTGGAGATGGAGAGGGTGGGGGAAAAGGGTGGGATAGAATGACAGAGGGGAGAAAGAGTGGTGAGATAGAGGAGATGGGGGAGGAGAAAAGCAGACAAGGCACCAAGTTGGATTTTTTGCCACATACACATGTGCACAAACACGCACACAAACACACAATTTTGCACACGCAGCAAAAAAAAAATCATTGTAAACAATCATATTCAATCACTATTGTTCAGCATTTACTTGTTGGTAGGAAATATGAAACTAACTAAGGTATTATTTTGCCACATGTGTGTTCCCAAAACCCACAAATTGATCAAGAGAAGCGGGACAGGAAGCTCTAATTAAAATGCATAGCATTGTAATTAGCGGTTCAGTAGCTTTAATTGCTCAGCTATCCCCCTTATCAGCTACGTGATGTGAAATAATATTACCGGTTTAAGCAATTTACCATTTTTTAACTACTTAATAAGTTATATTGTTTGATCACAGTGTACACACTGTGCATTTCTTTGACAATCATTAAATACAGTGGTTTGATATGCTTTCCAGATTTTTCTGAACTTCTGTTCGTGTTTTACATTTTAATGCAGTAGGCAGTTTCAGCAGTTGGCCATTTAGTAAACCTCACTGACTTTGAGAGTGACAGGTAGTGAGAACGTGGTTACGATATGAGTATGAGGCTGGCCACTCCTACATCTCTGTGCCGGATTTAGGTTTAGATGTAGATAGCCGTTTCTACCTTTAGTACTTTCTTGATTCTCCCTGTTGAGCCGTGCTAGGATGTAGAGACGAGCTGGATTTCTACGCTTTGGCTCTCTCTCTCTCCAGCTTGTTCTCGAGCTCTCGAGGGCAGCACAAATCACATGCATGTGCGCCCATGCCGACAGCCAAGACGGCACAACTGGGAGGTAAGAGCGAGGCTGATACCCCCAGCAGCCCAGCGCCAGATTTACCGCCTGCCGCTCAGATTAGGTCAGCTGCTCAAGCTGAGAGTACAGAGTTAGGCGGGGAGTGAGGGGGGCCGCTTCATGCTCTGCATGCATGAGTTCCTCTGTTTCCTCTAGTTGACTTGAATGTTCCTCTGGCTTGAATTTAGCATGCATGTAGGAACGTATTTATATGTGTATAGTCGGAAGTATGGTAGCAGTTTTACTTTGGGATGTGTTATGTTTTCTTAATGAGCACCTGTATACAATATAAAAAGCATATACATAGAGAGCATTAAAGTACTCTCATACAGTAATGCCAGTCATTACAAACTTAGATATTGACTTTAAAACTGCATGTTTCAATAATTTGCTTATTAATATGTTATTTAATAAAATGGTCAAATTAATAGCAATAATGAGGAATGAACTACATCACACACAACGTACCTTAGTACACAACAAGTGGTCACAGACACGTTCTCACTCTCATTCTACAGAGGTTGTGCATAAGACAGGACATTACTCAAAAGTAGCCATGTAGCTGGTTTGTAATTTGGTCATAAATAACTGGGTTTCTTGCAGCTCCATGAATTTTCAGCTTTAGTTTTTAACGATAGAAGTTCTTCTTGTCTGTTCACTTAGACATTTTTTCAGGCACCTTTACTATCACCTTCAGAGGTTTGCATTCTTTAGGATTTGTCTAAGCTGTATGGTCTAACCATTATCAACACACCCACTTGAACTGCGTGTATTTTTCAAATGGTGGCTCATAGAACAGGAAATCATATGAAGCTGAAGATGTAATGTTTAAGTTTGATTAAAACATGTGGCGTTATATAACTCTCGTGACTAATTTCAAGTTCAGATTTGCTATGCATTTGTAAAACGGGCCTACCTAGTCCAGTCTAGTACCTGATTAGGACTAAATTTAGCATTCTGCTTATACATGTGCAGAACCTGCATGAATGTTGCAACAATCTATTTTATCATTGCACATTATACTCCTACATGGCAAGGTCTTGCTGTTTGGACTTTTAAAGTGGAATAACTGTATTTACCATGACACAACCACACCCAAGAATTAGGATGTTGTCAAGTCTGCTTTTAGACACAGTTGGTGTTGCTCATGGTCATATTTTAGGCCTTACTTTAGAACCTTCAGGCCCGAGGTGCTTAACTCCGGTTAGGTGATGAGGGCATAGGCGTTCTCAGGAGGGCCTTGGGGAATTACAGTTGTGCAATGCTCGACGAACTAAAATGGCTTTAGGTCACTGCTGATCTAATGTGTTATGTCTGTGATCTGCTCGCTTTTTTATCAGTAGATGTGTTTGTGTGCAAACGCGTGTGGCTGCTTAACTCGGAGATGTGAACTACAAGTCATAAAACAGACCTTTGAGCATCAGGTGTTACAATTAATGAGTACTCAGGCAAAAAGTTTAAGGATCTAGGCTCTTCATCATTTCAGCGTGCCATCAAGACCCCATGACACAAAAGCTCACACATGCACCCACACAACACAAACTGTGAATGGTTTTTACACAGTTTTGGACAAGACACTGGCAAAACACATACTATCACATACTATCAGTGCTAAAATGAAAGCAAAATATAAAAACTGAAAAAAACATTTTGCCTTTGTGCCTTGCACCTAGGTGTGTGTGTGTGTGTAGCATAGCCAAATAAATGCAAATATATAAAATACAGGCACTTGCACAAGGGCACATTCAAACCATGTGTTCTTATAATTTTTAATATACATCTGTAGCTTTATCCATCAACCTATCAATCTATCTATATATCAATGAAACAATCCATCTAGCTATCCATCAATCTATATATCGATTCATCCATCCGTCTATTAATCAATCTTTCAATCAATCCATCCATCCATCTATCAATCAATCAAATCAATCTATTAATCCATCTATCAATCAATCCATCTATCAATCCATCAATTTATCTATTTATCAATCTATCCATCTATCAATCTATCAATCAATCAATCCATCTGTCCCTCCGTCTGTCTTTTTCCTTTTTCAATACAGACACATGCAAGCGCACACACATGCGCGCACACACACACACGCACATGCACACACACACACGCACACACACACACACACGCACACACACACACACACACACACACACACTCACCTGACCCGAGGGCCTTTAGTGGATTATCCGAGCTTTGGCACGGTCCCCTAGCCGCCCCCTCATCCCTCTCCGCCAGCCTGGGGCCAGACTCAGCTTTCAATGAGGGTAAAAATATCTCCCTCCTTATTTCATTTCCAAACTTCCTTTCTTTCTGCATCTAACCGTCCCTCTTTTTTGCTTTGCTTTTACCTTCTCTCCGTCTCACAGCAGATTACCAGCTCGGTCATTTCTGTGCGTCCTGTTTGCAGATTCAGGGGGCTTTTACTCACATTTTTTTCTGTCACAGTCCCAGCTATAAATGTTTACTTCTCACATATAACTTCTTCATACTGTACCTTCTTTTGTTTTACAAGTGATTTCCTTCATGTCTTTTTCAAAATAAAAACATATTTTACCTGAACAAGGTATAACACAAAAGGAACTAATTTAAAGGGAGACAGAGTAAACTAAATTAAGGAGATACAAATATATATTTAGTGCCCATCGATAGGTTGGCGCCCTGTCCGGGGTGCGTCTGCCCAGCGCCCGAGACGTTCTCACCTGGATGGGCATGGGGAACCCCACCGCGTCCCTAATAGAGGATAAAGCGAAGATAATGAATGAATGAATGAATGAATGAATGAATGAAAATATATATTTAGATGTATTAGGTCAACTATTGCTCTGCTTCATAATTATTAATATGTTTTTGTACAATTATTTAAATTTGATGGGAATAATTGTTGGTTTTATTTTGTTGGTATGAGCCATTGTTTATATCTGTTGTGTAGCGGGGACCCAAGTCTGAGACCACAGCCTGACTGAAAACAATTGACTAATAGTCAATTGGACATACTAATGGTTGGTAAAGGGTCTTTGGGGTTTTTTACTGCCCCTACAGCAGCAGCATATACTGGCTTCTCAAAGCAGTAGTGGGCACAGAAGTTTGAAATTGTACTGATCACTGCCAATTGGTAAACAGGAAGTGGGTACCATTGGTTTCAGAAAAATTTGATAGAAGTTGCTAGAAATGCTGCAGTCAAACTTATGGACATGCGTTTATTTACTTATTGTCCATATTATAACTTTTCGTAAAAATGGACTTTGGATTTCTTTAATTATACATCCTTCCTGCTTCAATAGTAGCACCACAGAGCAGGTATTATTGGGTTGGTGCATTATTCCTATCCCAGCAGTGTCACTGAGGTGTTTTAAATGAAACTACTGCAGCTCTGCTGCACTAAACCCCCTTACCACATCAGTGTCACTGCTTAACTGCCAATAAACAATCCACCACCCAAACTCTACCTGTTCTGTGATGGTCCTGATCAACAGAAAACAGAGAATCAACCAGGGATTAACAAAAGAAAGAAAACAGATGTACTACAGTGTGTAATTATAAAACTACAAAGTCCATCTATACGATAAGTGGATAAAAGACAATGAATAGTTAATATAGATATTAAAAAAATATTGATAATATATATTTTCCAAGAGATTTGATTTTTAAAAAGTAAATTACTCTGCTTTATACAATTTTTTTATCTCCACTTTACAGTAATCTCACACACCTCTGTATTGGACTCTGCCAGTCACATGACCCCTGAGGAACACTACAGGCGGATGATGTCAGCGCTGAATGAGCATGGCTCTTTCGAAGAGCAACAGCAACGTCTCTACCAGCTTGCCAGCAGCATGGGCGTCCCCAACCACGGTTAGTGCCTGACTACATCTATGGTGTAGGTGAAAGTGGGGTTTTTCACAAGTTTGGCACAGTTTGAGTTACAGTTTTAAACTGCTTTAAGTTTAACATCTTTTGGCCATGAAGGTGAAGGTAAAACATGGCTGGAACCAGCTGACAATTCTGTGATGAGTGACTGATCTGCGACCACTGCTACACATGGTAATAAATAACACTGTTGTTGGGCCACAGGGTTTTGCACATATTGATTCATTCTTTTTGATTGGTTCCAAGTCACTACTTTAAATTACAAAATATCACAGAAACATCAAGCATACTCATTTTCTCGCCAACTTATGAGATTTACATTTGGGGTTGATATAGGAGTAGCTGCACAACACCGAATAAACAACTAAAAACGTAATTGTAGCAGACATTACGCATTTTATTTGTGTCTAATTGTATTAATGCCCCTTTTACAAGGTGTTTATATAATTGTGTTTCATTCATTAAGAGTTAAGCTTTTATAGCAGTGAATCCTAAATACTGAGCACATTAATTCACAGAGAGAGTCTATAATATTTTACCTATTAGATCAGTAATGAGTTTTAATTGAAATCTCAAGTCGTTGCTTTGTAAATGCTTTAATGGCCCACTGCCCGCATCTGTAGGATATTATTGGCCTTGTCTAAGGGGTTTTAGTGTGGTAGTATAAAGCCTACTTTCCTGTTCTCAGAAGGTTTTGGTCTGTGGTAGTGCACAGTGGTGCATTGCAGACATGCTTACGACTGATTCTTTTCCCAATTCTGTTAAATCTCCCCTTCTCGCCACCCACAGCTCCTTCAGCTCCATGCAGTTCCTCTCTTTACAGCCTGTGGAGTCAGGCAAGCGCACATTCTTTTTTTCCACACACCATGATGATAAAAAAACAAATCTTAATTTTTCTTTTTTTATATCGAGAATTGCCCACTCTACAATTAATTTTCAATGGCTCTACGGTTATTCTATTGACAATTTCCAAATGAAATTAGATATAGTTATAGTTTCATAACTGTGCCATGGAAAACAGGCTCACCCCGGCAAGGAGTTCCCCCAAACAACCTCATCCCCCTAGAGGAATGTGAGTAAGATGACTTGCCCATGCACGCTGAGCTCATACGCCAGTGATAAGGCTGTGCCAGTCTGCCGCCTGCCAATGTCTTCACCTGCCAAAGCTTTGATGGGAGAGATCCTCTTTCTTACTTTCTCACCCAGCGCTCCACTGTATATTCTGCCTAAAAAAGTCTTTCCTTACTTTGGTGCCATTTTTTCCCTTTTTTTATTCTCCGGGAGGGAACTGCAATTTTGCTCTCATATTACTCTGTCTGCATATTTCTGCACAAAGCTCCTGCAAAAGTCCATACATTCAAACATATCAAATTTCCAAGCACCTTATGTGGCACAAATTTAATCTCCCAGTCAGAGAAATTTTCTTCATTTCTTTTCTCCATCGCACCGTCCATGATCAGGTTTTAATATTTGATTTCCTCTATAGCTCACGCAGTGGATACCCTTTTTTGTTTTTCGTGGGAAAATAAACTGCTTAGTCGCTATAAAAAACAAGCCAAAACTGAATTTTACCCCCTTCCCTTTTTCCGTTTTGTTATAAATCCACATCCCACCCTGTTCTCCTACTACCCCGTTCTTGTCCCGTCCTACCTGTCTTACAATTAATGTAATTTCTTGCAATTATTTACCATTACTAGTTAGTACTAAGTGTCCATGTTCTCCCCGTGTCCGCATGGGTTTTCTCCGGGTTCTCCGGTTTCCTCCCACAGTCCAAAAACATGGATCAAGTCAATTGAGTTCTCCAAATTGCCCCATATAGAGTGTGTTTGTGTGTGAATGTGTGCCCAGCGATAGATTGGCGCCCTTTCCTGGGTGTATCTGCCCAGCACCGGGACGTTCCCTTCTGGATGGGCATGGGGGACCCCCCCCCCCCCCCGCAACCCTAGTTAGGAAGATAATGGATGGATGGATAGTTAGTACTAACAAAATCAATTGGAATTACTTAACTGCTTACTGCATATAAAGCAATGTTATAATAATGAAAGTAATCTGAAAGTTACTTCTAAACAGTTGCTTCAATTCCCCTCATTAATGCATACTTCATAAGCACTGTAGTATACAACTCACCAGTATGTTTCTTGTCCTTGATCTTGCCAAAATTGAAAAATATTTCCAAGACAACAAGCGAACTGTCCTTATTCACTGTGACACAAAGTAGTCCAAACTATTTTTTAGCACAACTGAGATTGTTTGCATTCAATGTAATGCTTCAGAAAGTGCTGTGAACTGAGGAAAGAAATAATTGAGGAAATAAAACTGTTGAGCTTCTTTACTGTTTTTACTGTTCACCATAATCAATCATGCTTCCATAGCCGCTGAAAGCTTTATATCATAAAAAACAAAAAGGAGAAACGTATAGCTGATAACATGAGTAACAATTGAAATTAAATTTCAAAAATTGTGATTGCACTGCTTTATTTAACTTTATTGTCATGCTTTACTCACTTTGCTCTTAATAGTGTATTGGTGCATCGACATGTAGATAGAGATTTTTTTTTATTATTAGAAATAAATAAATCTTTTATTATTTTAAATCATTGAATTCCAAAGTCAAAATATAAGCCCTGTTCCGCTTACACAACTATATTATTTCCAAGCCATATTATTTTTCTTAATTTTTCTTAACTTAGTTTGTCATTTGACAAATTTTTTGGAATGAGAATTAAGAACAAAGTTTGAGTTTATTGGCTAGTTACTAACTGTAGATAAAGTAGGTAGTCTTCTACTAAGGGCTTCTTGACAGAAAAAAGGGGAAGAAGTCGGGGCTCCCATGAACCTCAGCAGCTGTCTTTCTTACCTTTCCCACACATCCACAGATCTCTCCCTGCACTGGCCTGCTTTTACATTCTCTCTTTCTTTCCTACACCATTTTTTTTAGTCCCTGCAGAGTGGCCTTTCATCTGTTTGAAGAGGAGAACCTGAAATGAAAGGCTGGGAAGCATGCATGGATGGGTGTGCGTGCGTGAGGTTTATGGGAGGGGGTTCGTTGTTGTGCGCTTCTCTCTGCGGGCTGCAAGGTCATCAAGAGGCCTCTGCCAACTCCCCACACTCCCTTGATGTAAGGAACAGGAATACAGGAAAGGAAAGGAATTCTGCTGCAAAGACACAGGTCTCACTCTGGCCTTTCTCCCAGGGTTTCTAGGCACAAAGACTTCAGGGATGACAAAAAAAAAAAAAAAAAATCATGTGTACATCAGTGTGATGGAGGTGTTTAAAAGGATGCTGCTACTGGTCTCCCACAAATATTTGGTTGGGTAGAAAGATGGGGCTACATAATAAAGGGTGAAATTTTGCTTGTATTTTCCCCTCTAGCAATAGAGGTTTGGGGCCAAATTGATCATATACTGCTGGGTGCTGCTCTGCTGAGACCTGTAGCCCCAGATGACCCAGAACTGGTGCTCTCTAGATCAGATGAAAGAGAATAATACATATGTCTATGCATCAGGCAGGACAGGGGACTGTAATGGCAGAGAGAAGGAGTGAAGTTTGAGCTGAGTCTGACAGAATTGTATTCTATTATTTTTATTCAGACTGCTGATATAAAAAAACTCAGTCAATGAAAGATGAAAAGAATGTTCTGAAAATGTTTAACATTAATCAGCATACATCGATTGAATTAGCAGTAAAGAAATTCAGTACACTCAACTCATTAAAGCAAAGTTTTATATACTGTTGAAACCACATTATTTTGTTCTTGTTGTATCTGATCCAACTTTCTGTCCTAAACTGGTAATTCGGGTTTGCGCAAATTAAAATTATGAATGTAACAGCACAGTCATATTTAATTGGTTTAGTGGAACATCAAAGGTACATAATACTAGCAGCGCTAAACTTTTGTCGGCGTTTCAGATGTTACGTCCGCCTGGTAAAAAAGTGGCAGTTAAAATACACTGCAAATATTAAAGCCAATTGTTAACTAGTACATACATTGGGCTTGCGTAAGAAAAATAATGTTCCATACCAACAGGGGGCAGAAAATGTATATTCTGGATTTTTAACTTTTTTGTTGTTTTTGATTTTTTTTTCTATTTTTATTTTTTGTTTAAATCAATGTGGCCGTACCATTTTTACAAAATATAGCTATATCTAATCGAGAATAGAAATTATAACATAATATGATAAATTAAGCGGCACGGTGGCTTAGTGGTTAGCACGTTCGCCTCTCAGCACTAGGGATTCCCGGTTCGAATCCCGATCTGGGTGGAGATTCCATGTTCTCCCCCTGTCCGCGTGGGTTTCCTCTGGGTTCTCTGGTTTCCTCCCACAGTCCAAAAACATGGATCCAGTCAATTAAGTTCTCAAAATTGCCCCATATAGAGTGTGTTTGTGTGATTGAGTGTGTGCCCAGCGATAGATTGGCGCCCTGTCCTGGGTGTATCTGCCCAGCACCCGAGACGTTCTCCCCTGGATGGGCATGGGGAACCCCACCGCGACTCTAATAGAGGATAAAGAGGAAGGTAATGAATGAATGATAAATTAACGGCATCATCAGCCTTTTTGCTTGCGATTATAGAAGAAAAAATGACGTTAAGGTAAAAAAGGAGAAACCATTGAGAAACCAAGGCACTTTTTAACTAGGCTATGTTGAAATTTTGCATAATCTCTTTTGCCGACATCCAGTTTAACTTGTTTAACAATAAAGCAAGTGGTTCAGATAAAGTGCCAACGGTTCAGGACATACCTCAAAAACTAGTGTCTGTCAGAAATGTCAACACCAGACCCTGGTTAATTAACTAATTAATTAAATCTTCATTAATTACATTGAAACAAATTAATACTGTAATATTGATTAAGGCGGCACGGTGGCTTAGTGGTTAGCACGTTCGCCTCTCAGCGCTAGGGATTCCCGGTTCGAATCCCCATCTGGGTGGAGTTTCCATGTTCTCCCCGTGTCTGCGTGGGTTTCCTCCGGGTTCTCCGGTTTCCTCCCACAGTCCAAAAACATGGATCAAGTTAATTGAATTCTCAAAAAATTGCCCCCTATAGAGTGTGTCTGTGTGTGTGAGTGTGTGCCCAGCGATGGATTGGCGCCCTGTCCTGGGTCTATCTGCCCAGCGCCCGAGACGTTCTCCCCTGGATGGGCATGGGGAACCCCACCGCGACCCTAATAGAGGATAAGCGGGAGATAATGAATGAATGAATGAATATTGATTAAAAAGACAAAGAATGATGCATGATGCTTATGTGAGGCAGCAATGAGATTTGTATATGATTTACAAAAAAAAAAAAAAAAAAAACATCATCTCCACATTTAAAAAAAAAAATGCTTTAAAAAAAAAAGTTGCTTTGAAGCGTCTGCTAAATGACCAAATATAATATATATATATATAATCAAAATTGTAAATGACAACAGTTGATATAACTACTGCTATTAACCCCACCTCAGAAGTGGAAGACTTAGAACTCAGCATAAAAACATTGGAATTTAGACAAGAGAGATTTTTTTTGTTTTTTTAAACTGACACACTCTGTGACCAGAAATGTTAACTACTTTACTTAAAAAAGAAATTACACCATTGTTTTTTGCAAAGATTAAAGCAACATTGGTTCCTTTAGCTGTTTGTGTATGATGCCTTTCTGTTGGTTTCCTCTGCTCTATCTCTCTCTTGTCTGTACGCTGCCTCCTCACTCATCTCTCATGCTCTCGGTCGCTTTCCCTGACTGTTGGCGGGCTTGTCTGCCGTTCGGTCCAGTCCCCCATGGGGAATTGCAATAAACAGATCAATACAGCGGCCTTGTGCACATTAATATCTGTCGCACTGCCCCAACCTGATCACTCAGCCCCACATGTCGGCCTCGGAAATGGCCGCCAGCTCCCACGGGAACTGTCTAATTAAAAAAGGGCCGGAGGAGAGAGAAAGAAGGAGGGAGGGCGGGAGGGAGGTGCACAGGATGGATTTCCTATTTAACACCCTTTCATTAGATTGTGTGCTTCCTGTTGTGACCCTGTTAGTTTGGTAATGATGGGAGATGGGTTTGGCCAGCCTGTTATAAGAGAGAAAAAAAGCTGATGGGCATCTGTATGTAAGGTGGATAATATTTGGTCATGTCTGTGATGCCCATTTACTCTGGTTCTGCTTAAGGGGCTTTCCAGTATTTAGCACTTAAAAACATGCATTCCTTTTATTAAGATGAGTTTATGTAATTTACTGCACATCAGAAATGACAACTTAAACAATTATAATATTATTCATTATTAAGCAGGTTACAGTTTTAAAAAATATTTTGGTTTCCGTGCATCACTGTGGCTTAGTGTTTAGTAAACATGGATTCAAGCTAAATTGAATGCTCCAAATTGCACCATATAGAGTGTGTTTGTTTGTGTGTTTGTGTAAGTGAATGTTACCCAGCGATAAATGGGCGTCCTGCCCAGCACCCAAAACGTTTTCTACTGGATGGGTATGTGGAGCCCCTCTGCGACCCTAGTGAAGGATTAAGCCGAAGATAATAAATGAATTGTGGTTTGCATGTGCAGGGGATTCCTTAAATGTGAATGTGTGAAGATATGGAATTCCTTTTCCTTTTAAAATATCCTTTGAGGAAGTTCATATTGTACCATCGTGCATAATGATCAGTCCTGTAAAACCCACATCACTGATTAAATTGGGCTGGTTCACATACCTTTGAGACGAAATGTACCACATTTTGAAGGTTGCTTGAAATATTCTGACAAATCACAGATTATGCTCTGTCATTAAGGGAGATTGTTGGATAGCCTGGTTTTCGTGTGTTGTACTTATGATTCAGTTATTTGTGCTTTCAGAGTTGTTGCGTGTACGTCAGGAGGCTATGAATGCTGTAAGGAACCCTGGAGCTATGGAGGCACACCTCCCATCTGCAGGCAGCTCCTCTAGCCAGCGGAGAAAACAGGGCCTGCCCCAACATAGGGATGCACACTTCAGTGAGAGGTATACACACACACACACACACTCACACACACACCTACATTGCCAACAGTAGCAGGCTTTAAACATCTGGTCAGTGACTTTTTAGTATGGGTCGTTTTGTTTTCTCACATTCTAGTAGTAGCCAATATAAAAATCATGGTCAGGATAAAGGTTTCAGGAGTGCGCTCTGTAAATAGTGGAAAATAAATTACGGAAACCACCTAAAAACCACCCAATCACAAGTAGTTTTGTTTATTTCAGCCAGTTGGCACTTATGAAGTATGTTTACAGCTTTGATACAAATATTTAAGTAATATAGCTTAGCTTAATGTCTATAGAAAATTGGTGGCTTACCCATCAGCATTAGATGAATGTTTATGTTCCATTATCTCATTACAAACATAACCATGTGGCACCCGAAGCTTATCGTGGATCTAGCGCCAAGCATACTTTTGCTTATGTCATTCACATGGTGTCTATAGCATATGGCACTAGATCTGGCATCAGTGGGTTGAGTTAAAGTGTGTTGCGCACCACTGTATCTGGCTACCCTGTGGTAAGAGAAGTGTGCTCTGTAAGACGCAAGACTTGTTGAGGCCTCTAGGCAGAAGTGATTGCAAAGTCATCCTAACACACACCTTCCTATCAGATGAGGCCTTTCCTTTGTGGGCGGTTCTTAAAAGAGGTTTTGTCATAATGGAAGGAGTTCACCCCAGCACCCAGGAGTGGTTTACATCCTGAAGTATAGCTTTGTTTGTAGGGGCATGTTCCTTTGAAGCGGTATGCTCCAGCTTTCATGTACTGTAGCACATCCTGCTGCATGTATTGATTTAATTTTGATTAGTTTAATGGAATTTTTTTCTTGTTCGGTCATAAACATATTGAGCGTGTTGTGCTGGGAAAAAAATGAATAGCAAACTTTACAGATTTGGCTTATTTTTCAAATATCTACATAAATCATATTAATATTAAAAGGGATTTCTCTTTATTTGCCAAGGCCATTTCCTAACTTGGCTGGTGCTAGTGGGATTCAAACTAAATACAGATCCACAACTTCATCCTGAATATATCTGTCTGTTTGTATGAATTTTCCTAAAAAATAAAGCAAAGTACAGCTTATGGCCACAAAAATAAAGACCTACGCTTTAAAATAGCATGATTATTGGATGTTGATAATGAACTCAACACACAGTAAAAATCTGAAGAATGCTGAATGGACGTTTTATGTTGGTAAGGAATTGAGAGGACAAATAAAAACTGTGCTCCGAAGTCAGAACGGGAAGAAGGAAGAATGAGAAGGGAAGTGAATATCAGGGTAAAGAAATATGGGAAAATCTCTTTAATGGGGCCCGATCGCCAGTGGGCATTACTCTTTTGCATCCTTGTCTGATTTGATCTTGTCAGGAGGTATTTATGTGGCTCTGGGCTTCGCCGGTCGTCCGGGCGCCGCGTTTCTCCCTCCCTTTCACGCTCCCCCCTCTCAGCAAGGCTCTGGCGCTCCTGGCGCTCTCGTCCGCCTCCAAAGAAAGCCCAGGCAGCGGGAGTGGGCGGGTAATTGCTTGTCGATTATTTATGTGGCGCAGGAAGCCGGAGGATCGATAATGGGTTGGTGAGATGAGGCGGGAGAGAGGGAGCGAGGGATGGAGGGAGGAAGTGGGACGAGGGAGGGGGGTAGCGTGGGCGTTGTGTTCTGTTCCGTGCCCTGATGGGAGCACAGCATGCGGCTCGGGCCAGC
Organism: Corydoras maculifer; assembly: GCA_019802435.1. Taxonomy (NCBI): domain Eukaryota; kingdom Metazoa; phylum Chordata; class Actinopteri; order Siluriformes; family Callichthyidae; genus Corydoras; species Corydoras maculifer. The sequence continues at coordinate 32,037 of JAFMOD010000550.1, read as the reverse complement.
CAGCCGCCCTTACTGTGCTCACCTGCCATAATTAGCCACACAGGACCACTGATGTTAACTAGGCCTGCATGCTTTCCTGGCTGGGGGTAGGTGGGGGGTAATACGGGTTGTTTTGTTTTTTTTCTCAGTTTTTCTCTCTTTCTTTTGCTCCCTCGTTCTTTTGTCTTTAACCCTTTGCTATATACAACAGAACGTACCCAATGCCTACAAGAGTGTTCAGCTTCTGGTCATACTTATTCAAGGATGTTTGGAGAACAGGTTTGGTTTTTTTTTAGTCATTGACATTGTCAAAGGACATGCGTGTCCGATCAGGCATCCTCATCAGGGAACGGCTGGGAGCCAGGGAGACTGACAATGCAAGCCAAAAGCCATAGCTCAAGCTCACCTTTCCATTGACTCTCCATAATTGATTATCTGATGCCCATTAGTAGCTATTGTTAAAAACAAATCATTACAGAGATCGATAGCTCTACAGCTCTGGCTGGCCATTTGTCTGATTGCATTTAGGGAATCTGCAAAGCAAATCCTAATGCATTTGGCATGTGGAGCGGCAGTAGGAACAGACAGTGGTCTGGGGGTGGGAGGTGGGGAAACGGTAGTGAGAGCGTGAGTGCGAGTCTCATGCATTTTAATGAGCTTCCTGTGCAAATGTGTTCCTGTGGAGGCAAAGCGAGGCGAGGCGAGGCAGGCGCGGTGCGGCGAGCGGCTAATCCCCAGCGCTCTGCTCATTAAGGGCCGTCCTGTCAGCTCCGCTCCGCTCCTCTCTCATCTTTCTCTGGCCTGGCCAGTATAATGTGTGTGCGGAAACACACACACACACACTCCCACACACACACACACACACCGCTTACTGCATCTACTCTCAGGCGGGGAGCGACGCTGCCGCCACTCTGACAGGTCGTCACACATGAGAGAACCGCCTGAGGTTTACAGAGAATGGGAGAGAGAGCGCGAGCAAAATAGAGAGAGGGAGAGAAAGGAGAGACAGTCTGATAAATATGACATATCTTTGGTTGCTATTTTTAGGACAAATATATAATGCTAAACCAGGTTGTTAACTGATCATTTGAATCATTGATGACAAATGCCGAATGACTCATCATACCAGAAATGCTGACTGACTAATATTATCTTGGAATAAGGGCGCCTTTTCTATGTTCTATGTTCTTGTGTGCCACTAAAATGATCCATATGCAAATGATTATAACTTGAGCACACATATGGAGAGTAAATGCATACCGAACTGGAAAATATTGCCACACCCTTTGACATAGCATGAGTTAATAGAAGTTTTTTAGTGTGCGTTTACAGTGGAGTCTTTCCTTTGTTGTTTATGTATGTGTAGAATCCACTAGCTTTAATTGTGCTTACAATTTAGAAGAGTGTTCTGAGGAACTAAGGGCACATAAGCAATTAAATCCAGAACCGGTTTGTGGGTGTGCATGCACAAATGTGTTTGTTTCCATGCGCACAAGGTGTGAGGATGTTAAGTCTCGGCAACAAAAACACCAAGCCGCTCTTAGCATCCCCCCTCCTTCCAGCAGCGCCTTAGAACCCAGAATGAAACAGTTAAAACCTGTCTCCCTCCCAAATTGCTTCCTATAAAAGGAGAAGCACGTCTGCCTGGTACGTCTCCTCATGATTACAGCTAATTACGATCGAGCGGACGCCTCGCGGCCCCAGTCACGCAGCTTTAATTGACCGATATTCATCTGCGGGCCACACGGGGCAGCGTGGAGCTTGGCGGACCTGGCCAGCGCCATTCGGCCTAATTGCGCGGCCTGAGGGATTAGACCAGGTGATTACACACTTCACAGTGTAATTACATAAGCACGGCTGGGCTGCCCGCCCGGCTCCAGCCCCCAAGGTCATGCGCTGCCTTCCCCGAGATTAATTGGTGCTGCCACCGAAGCGCAAGGCACCGGCGGAAAGCGATTATACGATTAGCATTAACATTTCAACAGCGGCCCCGATCGATCCAAGATTTTTTTCCCTTGTTGCTGTCACCCCCCGCCCCCACTCCCCCACTGTTCAGCTTTAGCTCTGTCTCCCAGTTTCCCTTGTGCTCCTTCTCCATTTTCTCCTTTTTTTTTTGTTTCCAGAGATAATGACATGCAAGTGCTACTTAGAATGCAATCGGAGCTCATGTAGAAAAAAAAAAGCTAGGTTCTTCTTCTTGCTTCCTCGATTCTATGCCCTTGTTTTCTTTTTCGTGTTTGGATGTCAGTGTGTTTGTTTTGTGCCATGCTGATCAGGTTCCCTCCCTCTGTAGCACCAGCCGCTTACCTCATGCAACAAAACAAACATGAGTCTGTTAAGGCGCCTGTCCACACACTCTTAGTGATGTACTCTACACATTTATGCTTGTTTAATTCAATAAATTAGTTTTTGTGTATATGTATAAAGCCAAGCCTATGTAGATATAGAACATAAATATCATAAAAAAATATTTAATCAGACTGTCTTTAGATTTAATTAATGAATTTGCCATGGCCTCTTGGCTCCTTGGATGTGGTAGCTCAGTGATTAGGGTGTTGGGCTATCAAAATGAAGGTTAGGAGTTCAAACCCCAAGCCTGCCAATGTGGGCTCCTGAGTGTTGCCCTCAACCTTTGTTGCTTCGGTTATTATAGAGGGTTATTATAGTTAACCCTCTGCTTTGCTGCCAACCATCAAGTTGGGATACCTAAATGTTCTTTTAGATCTGTTAAATTGCATGATGTATAATTCAAAGATTTTCATTTGTTTCTTACAACTAAATTCTTTTTGGCTAAGATGATCTTATAATGGAAAAATCCATGCCGCTTTCTATTAACTATCTATTGTGGAATTGTTACATTAGTTGTTGTTTAGTTTAAGTTCTTTATGGCTGATGGCAAAGGCTAGTATGAAAATTTTGCTGAAGCTTCCGTCCCAGAATCTATAATATCAGTGTATATATGTATGTATGTATGTATGTGTGTGTATATATATACTTCACCGTATAGCCCCCTTGGCTAAGGTAAGCTAATAATGGAACAATCCACGACGCTTTTTATTAACTACCTATTGTGGGATTGTTAGTTTAGTTCTTGTTTAGTTTAAGTTCTTTATGGCTAATGGCTGAGGCTAGTATAAAATTATTGCTGAAGCTTTCATCCCAGAATCTATAATATCTGTGTATGTATATATATATATATATATATATATATATATATATATATATATATATATATATATGTGTGTGTGTATACACATACATTTATGTTCCAGGTGCTGTAAAAAGTGTATATGTCCATTGTATTCTTATGAATTTCATGTATGACTTCATATTAACTCCTGTGTTATATGCTGTGTTTAGGACGTTCAACGTGAAATCAAAAAGCCGTATATTTTTGTCTCAAAAGGACTTACTATACATTTGTACTTCATGTAGTCCACATTATGTAACACTTTTATAGCAATTTATATTTAAATGTGTATGTTTACAAGTGTACATAAAAAATCATTTTGTTATATATGTTCAAATATCTAAGATAAAAAATTGTGTTAAAAAACGAGTGATGAACAGAGATCTAATTGCAGGCATTAATCTCAGAAACGATCACTTCAACCTTGCACAGTGACCAGTGAAATACGTCTTTATATCTTATTGCCCTGTCCAACGACATCTCTCTCATTCTACTTCCTGTCTGTCCTCCCTCTTTTGCCACTGCTCGATAATAGCATATGCAGTATTGAACAAGAGCAGTCTATAGTATCTGCCCATACAAAAGGAGAAAAACATAATTGAGGGCCTTTTAGTAAATGAGGGAGCTTCTGCACATACTGCCATTTATAGGCTGAATACGGCCAATAAAAGCCAACAGGAGGAGGTATGTGAATGTACGTGCGCTTACGATAGTGTGTGGGCGCTCAAGGGTACAAGAGGAAGGTCTGTGTTAATTAGGAGGTGCTTCAGCCTGTAGCCTTAGCAAGGCAGAGGGGCTGCCCCAGCTGTCAGACTATGACATGCACTTATTGTGTATTCAGCCCTCATTACTAGGGTGGCAGGGCCACAGAGAGAGTGAATGAAAAAGGGGAAGGAGGGCGAGCAAGAAAGCAGGGGAAGAGTACCAACATCGCCGCCGGCAGTATCGTGACACAATTGAACAGGGGGCCTTTTTTACTTTTATCCACCAGAGCGATCACCACAGTCAACAAAGAAATTAACCAACATTCATATAAAACTCAAGTTTCATATTTGTTAGCTGGGCAATACATTGAATTCAAAACATTTTAGAGCCCTATGCACCCAATGTGTGTGTTTATGTGTTCACAGCACACTTTTTTATTTTAAATTATTATTTCTAATTATCACCCAACTTATTTTAGTGTTCCCAGACTCATCAAGGTAGCATGATGATTTCTGAAACAGTACAGCTTGAGGGCTCAAGGGTCATGCACATTAAACCGCGGTTTCACCCGAATCCCTAAATGTTTTGGAGACACTAGATGGCAAAGCCAATCTTACAGTTTGAAACAGTGACTGACGATTATCTTACAAAATTGCCTCCGTCCTATATTTTCTGGAAATGTGTTTCTTTTATTATTTTTATTCACTGTTTGATCCAGTGAGTTACATTTTCTAAAACTTAGAAACTGTCATGAGCACTACATTCAGAGCGCTTGATTTCTGATGTTTACAAAAGGTGAAGTCATGCATTTCATTAAAAACTTCAAAGTAATGCCTGAATATACACCATCAGTGTTCCATCAGTTATCATCTACAGTCAGTGAATAGCAAAGACCTAAAAAAGGTAAACAGTGACTGTACGCTATACAGTATTAAGTTTACCAGACGGGGTCTAGCGCTTTGAAAAACAAACATTTTTTGTTAAAAAAAATCATTTTTTTGCCATATATATATATATATATATATATATATATATATATATATATATATATATATACACACATACACACACCAGGGGGCACGGAGGTTCAAATCCCAATCTGGGTGGAGTTTCCATGTTCTTCCAGTGTCCCTGTGAGTTTCCTCCTGGTTCTTCGGTTTCCTCCCACAGTCTAAAAACCTGGATTTAAGTTAAATTGGCTGCTCATGCCCCTAGATGGAGAATTTGGAGAATTCAATGATCCATGTTTTTGGACTGTGGGAGGAAACCGGAGAACCCGGAGGAAACCCACGCGAACACGGGGAGAACATGGAAACTCAACCCAGTTTGGGATTCGAACCGGGAATCCCCAGTGCTGGGAGTCAAATGTGCTAACCACAAAGCCATCGTGCCACCCTAAATAAATAAATATACCTGTGTATATATATATATAATTATATGTTGAAATATATATATTTCATGTGTTCATTTTTGTGCCCATACAGAGAGTTATCCCATCCTCCTCCTCTGCTGTCTCCCCAAAATGCTCCACACATCGCACTGGGTCCTCATTTGCGGCCACCCTTTTTGGGTATGCCTTCGGCCCTTTGCCAAACACCAGGTAAGTCTGTAAAATCCACTTTTAAGTATGCCTAAATCATTCGCTGCTGCTGCATGTTTAAAAGTATTTGAGCATGCTCTGTTTTTTATATATATATATAAATGTGTAGTATATTTGTATTGGTTGTTGCAAATGTGCTTGTTTTCTCAGTATCATTGATTTTTAGTTGATAATGCACATGTATTTGATACAGAATCGCTTCATTACCACACCATATTAAAGTCATTCTTATATACATTATTATGATTTGTGATGTTTATGGGATGTCTATATTGTGTTCTCTCTGTATAGCATATGGTTTCCTGCAGCCTGCTCAAGCTGAAATTTTTGCACGGCAGCAGGAGATGCTTCGCAAACAGAACCTGGCAAGGTATTTTAATGTTAACTGTGTGCCTTATGCAGTAAACACTGCAGTGACTTAAATTCTTCATTTGCTCATTTTTTACTGCTTTGACTTTTTACTTGAGAATGAAAATTCAGCTTTACTTTACTTACATCCAAGAGTCAGTTTTTTAAATCTACCTGTTAACCATACACTTAGTTAAATACTCTCATCGAAACTCTCATCGGTTTAAATACAATACACACAGTTGTGATGGACACAATGTATATTTATTCCAGGACTCTACTGGTGCTAATATTCCTGTAGGTTTACACAAGAAGCATTATTCATTTTGAGACAAATGACATATTTCAACACTACTCGTCTGTTTACATTTACCAGTGTATCTGAATACTACTGCAGTGGAATACTGTATTTACCGTATAGCATTTGCAAATTCTGTAAAAAGAAATCTGCAGTATTTTCATGCTGTTTGTGCTTTTTTTTTTAAATAAAAAGAACACTGTTTATACAATTTAGCTTCCTAGTTACTGATGTTCACACAGTGGTCCACTTGCAAAACATCTCATCCAATTATCATCTGCTTAATCCTATTTTAGGGACTAGGTTCCCCATCCGGGGAGAACATTTCAGGCGCTAGGCAGAAACACCCAGGACAGGGTGCCAATCCATATCTGTGCACACCCTTAGACACAGGCATCATATAGGTGCAATTTAAAGCAAGACTAGGGTGCCCATCCAGAGTAGAACGTTTCAGGCGCTGGGTCGACAGGTCACCAATCTATCACTTGGCAAACCACTCACTCACACAGACACATAGATACACACTATATGGGGCAATTTAGAGCATTTAATTTACTTTGAATCCATGTTTTTGGACTGTGGGAGGAACCCAGAGAACCTGGAGAAAACCCACACAGACACTGGGAGAACATAGAAACCCCACACAGATCGGGATTCGAACCGGGAATCCCTAGTGCTGAGAGGAGAACATACTAACCACCAAGCCACCGTGCTGCCCACAATGCAAAACATAACAAAAAATGTACTATGCACTTAGACCAACAACAATGACTTCAAACTCTGCTCAGTTCTTTTTCTTGCTTATTTTCCCATGAGTTACTAGCAAACTTGAAAAAGGAAATCCTGGGTTCCTGTCTGTTCTAAGACTTGGTCTAATTTTAGGTTGGAGATGTCTGCGGAGCTGCTGAGACAGAAGGAGCTGGAGAATGTGCAACGTCAGCGCTTGCTCACCGAACCACTAGCCCTTCACCCAGGTCTTCCTGCTGAACATCCAGCTCTGCGTAGCCTTCATGATTTGTCAGATGACATCACCCGCCGCAACGCCATGCTTCTCTTACGTCATAGCAACACACCATTACTGTCTCTCGGTCACCAGGCCGCAGTGAGCAGTGCCTTTAAAGAGTCCAGCAACCGAAAGGGCTCAAAGAAAAGCAGTTCACCACGAGGGAATGACTTGTCTCAGGCCAAGGAGGTTTTAAGAAAAGACATGGACGTACATGACGAAGACATGAAAGACTCGGAAAGTGATGCGGAAGCGTATGAGGAGCGGCCAGTGAGACTGTCTAAAGCAGATGGGCACAGTCTGACCTCAGAGGCATGCCAAAGCAAGGACACAGCCAAGCCCAGCGAGGGACTGAAGGAGCTTGGGGAAAGCTCGGGCAGGCTCAGTGGCCCCTGCAGTTCTGCAGCAGCAGAATCACCCAGCCACCATCTCTTCACACCAGGACTAAGCAAAAGTGAAGCCAAATATCTCCCACCTGCAGCCCTGCCCCCCTTTCCCCTGCTGCCAGGCCAGACGCTACCCTTCGGCTTCCCATACACTAGCCCATTTTTCCATGCTGGTGAGTGTTGATCACTTTATCTAAACTAAAAAATAGATTATTAACTAGTAACACTCAATAGAATTCAGGAATATTTCCAATAGGAGATTTTCTACAAGACAAACTACCATAAGATTTCTTTTAAACTGTAGCCTCTTATCCCACCTTCCTTTTTTTTCGCCTTCGTTTTTTTAGCGAGACAATGCCAAATAACCATTCAAATTTTTAAAAGTACCACACTCACCCATCAAAGTACATTTGAATAAATTGCAAGAAATTATGGAAACATTTATACACACACACTCACAACCAGACATTGTGTTTATGCATTGTGGGGACTTTGCATAGACCTCTATTCACTTAAAAGTTTTACTCAATCAAACTGTAGTCATAAAAATCATAAAATATTAAACAAAAACTATTTTAACATTAACCATTACCATAACCTAACTTGGTTTACCTTTTAAACTGAATGAGTTGCATTGTGGGGATCAGCTTGCGGCATCCACATTTACACGAGGACCCCACATTGTGTGAAAACATGCCCTCACAATGTTATAAACATACAACCACATGCACACACACAATCTGTATATTAGTTTACTGATATACTGAATGTTAGTTAAGATCAGTTACAGTGCTAACACAGTTCCTGTTCAAAGTTAATATTTACATTCTACATAAATGTTTTTGGTACTAACTTGACACAATAAAGTTTTAACAAAACATGTGTCCTTCTACATTTGTTAATTTCTGGGAACATTTGAGTTAAAGTTCTTTTACCGAAACCTACACAGCAGTTGAGCTAAAGTTAGCATTTGTTGCGTTATGGAATTTTTAAGGATGCAGCAGGTGTGTCTGTTGGGCTTTCTCTACACCTGCATGATGAAAATTAGTGTTCCCCAGTTGCAAGAGGTGAAACCTTTCAGGAGAGGTCACCATACAAGCCTCGTTAGACCGTGCCATTATGGTCTGCTCTGGACTGTTATGTAGGTGTATTACTGCATGCATATGCAGCTTAGCTTTAGAATGTAGCTGTAGTCATGAACTCAGCAGCATCACCATTTACTTACAGTCTGTTTCATTTACATTTAAAGTAAATTGAAAGTCTATGGAGCCTTATGATTTCTTTGTATTCGTTTTGGTATAAAAGAGTTTTGTGTTTCACACTAAACCCACTAAACCCCATCACATGACCTGTGTGTGGTTGCAGTTGAATACACGGCATACACAGACAACCGGTGAGAAACTACGATGTATGTACTGTACCTTAGCCGATGAATCGGCTCAAAGAGATCATCAGTTCGTGGGTGTTACAGCTGCAGTAGATACATTAAGAGGAGCATTTGCCTCAAAAAGTGTACACCATTTCTACTTCCAATCTTGCTTATGTCCAGTAAGAAAATGCAAATGGCATTTTCAGCCCTCGTTCTTTTGTTTGTGCTGATTCACTAAACTGAACAGCCAGTTAGTGTGATCTCTCCACCTGTGTGCTCTGCCACTGATTTCAACATGCTTAATGAGCTGAAAAGTCTCTGACTGAGTCCAGCTAATGTCAACAGTGTGATCCTCAGCTCGTAGTGGCACAGCGCTTCAATCTTAGACCAATTTTATTATCGAAAAAATAGATTGTATTATGACAACAATCAAGGCTTCATCCGAAATTTATACCATCTCGCTATGCTTAATGAGTAAGGATGGATTTTTGCTAGTCATATGGTAGGTATAGGTATAAGAAATGCACCTTTTGTAATAAAATTTAGTAAGGTCGTCATTGAAAGGTTTATTACCCTTCGATGGGGATTGTAATTTCTCTCCCTGAGCACAGTTCCAGTCATCTGAAATACATTACCTCCACATTCACCATGCAGTGTAGGGACCTCCCTTAGGAAGAGGCCCAATTTCTGACCCTTACTGAACTCTAAAATAGATGGGGTCATTAACAGGGCCATGTGTGTGTATGTGTGTGCAAGGGGAGGGGCAGCTGCACAGGGCTTCTCTCTAATGATTTATGCTTCCTTTTGGCTCGGCGGGCTGCCAGGCGCCATGGGAGGTCTGTTTGTGGACGGGGAAGAGGCAGCGGCAGCGGAGGACATCAGCAAGTGGAGTGTGGAAGAGGTGTGCAGCTTCATCAGCAGCCTGGCAGGCTGTGGAGAGTACGCTCAGGTGAGGACAAGAGCAGGAGCAGAGCGCCACACACTTCCTCTCCTTGGCCCTCTTTATCAGGGGGCACGTTGGAGAGGAAGAGGCTAGGGAAATGGGGGAACTGGGTTGCAATTCGAAATCCTACAGTGGCGAGAAATTGAGAGACTTTTTCAAGTTTCACATAGTGAAAACAATGGCTAGCCGCTTTTCAGTTGGCTGTTTTGAGTGCTGGCCATGGGCCGCTCCGCACTGCTCTTATCTTTGTCTCGCTCACAGCTCTGACCGTCTTACATTCCAAACATGTGCATGCTTAATTTATCATCCATCATCACTTCCACCGAAGGCACGTCACGTCTCAGTGTGATTGCTGATGTGCATGCTGAATGCAGATGAAATAATTGTGAGCTTAAAGCATGAGTGACTGTGAGACTGAGGTCATCACTGTCTTCTCAGGTATTTCGGGAGCAGGCAATAGATGGAGAGACGCTTGCCCTCCTGACTGAGGAGCACCTCCTCAACCACATGGGACTTAAACTTGGCCCAGCCCTCAAAATCCGCTCTCAGGTATTGGTTGGTTTCATTTTAAGGTCAATAATAAATAAAAAATGAAGTGGTAGCTACTTAAAATATTTTTAAAATCATTTTAAGTAATCTTAATGGTCGGACCTGTCTGCTTTGCACTGTAGCTCCGAGTCCGCTGTCGCAAATAAAATGTTTTTTTAATATTCATAACCTTATTTTCCGGTGCAACTTATGAGAAGCTTTAACTGGCTTTTATTCAAGGTGTACATCTTCCTTTTAGAGTATCTAAAGCCTAGGTATTAAATCAACCACTGCTCTGACCAGGAGAAATCATTCAGTGCAGATAAAAAGATTTCATGACCCCTTTAGCAAAATTTGTAATTGCAGACCTCACTAACTTGCATTGGAACCGAGCTAATCGGCTACAAATTAGTATCGCTGTGCAGTGGATGAGCCTGATCCATCATTTTATACACGTTATACATGTTTCTCAATTTCTTATTTTGTAAGCGGTAACACTGGTGTATGCATGTGGCTGCTTTCCTCAGGTGGCTCGTCGCACTGGCAGAATATTCTACATGACGAGCTTCCCGCTGGCTCTCCCCCTGGCACCATCTGTACTGCGCCCGCCAGACCAAGAAGCTCTGCCCGCAGAGACCCGGCCACCTTCAGCCCGCAGCACCTCCTCCCCCTTTAGTGCTGCTCCAACCTGCCGTGCCTCTCCGAAGCAGGAGAACGGAAATCCCCCTACGGGATCTGTCTATGACTCCAGCAAAGTGCCGTCATAGGCAGTAAAAACACTGGCTGCTTCCCCGTACGACTGAAGCAGTTCTACAGGAAGGAGACAGAGATGAAGAGGAAGATAGGAAGGACGGATCGCTTTGAACTAGTCTTTTCCTCCTTTTCCCCCTCCTCCAAAAATCAAAGACTTAAGGACCTTTATGCTAAGGCACTTATGATGTGGCAAGAATTGTACAAACACTGAAACGACGCAAGCCTAAACAGCTCCACCCAGTGAAGCGGCTGCAAATAAGGCCAATCCAAAGACGAGCAACTCGGGCCATGGGACGACACAGGAAACAACAGATGTGTGTGTGTGTGCGGTGCAGAAGTGCGAAGACGGAAGCAGGATGGCTGCGTGCTGAGGTCGGGTGAGAAAGCCACAATTGCAGGATTCTTCTGAGGCGACTAAAAGACTGACCCCTACTTTACCCGGTGCCCAACCCTATTGGAACGATACAACAAAAGAAAATGTATTTCTGGGGGGTTTTTTTTGTCCCGTCAGCTTCAAGGCATTACAGATCTTCTGGAATTGAGAACCTGGTCTGGTCCTGAGAACCTAAATCTCTTCATAAGAGGAGTAAATTCAAACACAGCTAAGAACTCATTTACTCTTCATCACTGCAACTATGCACTCCACAGTCCACTACCAAAGATAAATGGACATGTGGAATTTTTAGCTGATTCTTGCTTGTTTGGACCATTTTTCTCCGTTCACTTGTGAGAAACAAACAAGGTACACATGAGCTGCTCCCGGGCTCTGCGGAGCACGAGACGAGCTCACAGCTAAAAAGTGACAGAGCACTTAACACTCATGACCAAAAGCCATTGTCTGAAATTTCCCTGGTACCTCTGTGCTGGTCCGCTGGTTGATCTGATCTTCATATCTGGACGCTTGTCTAGAAAGAAGTTATTTGGAGGTCACGTTTAATAATGCGGGAGCCTGTTGTGCTGAAATGTACAAAAACCTGCTTCGGAGAATATTGTGAAGGTTACATAAGTGGTACTTTTGTTAAGTGTCGTTGCACGAACTGCATTTTTTTATTGGACAAAATGTGGTGGGCTGAATTAGCGGCACTTTTGTTCAATTCTTTTCTTTGCTATGTATTTGAATTGAATTATTAAGACCCTTTTTGAGATGCTACTTAAGCATATAAATAAAAGGAGGAAATATTTATAGCAATTTTTGGTGTAGGATTGACACAATACAATGTATAAATAAATTGTCCTGTAAACGAATCCCAAAGAAGAACTTTTTCCTTTGTCTTTGTTGCAGGGAAATGAAAGGCACAAAGCTCTTTATGCAAATGTTTGAATTTTTTAATGGAAGCAATGAATTAAACTGTCTCTAGATTTTCCGTCAGTGTTTTGCCTTCATCCTATTTTTCTATTCACCAGTGGGTGGAATAAATCCTATGGAAAACTTCCAGATGCTGTTCCCTCTGTTTCTCCTGAGTGATGTGTTTATTTCCAATCTCCTCCTCAGCAACAGGAGGAGGGATTGGTGCCGGGGTGGATGCTAAATCCAATAGTCGTAGAGAAAATGGGGTGTGTGTGTGTGTGTGTGTGTGTATGTGTGTGTGTGTATGTGGAAAGGGGGCTCAGGTCAAGAACAGCTGTCAGAGCGTGGAGTTCAGTCCCAGGCCAAGGCCCCCCTGAGACCTCTCCGTCCCACCCCATTCACAAAACAACTGACCCTCGGGGACTCCCTGCCTAAAAACCACAGACTGCACACTGTGACCGCCAGCCCCAGGTGCCATGTGTGCGAGTGTGATGCCTGGGGTTGAACTCAGAGCTGTGTAAATTTGAGTGTCAGTCATATGTACACGCATGAGCACTCGCTCCTCCATGCACCATGCATGCCAAATTTTCACAGGGTTTTTTATTAATGTGGGCCAGCTGAGGCTCATTTACAGTGTCCTCGTTTCAACTCTGCCGGTGACAGTAATATTACTCTTCAATTGTCATCTCTGCAACAGAAGCAGAACTAAAAACTTGTTTTTAGTTGGATGGCCAACATCTATGAATAAGAACTATTACTTCAAGTTCGAAACTTGTTAAGAGAACTGTCAAAAATGGCACCATGATGAGAGTGAATTTTTAAAACATACACTGTACAAACTGTTTACTGCTCAGAGTTATGCTACTGTGATTAATATAGCCATCATTTCTTCAAAACATTCTTACTCAACACTGCATATTGCAGCATTAAAAAAATACAACGCCGAATGCTATTATGCAAGGATGAATACAAACAAGAACGTTGTTGCTCTTGAACATAAATGGGACAAACAAGACAGTCATCAGAACAAGTGCAAAAGCCAACATCAGCTATTAGTGTAGCGCTGCAGCGAGTGCCCACAGCACAAGTGCTTGATGTACATGTCACAATAAAGGCAAGTAGTCGTGAATAGTAAAGCAATAAAGCATGAGATGGTGTGCATTACTGTAAATAAATTACGAGAAAGATGTGTTGGTGACAACATGTAGTGGAGTGCTGTTGCAGCCCTTTCTGTGATTTATTCACAATAATACACAACCTCGGTTGTCTTACTGCTTTTACAATTTGGTTATAAAACACTGCAATAAAAAAGAACCTTTGATTCATAAATGATCAAATATAAACAACAATAAACTGGTCTTCCGCAACGTGAACAAGTCCGGTTTCTGAAAGTGATCGAGTAACAGGGTAGCTGCTTAGTGGTTATCGGGAATGGCATGCTTTATATTAATCTATAAATATCTGAATTACAGACTGATGTTAATTATATTTCATTTATGGATATTTATTAAAGGGCGGCATAGTGTCTTAGCACGTTCTCCTCTCAGCACTAGGGATTCCTGGTTCGAATCCCAATCTGGGTGGAGTTTCCATGTTCTCCGTGTCCGTATGGGTTTCTTCTGGGTTCTCCGGTTTCCTCCCACAGCCAAAAAACATGGATCAAGTCAATTGAGTTCTCCAAATTGCCCCATATAGAGTGTGTGTGTGAGTGAGTGTGTGCACAGCTATAGATGGCGCCCTGTCCTGGGTGTATCTGCCCAGCGCCCGAGATGTTCTCCCCTGGATGGGCATGGGGAACCCCCCCGCGACCCTAATAGAGGATAAAGCGGAAGATAATGGATGGATAGATGGAATATTTATTAAACTATTCCAAATGATCTGCCCGGTTCCTTTCGTAGCATTTCCCCCAGTTGTGCCACTTCTGGACGTGTATTGTCTGATCAAAGTATTTAACAAATCACATTTCAGCATCATCGGTTGCCAGGATTCCATTTCTGCATAGGTCTTCAATACAAAGGTATACTGGTCTGAAGGCCTGGTTCCAAGAAATAAGTGTAAATTAACCTGTTGCTTCAATGAATCAGAATGTAAGCATACTTATGTCAGTGTATTCACGTCCTCTAATTGGAGAGTACTTTTGATCACAAATAAACTTTCAGCATTAGATTTGATGGCAAAAGAAAACTTCTTAATGAAACTAATAAAACATTTTTTAAGGAATAAAAAGAAGGGGATGGATTTTGTGTACAAATAATCAATATAATACTACATTATATTGCGATTTTATGAAGTTATTGTTGGTAATTTTAAATGTATGGCTACACGACTATAACTTGTACGAATGAAAAACGGAGACAGGATTTCACAGGCTCAGGAACAGGATATATTTTTTTTAGGATATATTATATATTTACACATTATTTTAAATTCATTAAAACACACGTGTTGGCCGATGGATGTGCTGTGATCTCACATTCATGCGTTCTCTTCTCCAGTGGCATGTGATGTCGCAGGTTATAATGGATGAACACAGGCAGAGCAACGTGAAGTGCAGAAATAATCTCTAATCAAAGTCTATTGCCGAGGGCTACGCTTTTTTCACCAGCACTTCTAGGCTACCTTCCGGACGAGTTATCTTTGTGTGATAACTTAGCATTTCTGCATTAGAAAATAATAAATACGATTTTTATAGCTATAAAATAGTTACTGACAGATGGATTCATTCAGACAGCGCAGTACTGAAAGCCTAGGTGTGAAATACACGTTTTGATATGATTGCGACGCAATTAGAGGTGTGTATTATTGTCACTAATGTCATGGCTAGACAAATTTAAGAACCAAAACTACCCGTTTTATGACTAAATATATATTCAGTCAGAAAGGTGACAGACGTTCATGGTCACTTCAGCAAGACAATAGCAAGCCTCATACAGCACATGCTACAACAGTGTGGTGTTATTAACACAAATCATTTGTGCAGCCCAGACCTTTTTTTTTTTTTTTTTACAATGTGTAATTAATCATAACAAAAAGTTAATCAGATTTAAGTTAGTTTCCAACAACAATGCATTAACACTCACTGCCCACTTTCAGTACACACACCTAGTTTCTACACCAAGCGTCAATTTTATCAATTTCATTTAGCAAAGATTTACTTTGTCGTTATGAAATTTCAGGGTAGGATCCATTTGTTTCTCTGCATTCATTTATCTGCAAAATGATAGCAGTGTTTTTAAAATAACTGAGAAAAAGCTCAATCATAATAGCATACAAGGCACACAAAGTAAGCACTGCACATTCAATTCCAAATGAAAACATGAATGAAATTTTAATTTTGCTGACTGGACTACATTCCACAGTTCCTCTGCATTCATGGGTTTTGCATCGAAAACAAATGTCATTTCACAAGTTCTCAATCAGATTGAGTGGCTAGCCACTTCATAACATCAATCTTGTTGATCTGGAACCATGTTGCCTGCTTGCTGGTGTATTGAATTGTTGTCCTACAGAAACAGTTGCTCAGTTAAAGGGCATTTCTCCTTCAGCATAAGGAATCATGAACTCTTCCAGAATTTTGATATATTTAACCTGGTCCATGGTCTCAGGTATGCAATAAATAGGTCTGACGCCAAAGTTTAAGAAACATCCCCACAACATTATACCAACACCTCCATGTTTTACAGTTTTTAGTGTACTGTCCATTGAATTCAAATCATATGATGCCCAATAAGAACAGTCTTGCTCTTATTTGTCCATAGAATGTTGCACCACTCCTCCTTAGTGAAAACATTTCATCAACTTTTTCCCGCAAAAGTACTTTACACAGGTTTCTTGCAAATTGTTTGCCTTTGTGTGTGTGTGTGTATGTGTGTGTATTCTGATTGGTGCAGTACTCACAGGTAACTGAAGATCCCTGGTTAATTGGATGCTTCTTTATAATTCTTAATAAACTATAACCAACAACACAGATAGTAGTTTCTTTTCATCAACCTATTAATTTCTGTGCTTTATTTTTCCCACTTTTTAACCAACTTCATGGTCAAAGTTCTTTCTCCTTTCGTACAATCTCTGGAACGATCCATTTTACTCACTAAACAGGAGCTAAAGCCAGCAGGTACATCATTCCCTACCCTCCTTTAAATTAGGCTTATAATTGACACCTGTTTCTTCATAGAATTAATGACCTCACTAATTGAAATCCACACTTCTATTAATTTAAGCACACCCCTTTCATTAAATGAGTCAATCACAACCAATTAGCAGTGTGCATGTCATGACTGTTGATTCTGTTGGTTGCACATGACATGAAATTCATTCAGGTCTTATCATTTCTGCCATAATCAGTAATTAAATAAAGTAGTGATGTTAGATTGCATTTATTTGCACATAACTATACGTTCCTCTTCTCTGTTCTAATGATTCGGACCCCTTCTCGTTATTACCACTGAGCAGGTGGCGTTTGATTCTCAGCACTGCAGTGACACTGATGTAGATCACGCGCAGCAGTGCAGCTGGTATTTTTAAACTTCTCCATGTTACTGCTGAACCGAGACCAAGCCACAAGCATCCTGTAAGCAGCATCCTTTGAGCATTTATGAAGGATTAGATGGTGGCTAACGCAATCTGCGCAACATAAAATTAGCTAAGATTTTTGCTAAGATCAACAGGTGCTGAGAATCTTCAGCCACCCAAATATTATCTGTCCTGTGGCTGCCTAAGCATTACAGTGGTCAGTGAGTGTACTGATATACTGCAGGATAGGATTAGAATCTGTCTACTTAAAAAATTACTGTATATTATGTAAGCATGATTGTCATCCAGGCCAAGTATAAGTAAGCATACTGAAAATGATGTAATATAATTTCATGCATGCAGAATAAAGTGACATACAGTATCAGTACCTCACTTTCGCTCCTCTTATTATCCATTTATCAGTTCCACTTACTGTAAAGATGGACTTTGTAGTTCTACAGTTCCAGAATGTAGTTCATCTGTTTGTGTTCTATAGTACATACTGTGTACATCCCCTTTACTCTGTTCTCTAATGGTCAGGACTTCAATAGTTGCACCACAGAACAGGTATTATTTGGTTGGTGCATTGGTTCATCAATACTTTAAATCAGGCAAAAATATTACATACTTTAAAAGTACACCACTAACAAAGGGACAACATCTCAACAAGACAGTAAGTAATATGTGTGCACTACCATGATCAATTATGATTAAATCCCCTCAAATGACTAAAACTAAATGCTCTGAATTGTCCTATTCATCTTAGAATTTGTTGGCGTTCTAAATATAACTAATGTCCTACCTATATAATGGTTTTAGTTTGAGATTATTCAAACCAATTTGCATTATAAAAATATATATTGCTATATATATTAGTTGAAAATTGCGGGAGAAGAAAATCAGATAACAATAGTGTGATTGTATATATGTGAGTGTATGTAATATCTATCTATATACGGTATCTATAACTATCTATCTATCTAGTATATATAACTAAATATGTATTTCTCTAATCTATATATATACTATATTGAGATACCAGTTCCGGGGAATAACAAACTGTAACTATTAAAAATAATGATATTCAACATTAATGCTGCTCACCTTGCAGCCGCATGTACTGGATACGTACCTGCACCCTTCAGCTCAATGATTTATTAACTTATAACTTTAATGGCATTTTGAGACTTTAAGGGAACATGTTAGAAAATCTGCACATTCCGTTTACTCATATTTGATTGACATAGTCTTTTTTGATCTTATAAAATTCCATCCATTATCTTCCGCTTTATCTTCTATTAGGGTCGCGGGGGGGGG
>JAFMOD010000055.1:132276-145202 GCA_019802435.1 Corydoras maculifer | reverse complement strand
AGACAGACAGACAGACAGACAAAGTGGGCACAGGTTTGGCCACAGCATCCCGGAAGCAATGAGGGTTAAGGGTCTTGCTCAAGGACCCACATTGGTAACTTCAGTGGACCTGGGATTTGAACCCACAACCTTCAGATTGATAGCCCAACACCCCAACCACTAAGCTACCATTACCTAATTATCGTCTTTCCCTTTTGCTCTGTGACAGAAGCCTGCACTGAACTTATCCCTTTGAGCCATAAGCACAGGTTGATCATCATTATTCATGATGGACAGCACTTTGTGCAGTGTTCTCCTCCAGTTCCACCAACAACTGACCCACAAATTATATTATTAATATCCATCCATCCATTATCTTCCGCTTTATCCTATATTAGGGTCGTGGGGGGTGGGGGGTGGGGGGGGCATCCAGGGGAGAACTTTTCGGGCGCTGGGCAGATACAACCAGGACAGGGCGTCAATCTATCGCTGGGCACACACTCACTCATACATACACACTCTATATGGGGCAATTTGGAGAACTCAATTCACTTGATCCATGTTTTTGG
Source organism: Corydoras maculifer (assembly GCA_019802435.1). Lineage (NCBI taxonomy): Eukaryota > Metazoa > Chordata > Actinopteri > Siluriformes > Callichthyidae > Corydoras > Corydoras maculifer. Next base: position 144,654 of record JAFMOD010000055.1, on the reverse strand, counting down.
ACTGTGGGAGGAAACCGGAGAACCCGGAGGAAACCTACGCAGACATGAGGAGAACATGGACACTCCACCCAGATGGGGATTCAAACCGGGAATCCCTAGTGCTGAGACATGCTAAACACTAAGCCACTGTGCCGCCCACAAACTATATAAGTAATATATATAATATATTAAATAATATGAAATACTAGGGCTGCAGCTCATATGACTTTTTTGTCTTAAACATTTCTATAAATACTATTCCTATATTTGTGTAGGTCCTCATGTTGTGGGGCCCACTTAGTTTTCTTCACCCGAGGTGCCAAATAAGCTACAATTACTACTCCGTCTCTGAGAAGTCTAAATTGAGCCTGATTATATAACGGGTAATTTTTATGTGTGACCCGCTGCTCTCCGCACCGCTTCTGCTCCAACTCTAATATTGTCATTCCTCCACTCAGAACTATATTTTTAGCCATGCCACCCTTTTATGTATCTGTGCGGGTATGAACGACCGTCTGACGAGGTGAGATTTATGAGGTGATGGTGTGTGGTTTAACAACTTTGTGGTATCGTTGTCCCATGTTACATGTCTTTGATGTGTTGCATATTTTGTCTGTGTGTTTGTGTGTGTGTGCATACATACATACATATATATATATATATATATATATATATATATATATATATATATATATATATATATATATATATATATATGTGTGTGTGTGTGTGTGTGTGTGTGTGTGTGTGTGTGTGTGTGTGTGTGAGGTGAGATTTATGAGGTAATGGTGTATAGTTTAACAACTTTGTGGTATCGTTGTCCCATGTTACATGTCTTTGATGTGTTGCATATTTTGTCTGTGTGTTTGTGTGTGCATACATATATATATATATATACACACACACACTGTGCCCAGCGATTGACTGGCGCCCTGTCCTGGGTGTATCTGCCCAGCGCCCGAAACGTTCTCCCCTGGACACACACACATCGTCTAAGGCATGTCCCTGTCGTGTGTGCATGTTTGTGTATGTATACACACACACATATATACATGGAGACATGGCTTGAAGCTGATTTAATGATGAGTATTTATTAGGCATGTCTTAAATACTTGTTCTTAAATACTTTAACTTTTTCCTTGTACTCTTAGCTCTTTACACTCTCAAAGCGATATAACATTTTTGTAAACCTTTTGTATGTTATGTGTTCTCCAAGTTCTCCATATTTCTCTTCCTCTTTTTTCTGCAACAGGTTGTTAAATAAAGAGCATACAAAGCTGCGGTCCAGCTAAACCACTCCTGCTTCATCAGGTTTCACAAACAGTGGACTATTTACACTAATCCAAACCTTATTCTGGGTGACTGAGGTTAACAAGGGGCCAAAATTACCCACATATGGAACAGGGCTGTGTTTGGTAAATTCCCCTTTCGTTCTGTATATTTGTTTTTCATAGCTCAATTTAGTGGCGAGACAGCTGGGTAAAGACCATATATGAAGCTGGACACACCTTTTACATGTTTTTTAAGTGGAAAACGACACTTCCATCCATCCATCCATCCATTATCTTCTGCTTTATCCTATATTAGGGTCACGGGGGGGTTCCCCATGCCCATCCAGGGGAGAACGTTTTGGGCGCTGGGCAGATACACCCAGGACAGGACGCCAATCTATCGCTGGGCACACACTCACTCACTCACACAGACACGCACACTCTATATGGGGCAATTTGGAGCACTCAATTGACTTGGTCCATGTTTTTGGACTATGGGAGGAAACCGGAGAACCCGGAGGAAACCCACGTGGACACGGGGAGAACATGGAAACTCCACCCAGATGGGGATTTGGACCGCGAATCCCTAGTGCTGAGAGGCGAACATGCTAACAGCTAAACCACCGTGCCGCCCTGAAAATGACACTTATGAAAAAGATATAGTGTTTAACTGAACCCGCACCTTTCTGAAAAGCTTTACAGCTTGTGGTGAAGGAACCAGCCTTGTGACCTGAAGGTCCCCGGTTCAATTCCAACCAAGTTCTATGGCTGAAGTGCCCTTGGGCAAGTCACCTAATCCCAATTGCCATATACAAGGCTGCCCATCGCTCTGGGCACGTGTGCTCACTTTAAGTGTGTGTATATTGGTATGTTCACTGCATGGCTTAAATGTGGAGGACCGTAAGCAGAATAGAAAAAGAAAAAAGAAAGCAACGATATCATCATTGAACCTGTGTACTGAGGGTGGAGGGTAAGGCCTGACCCACGGAATGTAATCCAGGTCATGTGTAGGGCCTTGTCCAATATACCTCACTAAACTGTAGGTCCCTGGTCCTCATGAAGTCAAAGGGAAGAAAGAAATGGAAAATAAACAGGCGTAAAACAGCGTACAATTAAAATGCCCATGTATACAATGCAGCGGCACAGTGGTGTGGTGGTTAGCATGTTTGTCTCTCAGCACTGGGGATCGAGGTTTGAATCATGACCTGAGTGAGACTTCATCTTTTGGGTGGGCTTTCTTCCACCCACAGTCCGAAAACATGGATTCAAGGTAAAATGAATGCTCCAAATTGCCCTATTTTATGTTTGTGTCTCTACGAGTGAGTGTGCCCAGCGATAGATTGGTGCCCTCTCCTGGGTGTATCTGCCCCGTGCCCGAAATTTTAAGCCCTGGATGGGCACGGGGAACATCTCAACCCCCCGAGCCTAGTGTGTATGTATATATATATATATATATATATATATATATATATATATATATATATATATATATATATATATATATATATATATATAATATATCTTTGTGTATCGTGTGATTGAGTGTGCCCAGCAATACTTTGGGCCTTGTCCTAGGTGCAACTGCCCAGTGCCTGAAACCCCCACCCCATGACCCTTATAGAGGATTAAGGTTAATCTAAAGGTTGTAAGTTTAAAATCCCAGGTCCACTGAAGTTACCAATGTGAGTCCCTGAGCAAGACCCTTAACCCTTATTGCTCCAAGGATGCTGTATGGCCAACCAACCCTGTGCTTTGTTCCCAACTAATCGCTGGGCACACTCACGCACACAGACACACTCTATATGGGGCAATTTGGAGAACTCAATTGACTTGGTCTATATTTTTGGACTGAGGGAGGAAACCGGAGAACCCGGACGAAACCCACGCAGAGAGAGAACATGCTAACCACTAAGCCACCGTGCTGCCCTTGATAATGAGATATATAATATACTTTCCACTAATTTAGAAAACTGTCAGTGAGTAAGAGGAATATTTCCATGAGGTACAGCTCAGCTCTGAAGGTCTTTAGAGTAACAATCTCTCCCATTCAGACACACCTCATGTTTGCACCTGTCTGCTGCCTCTATCACAAGACCTTTTGTGTCTCCAGTATCCAATACACTTATTCTGTTTGTACTGTACACGCTGCTATGCTACCCTGGTCATGTGCCGCGCTACCCTTTACTTCTTCTTCCAGCTGCTCAGCAACAAACCACACAGATCCTTTTGGCACAAGTATCATACAGCTACCACTGGATTTCCATACTGCAGTGACCCATTCTTCAGCAAGTGTAATTCATAAACGTTCCAACGTCATTTCCAAAGATTCGCTTCGGTGTTTGGATCCAAAACTCTGACAAAGTGGGTTTAATGAAACTTGCTATATGAATTAACATACATTCATTCATTCATTAGCAGCACGGTGGCTTAGTGGTTAGCATGTTCTCCTCTCAGAACTAGGGATTCCCGGTTCGAATCCCCATCTGGGTGGAGTTTCCATGTTCTCCCCGTGTCTGCGTGGGTTTCCTCCGGGTTCTCCGGTTTCCTCCCACAGTCCGAAAACATGGATCAAGTCAATCGAGTTCTCCAAATTACCCCATATAGAGTGTGTCTGTGTGAGTGAGTTTGTGTCCAGCGATAGATTGGCCTCCTGTCCTGGGTTTCTGGGTGTATCTGCCCAGCCCACCCCCATCCCCCTCCCCGTCACCCTCATCTAGGATAAAGTGGAAGATAATGGATGTCAATAAATTAGTTATTAATTAAATGCCGTGCTTTATTATTAGCTCTAACTGCCTTCCTTGTCTGTTTCTTTTGAGGTGTGACCGGCTTCCTGGAGATCTTCATCCATGGCTCTGCCGACGAACACTGATGGAACCTAAATATCCATTGGACTGGCAGTCCTGCAGGACGCCCCCTTAATGGACTCACATATAGTTTTCCAGTTTTTAGTTTTTCCATTTGTTAAATGTCTCTCATGGCTGTCCTACATTGTTGTTGCTGCCTGGTCGCTTAAGGAGGAGGAGTCCCCCACTGAGTCTTGGTCCTCACAAGGTTTCTTCCTTGAATAACAACATAAAAGGGAGTTTTTTCTTGCCACTGTCGCTTCGGCTTGCTCTTTGGGGGTTTAAAGGCTTTTCATTCTGTAAAGCTGCTTTGTGACAATGTACTGTTGTAAAAAGCGCTATATAAATAAATTACTTGAACTTGAACTTGGATGGATTCATTCATTATCTTCTGCTTAAGCCTACATCCTGCTTAATATTGGGGTATTGGGGTCACAGTTCCCCCATGCTCATCCAGGTGTTTTAGGCGCAGGACAGGGCACCACCCCATCTCTGGGCACACATTCACTAACACAGACACACACACAGACTTTATAAGGCAATTTAAAGCATTCAATTTACCTTGAATCCATGTTTTTGGTCTGTGCGAGAAAACTGGGGAACCCAGAGAAAACCCATGCAGAGAGAACATGCAGACTCCACCCAGATCGGGATTCAAACCTGTATCTCCAGCTTTTAGAGGGAACATGCTAACCCTAGAATTACCACAATGCCGCTCTAAATAATATACATCCGTCGATTATCTTCTGCTTTATCTATTAGGGTCGCGGGGGGGTTCCCCATGCCTATCCAGGGGAGAATGTCTCGGGCACTGGGCAGATACACCCAGGACAGGACATCAATCTATCACTGAGCACACACTCACTCACACACACACAAACACACTCTATATGAGACAATTTGGAGAATTCCATCCATCCATCCATCCATTATCTTCCGCTTTATCCTCTATTAGGGTCGCGGGGGGGTTCCCCATGCCCATCCAGGGGAGAACGTCTTGGGCGCTGGGCAGATACACCCAGGACAGAACGCCAATCGATCACTGTGCACACACTCACTCACACAGACACACACTATATGCAATTTGGAGAACCCGATTGACTAGATCCATGTTTTTGGACTGTGGGAGGAAACCGGAGAACCCAGAGGAAACCCACACAGACACGGGAGAACATGGGAACTCCACCCTGATTGTGATTCGAACCGGGAATCCCTAGAGCTGAGAGGAGAACATGCTAACCACTAAGCCACCGTGCAGTCCTATTCTATAATCCTATATTCTAATTCTATAATAATACTAATTGGACATAATGTGCAATAAACCAATCACTGTGTCCCTCGCTGTTCCCTTAAAGAACCAGATGGAGCTCTGACTTTGGCCGATTGCTATTTGAGCGGGGAAAACATGGAAACTCCACCCAGATTAGGATTCGAACTGGGAATCCCGAGTGCCGAGAGGAGAACATGATAACCACTAAGCCACCGTGCCACCCACCCTAAATCCATCCATCCATTATCTTCCGCTTTATTATCTACTAGGGTCACGGTGGGGTTCCCCATGCCCATCCAGGGGAGAACGTTTCGGCGCTGGGCAGATACACCAGGACAGGGTGCCAAGTCCCCCTAAATAATATAGAATATTTAAAAAATAATATAGAATATTTAAAAACTCCAAAAAGTCCAATCATTAGACCGAGCCCTCATCTCCCAGGTTATGAGACTGCGTAAAATTTCCGCCTATTATTTATTAATTCGACTAATTTGTTTTGAACAGTTAGCGCCCTCTTGCCTGTGGGCTCAGCCGCGGCTCACCAGCAGGTCGTCTGCAGTTTTTCCATTTTTACAATGAGAACCTTCCCGTCAGTGTTGTAGGACCTTCACCCCGAAGCTGCCACTACTCCATTTGCAGTCAATTACTCAATTAAAAAAGGAAGGCGAGCTGGATTTTCCTGCTGGAATGTCTAAAGTGCTTTTTATGCCCCAGAATGACACGTCAACTCCCCTGATCGTAAATTACTCTCCTGTACTTTCACACCTCTTACTAACACACACATCACTTTCCAGCTCTGTTCACTCAAACCCTGGACTTCTGTCATTTTTTACTTACAAATATGAAATCTACATATTCTTTATTGTGGGCGGCACAGTGGATTAGTGGTTAGCATGTTCTCCTCTCAGCACTAGGGATTCTCCCCGTGTCCACGTGGGTTTCCTCCAGGTTCTCCGGTTTCCTCCCACAGTCCAAAAACATGGACCAAGTCAATTGAATTATCCAAATTGCCCCATATAGAGTGTGTCTGTGTGCGTGTCTGTGTAAATGAGTGTGTGCCCAGTGATAGATTGGCGCCCTGTCCTGGGTGTATCTGCCTCCCCCCTCGAACCTAATAGAGGATAAAGCGGAAGATAATGAATGAATGAATGAATATTCTTTATTGTTTGTTCTAAAAGGCCCGTCGCAGGGCAGACAATTGAATTCTCCAAATTGCCCCATATAGAGTGAGTCTGTATGAGTGAGTGTGTCCAGCGATAGATTGGCGTCCTGTCCTGGGTGTATTTGCCCAGCGCCCAAAACGTTCTCCCCTGGATGGGAATGGGGAACATCGTCCCCCCCACCTGCGACCCTAGTAGAGGATAAAGCGGAAGATAATGAATGAATGAATATTCTTTATGGTTTGTTCTAAAAGGCCCGTCGCAGGGCAGACAAACAGGAACAGTCACACACACAGTGACACCTAGGGGAACTTTCTGTATCCTCACATAACTTGTAGCAAGTTTTTTAGACTTTGGTAGGTAACCCACACAGGCATGAATGAGAACTCCGCACAGAAAGAACCCTTTTCATCTCAATTTGCTTCATTAAAGCAGAATCAGAGGGCGGCAAGTTGGCTTAGTATTTAGCATGTTCTCCTCTCAGCATTAGGGATTCCCGGTTCGAATCCCTATCTGGGTGGAGTTTCCATGTCCTCCTATTGTCCGCGTGGGTTTCCACCGGGTTCTCCGGTTTCCTCCCACAGTCCAAAAACATGGCTCAAGTCAATTGAGTTCTCCAAATTGCCCCATATAGAGTGTGTATGTGTGAGTGAGTGTGTGTCCAGTGACAGATTGGCGCCCTGTCCTGGGTGTGTCTGCCCAGCGCTGGAAACATTCTCCCCTGGATGGACATGGGGAACCCCCCCCCCCCCCACGACCCTAATATAGGATAAAGCGGAAGATAATGGATGGATGGATAAATGGATAAATGTAATGTGCAATAAACCGATCATCGTCTCTCGCTGTTCCCTTTAACCGCCAGGTTGCGCTCTGACTTTGGTGGATTGCTATTTGAGCCGCGCAGGTACCTGGACCCAATGCGCTACTCCATGATATTCTCCATTTGAGTGTTGAATGGAGAATCCACACTATAGTGCAGACTATGGATCTGCATTCTCTGTGGTGTTGTATTGATGATCCACCACCGAGATAGCGAAGAAAAAATAAGATCCTTTATATTTAATGAAAACAAGAACTACCAGACATGCAAACAGGTTCCTTCCTCATGTTATTAATGAGGAGGCTATTAACATTCATTAATGGCTGATAATCACTCTGCAGACAGACAAATCTGTACAAAACAAAAGAAATATCATTGCATATGTTACACTTTCACTGTGGCTTAGTGAAATTAGTTTCCATGTTCTCCCTGTGTCCGCGTGGGTTTCCTCCAACAGTCCAAAAACATGGATCAAGTTAAATCGAAATCTCTAAATTGCCCCATATAGTGTATGTTTGTGCGTTGTGTGAGTGAGTGTGTGCACCGTGATAGATTGGTGCCCTGTCCTAGGTGTATCTGCCCAGCCCCCGAAACGTTCTCCCCTGGGGAGAACACCTTGGGCGCTCGGCAGATACACCCAGGACAGGACGCCAATCTATCGCTGGGCACACACTCACACACACAAACACACTCTATATGGGGCAATTTGGAGAACTCAATTGACTTGATCAATGTGTTTGGAGAACCCTGGAGGAAACCCACGCGGACACGGGGAGAACATGGAAACTCCACCCAGATGGGGATTCGAACCGGGAATCCCTAGCGCTGAGAGGAGAACATGCTAACCACTAAGCCACCGTGCCGCCGTGTGTGTAACATACTTGGCAAAATCAATCTCTGATTCTGATTTCCATCCATTATCTTTCACTTTTTCCTCTACTATGGTTGCAGGTTGGGGGGCGATGTTCCCCATGCCCATCCAAGGGAGAACGTTTCGGGCGCTGGGCAGACACACCCAGGACAGGGCGCCAATCCATGGCTGGGCTATTAGAATATTGAATTATTCATTCATACATTCATTATCTTCCGCTTTATCCTCTATTAGGGTCGCGGTGGGGTTCCCCATGCCCATCCAGGGGGAAAAGTCTTGGGCGCTGGACAGATACACCCAGGACAGGGCGCCAATCCATCGCTGGGCAGAATATAGAATTATAGAATATAGAATTAATACATGCCTGTTGAGCAAGTCGTACTTTAGCAAATATTTACGTTAGCAAAGACACACTAAATCGAGCTAAATCACGGTTGACGACTCGCTAAACGGCGCTTAAATACGGTCCTACGCTTAACATCAATCAGTGTGCTGTAAAACTGCTCCATTGTAAAACACATAGCAGTTCTAAAAGTCGTACTGAACACTTCACTCAGCACCATCCAATTAGCACGGCAGCTGTCACATGCTACCACCGGCACACAAGAAACACCCATTGTTTTTTATGTCCACCCCACATTTCATTTAGTAGGCAGGAAGGAGTCACACTCTGGCTTTAACTACCCCCTGCCCCTCGTGCTGGCCCCACCGAACAGTCTATTGATTGTTAACGACTAGTGGAAGGTAATAATTCGGCTTCCCACCATTCACAGGTGGTTGATTGTGTATGTGGAATCAGGCTCAATGTGCGATTCTTCACAATGCCGTGCCACTGAATTTAATATTACTTTTAGTATTCTGTATTTTATAGTTTTAATTACTAAAAATATATAAAAAATTCAGCCCAGCGATAGATTGGCGCCCTGTCCTGGGTGTATCTGCACAGCGCCCCAAACGTTCTCCCCTGGATGGGCATGGGCGACCCTAGTAGAGGATAAAGCGGAAGATGATGGATGGATGGATATAAAAATTCAGCACTTCAACACTTAGAAGTTGAATTGGTTTGCAAAATGAATTGGTTTCCACTCTCTGACCTCAAGGGTGGCATGGTAGCTTAGTGGTTAGTATGTTCTCCTCTCAGCGCTGGGGACTCCCGGTTCCAATCCCAATCTGGGGGAGTTTCCATGTTCTCCCCGTGTCCGCGTAGGTTTCCTCCGGGTTCTCCGGTTTCCTCCCACAGTCCAAAAACATGGACCAAGTCAATTGAGTTCCCCAAATTGCCCCATATAGAGTGTGTTAGTGTGAGTGAGTGTGTGCCCAGCGATAGACTGGCACCCTCTCCTGCGTGTATCTGCCCAGCGCCCCAACGTTCTCCCCTGGATGGGCATGGGGACCCCCCCCCACATGACCCAAATAGAGGATAAAGCAGAAGATAATGAATGAATGGATGGATATCTGACTTTAACTCTGTTTTTAACGTGTACAAAGTAGTACAGGAATTACATATAACAGATAAAGGAGTAAGAGGAGTGAGCCAGCTATGGGGGAGGTGGGGGTGTGAGACAAGTGTAACTGACTCATTTTGAAATATAAAAGAAAAAAAATGCAAACAAAATTGAAGGTCTTATGTAAAATCACTAATCTCTTTCCGTCTTAATGAGCCCTTAACTGTTCTGTGTCTGTACATGATAAGACTTATTCTTGGAACAGTAGAATGACTTAGGTCTCTCTCTTTGTGTGTGTGTGTGTGTGTGTGTGTGTGTGTGTGTGTGTGTGTGCACGAGTGTGTGGCTAGGGTTCCTCTCCTTCCCAGTAGTCATGCGCTCATTCCATAAAGGGTTCACTGACTGCATCAGAGATTACAGTAGTGAACCAGACTCCACAGGCTCACACAAACAAATACACACAGCCCATATAAAGTCAGACCACACAAGAATCGGATCATATGCCATATCGGTTTCCATCCTACATGACAAGGGCACTAAAACATAGGCTCTAATACGGAGTGGCACTGAACGTAATCTGTTAAACTACATGGCTGTGATTGGTGCACCTGCAGTTTATTCCTCGCTCTTTTTGGACGTCTTGATGTTGGTTGGAAAACGCGGCGTATCAAAGAGTCAGAACACATATCTGTTGTTTAGCTGTATTATGATTACCATAATATAAAAAAATATATAATATATATAATTATATATATTATGGAGGGGGGGTTCCCCATGCCCATCCAGGGGAGAACGTCTCGGGCGCTGGGCAGATACACCCAGGACAAGGGGCCAATCTATCACTGGGCACACATTCATGCACACAAACACACTCTATATGGGGCAATTTGAAGAACCCAATTGACCTTGATCCATGTTTTTGGACTGTGAGAGGAAACCGGAGAACCCGGAGGAAACCCACGTGGACACGGGGAGAACATGGAAACTCTATCCAGATTGGGATTCGAACTGGGAATCCCTAGTGCTGAGAGGAGAACATGCTAACCACTAAGCCACCCTGCCGCCCATATCTATATATCCATCCATCCATTATCTTCCACTTTATCCTATATTAGGGTCGCGGTGGGGTTCCCCATGCCCATCCAGGGGAGAACGTTTCCGGTGCTGGGCAGATACACCCAGGACAGGGCGCCAATCTATCGCTGGACACACACTCACTCACACAGACACACTCTATATGGGGCAATTTGGAGAACTCAATTGACCTTGATCCATGTTTTTGACTGTGGGAGGAAACCGGAGAACCCGGAGGAAACCCACGCGGACACAGGGAGAACATGGAACTCCACCCAGATGGGGATTTGAACCGGGAATCCCTAGTGCTGAGAGGAGAACATGTTAACCATTAAGCCACCATGCTGCCCCTATTAAAATATATAATATAAAATATATAATATTATAATATACCATAATATATAATATAAAATAATAATATAATTATATAACCAGCCCTGTCCAGCACCACACTGCTCACTGCTGCGACATGTTGACAGTTTCATTCACATGATCTAGTGGCTTGAAGTGTCAGAAAAAGAGCGGTGCTGATAACCATCCATGAACTTCAAACACACTCGAACGAATGCACCCCCCATCACACACACACACACACACACACACACACATACACACTCTCTCCACCCTGTACATCTTGTGCCAGCTGGCTCTCCTGATCATATCACTGAGCTCCACTGTCACCAGTAGCACCACTCAGTCAGTGCAGCCATGGAGTTCGAGATCAAACCCGGCGTGAGTCATGTGTGCGGGGAAACGTCTACACCCGACACACTTCATTACGCTTCTAGCTGATTTGGTTCCAGTTTGGAGGCAGAGCCCTTTTTTTCTATTTGTCTGGAGAAATTCTGCCTTCTCAGGGACTCGACCCCACCTTTGGAAGACGTTGGGGCGATTAATGCCAAGGAAAAGTTGGGTGTGAGAGAGTGCTGGTAAGCCAGTGAGAAAGACCACACAGCAGTTGATGCCTTGAGCACAAACAAGTTTCCACTTTTCATTTAATTCAAAGATTTTTTTTTACTATTTTTACAGTGTTTTTTTTACACTGGTGAATGTAGTATATAGAATTATTATTTAAATATATTATATGTCATAGGGCGGCACGGTGGCTTAGTGGTTAGCATGTTCTCCTCTCAGCTCTAGGGATTCCCGGTTCGAATCCCCATCTGGGTGGAGTTTCCATGTTCTCCCCGTGTCCGCGTGAGTTTCCTCCCACAGTGCAAAAACATGGATCAAGGTCAAATGAATTCCCCAAATTGCCACATATAGAGTGTGTCTGTGTGAGTGAGTGTGTGCCCAGCGATAGATTGGCGTCCTGTCCTGGGTGTATCTGCCCAGCGCCCAAAACGTTCTCCCCTAGATGGGCATGGAGAACCCCCCCCCCCCGCGACCCTAATAGAGGATAAAGCGGAAGATAATGAATGAATATTATATGTAATAGGGGCAGCACGGTGGCTTAGTGGTTGGTATGTTCTCCTCTCAGCGCTAGGGATTCCCGGTTTGAATCCCCATCTGGATGGAGTTTCCATGTTCTCCCTGTGTCCGCGTGGGTTTCCTCCAGGTTCTCCGGTTTCCTCCCACAGTCAAAAAACATGGATCGAGGTCAAATGAATTCCCCAAATTGCCCCATATAGAGTGTGTCTGTGTG
>JAFMOD010000055.1:73961-111645 GCA_019802435.1 Corydoras maculifer | reverse complement strand
TTTTCATTCTGTAAAGCTGCTTTGTGACAATGTACTGTTGTAAAAAGCGCTATATAAATAAATTACTTGAACTTGAACTTGGGTGGAGTTTCCATGTTCTCCCCGTGTCCACGTGGGTTTCCTCCGAGTACAAAAACATGGATCAAGGTCAATTCATTCATTCATTCATTATCTCCCGCTTTATCCTCTGTTAGGATCGGGGTGGGGTTCCCCATGCCCATCCAGGGGAGAACGTTTCGGGCGCTGGGCAGATAGACCCAGGACAGGTCGCCAATCCATCGCTGGGCACACACTCACTCACACACACACACACTCTATATGGGGCAATTTTTGAGAATTCAATCAACTTGATCCATGTTTTTGGACTGTGGGAGGAAACCGGAGAACCCGGAGGAAACCCACGCAGACACGGGGAGAACATGGAAACTCCACCCAGATGGGGACTCGAACCGGGAATCCCTAGCGCTGAGAGGCGAACGTGCTAACCACTAAGCCACCGTGCCGCCATCAAGGTCAATTGAATTTTCTAAATTGCCCCATATAGAGTGTGTGCCCAGTGATAGATTGGTGCCCTGTCCTGGGTGTATCTGCCCTGCGCCCGAAACGTTCTCCTCTGGATGGGCATGGGGAACCCCCCCCTGCAACCCTAATAGAGGATAAAGTAGAAGATAATGGATGGATGGATGGCTGCTCTAAATTGCCCCTATATAGAGTGTGTATGTTTGTGTGAGTGAGTGAGTGTGCATCAGTGATAGATTGGTGCCCTGTCCTGAGTATATCTGACCAGTGCCCGAAACTTTCTCCTCTGGATGGGCATGGGGAACCCCGTGCTACCCTAGCAGAGGATTAAGTGTAATATAGTAGATGGATGAACTGGCTTAAACTAAATTGCCCCTGTACAGTGAGCATTTTTGTGAGCAAGTGTGTGCCCAGTGATAGATTGGCGCCCTGTCCTGGGTGCATCTGAAATGTTTTCCCCTGGATGGGCATAAGAAACACCTAACCACCCTAGTACAGCGTTAATGCGTTAATGCGTTAAGCGTTAAGTTAATGAGATGAGATGGGATACTATAACCCATTACTAATAATAATTAGCATCTTCCTCTTTATCCTGAACAAGGGTTGCGGGGGTTCCCCATGCGCATCCAGGGGAGAACGTTTAGTGCGCTGGGCAGATACACCCAGGACAGGGTGTTAATCTATCGCTGGGCACTCACTCACTCACACAAACAGACTCTTCATTCATTCATTCATTATCTCCCACTTATCCTCTATTAGGGTCGCGGTGGGGTTCCCCATGCCCATCCAGGGGAGAACGTCTCGGGCGCTGGGCAGATAGACCCAGGACAGGGCGCTAATCCATCGCTGGCAGACAGACTCTATATGGGGCAATTTGAAGAATTCAATTGACCTTGATCCATGTTTTTGGACTGTGGGAGGAAACCAGAGAACCCGGAGGAAACCCACGTGGACACGGGGAGAACATGGAAACTCCTAGATTGGGATTCGAACCGGGAATCCCTAATGCTGAGAGGAGAACATGCCAACCACTAAGCCACAATGGCACCCTGCCGCAACTGCATATCAGCTTAAATAAACGCAATTGATACTTTGCACAATAGGATTCTATATTTATGAATATTTCGATTCATGCCGCAGGTTCCTCTCACTACAGACACTTAAGCTAAAAACTAAAAATCTAATTGCTGTGAGGAGTCTGAGTCAGAGTCATTATCTGGCAATTTGAGCATATGACACAGAATCAAAAACTCATGAGTCACAGACTGAGCAGCACCTGTGCTGGCACACTCCCTACCCAGCAGGGTGTGCGTGTCGCCCCTTTAAAAACATTTAAAAACCAGGTCGAGTGCCAGAACACAGGTGCGAGCATGTTCACACGCCCTGCGTGCCTGTGCCGACTTGCCTCCCAGCTACAATCATTAGATCGAAGATAGTAAGAGGAAACACTAGGGATGGGACAGGTCCGAGGTCAGCTTGTTTTGCAAAAAGACTTAGCACAAGTTTGCACAGGTTGCACGACATCAACGGAAAGCGCTGAGACAAAGAGAAAGAAATCCCGGGTATTAAGAATAACCATTATACACGCACTGTCTTTTTCCACCGTGTGCTTGGATTTATTTATTTAGGACAGGCCTTTATCCAAATTGAAGTGGCAAACAGCAGACTGACATGAAAGGACAAAGGGTCTCCTTTACCCACTGATGTATAAACACCGGGGCTGCACCTGACTCGGAATTTTTGTCCGTGAGATCGGATTTTATTTCGATTTCTGGATGTTGGTGCAGGTTGGACACCTGCTGATCCGGGTTTTTTCATGTATCCACCATCGCAGGTCACCACAGACCATTTGCTGCTTTGTCTCCTATGCAGGAGTAACCCTCATCCCTCTAAATCTTAAACATAATCCATCCATCCATTATCTTCCGCTTTATCCTCTATTAGGGTCGTGGGGGGGTTCCCCATGCCCATCCAGGGGAGAACGTCTCGGGCGCTGGGCAGATACACCCAGGACAGGGCGCCAGTCTATCGCTGGGCACACCGCACTCACACAAACACACTCTATATGGGGCAATTTGGAGAATTCAATTGACTTGATCCATGTTTTTGGACTGTGGGAGGAAACCGGAGAACCCAGAGGAAAGCCACACGGACACGGGGAGAACATGGAAACTCCACCCAAATTGGGATTCGATCTGGGAATCCCCAGCGCTGAGAGGAGAACATGCCAACCACTAAGCCACCATGCCACCCATCTTAAACTTAAGTTCAAGGTTATTTATTTATAGAACTTTTTACAAGAGTTCCATATTTTCCGGCCATTAGGCGCACTGTACTATAAGGCGCAGTCTGAATTACAGACTCTATTTCTGTACGGTACTTATTCTGTACGCACTGTATTATAAGGCACTTGCTAAAACATACGATCTACAAGAAAAATAAAGGATGTAAAACGCTGATTTATAATTGAAGTTTATTCTACTACTTGATAAAAACACATTATTTTAATTTCTCTTCTCCCACAAATCCATCAAAGTCCTCGTCTTCTGTGTCTGAATTAAAAAGCTGTTTCACTATCGAGCTCTCCGGGTTCCCCCTCATCAATGTCCGAGTCCGTCTCGTCTCCAGGCGGCTGTTCAGCGATGATGCCGGCTTTAGGGAAAGCTCGGACAACGGTTACAGCAGAACCCTCAGCCCAGGCATCCACAATCCAATCACAGACGGTGGTGTAACTCGCCCGCCGCTGCCTCCCGAGTTTTAGTAAACGTGTGATCCCGTCCATCATCCATCGCTCCCACGCCGCCCGCAACTTTACTTTAAACGCCCCGTTTACACCAATGTCCAGCGGTCGGAGTTCTTTATTTAATCCTCCCGGAATGACGGCGAGCTCCGAATTCATTTCCTTCACTCTGCTTTTCTGTGAGATGAGCGCGCATGGAGTCACAGATCAGCAGGGACGGTGATGTGTGGAAAAAACAACCCGGTCGCACAACAATACTTTTATAGAGTTTAAAACTCAGTACACGTATAAGGCGCATCGGATTATAAAACGCACAGCCGATTTCTGGAAAAATTTTAGGCTTTTAGGTGCACCTTATAGTCCGGAAAATACGGTATATTGTTTCAAATCTGCTTTACAGTTTAAAGCCTGAACCCCTAAAGAACAAACCAAAGCGAAATAACACAACTGGAGTTTGTATTGTTTTAAAAGCAACTGTGCAGTGTTAACGATGTAGGATAATAATTGCAGTACAGATTGTGCATGTGCATATATAAATGTCTATTTAAAAAAAGTCATTTGTTCATTTATTTATTATCTTCTGCTTAATTCTCTAATATGCTCGTGTGTGTGTGTGTGTGGGGGGGTTCCACATGCCCATCCAGGGGCGAGGCGGGGGTTCCGCATAAAGCTTTCTCTGCAGCCTCTCCTCCAGCAGGACCGAACGATGGAGTCACCGTCAGCTGTTTGTGCTTTCAAGCACCTGTGTGTGTGTGTGTGTGTGTGTGATGGACACAGTTATTTTTCACCAGTATCGGGAGTACATTTACCGTAATAACTGTATGTTGGCTGTAAAGAGCAGCTTCTTAGCTTTCAAAAAACGTGGCGCAAACTGTCACAAACATACGGTATTTCAAATCAAGACTTTGTTAAAACTCTCATCTGCGACTCGTGAAACGGAGTCATGCTTTTCTGCCGAAGCTCAGGTTCATTGATTCAAACATTTTCAGCCAAAACCATCATTTATTAGAACTGAATGTCCTATCCACTGCCGACAGACATATTTCATTTATCCTCTACTAGGGTCATGGGGGGTTCCTCATGCCCATCCAGGGGAGAACGTCTTGGGCGCTGGGCAGATACACCCAGGACAGGGCACACACTCACTCACACAGGCACACTCTATATGGGGCAGTTTGGAGAATCGATTGACATTGATCTATGTTTTTGGACTGTGGGAGGAAACCTAAGAACCCGGAGGAAACCCACGCGGACGCGGGGAGAACATGGAAACTCCACCCAGATTGGAATTCAAACCAGGAATCCCTAGTGCTGAGAGGAGAACGTGCTAAAGCACTAAACCACCGTGCCGCCCTGATCTTAATATTAAAACATTGAAATTTCAAAAGCGCCATTTATTAAAACCGGCAATAGGACAAACTTTTTTTAGTGAGATGTTCCCGAAATCCGGTCAAAGCAAGACTCATAAAGACATGGTCTGACAGGTTTATATGGAGTCTTAAGCCCAGCTCCACCACACCTCTGACTTAAACTGGAAAGTTAAGTTTGAGCCAAGCCTGCTGTCCTTCATCGCTTTAGAACCTTAAGAACCCGGTATGAAGTTAGCAGACACACATTTCCACAAACATTCCACGTCTTTAAAAAAAAAAATAGGTGAGTCTGGGGAATAGGAGTCGTGTCGTTGCATATGGTTTTAAAATGCATGTCATGGTCAGGTGTCTGCACATGTCTTATACCATAACTGCAGTCTGCATTTCTGCTGAGAGACACCATACAGACTCCTCAGCACAAATGACTCTGAATAAAATCAATCACTAGTGCAGGCATTTCGATCTCAGTCAGCTTTATAAGTTGAAAAAAGCCAGAAGGCAGGTATTTATCTCGAAAGCCTCCAGAGTTTCTCAGCTCAGACTTGTATGTTAACCCGTGAATGCTGAAGTTTCATTTCCATGCCGCGTAACGGTATGGAACGGCTATGCTCCAACGTATTCAGCCATGCCTGAGCTTGTGTGGTGGTAATTCCATCCATCCGCCCAAGACCAACCCGGCAATCAACACACACAAATGTACACAATCAGGCACACGGGCCTGAGAAGCAAATACGTTCTGACAGCACAAAACCAACATGGAATCCATGAAGAAGCCCCAAATTAGAATCTGACCAACCTCCCTTTAAAACGGAGAGGGCTCCTAAAAGCCTGAAACCGATAATAAAACACATTTGGGTCCAGAAAGCATGTGGAGAAGGCAGGAGCAGGACCACCGTTGAAGATCAGCTGCTGCCACTACGTTAGGGCCTCACATTGCCCTTCCTGTTTCAGTTCCAAATTAGAGAAGTCGAGGAAAATGTAAAGTAAAGGGCTGCAGCAAAGCAAACAGGCTCTGATTTATAGAATTGATTTACAGAAGCAATACAGAAAACAGTAAATGAATCAAACTGACAGTAAGAAATGATCCAATTTAAATAGGGGCAATTTAGAGCATTTAATTTACATTGAATTCATGTTTTTGGACTGTGGGAGGAAACCCACACGGACACGGGGAGAACATGCAAAATCCACCAGGATCATGATTTCCATGATTTGCGCTGAGAGGCGAACGTACTAACCACAATGTCACCGTGCCATCCTGTTTACATCCATCCATCCATTATCTTCCGCTACCTCTACCAGGGTCACGAGGGGGGCGGCATGGTGGCTTAGTTGTTAACATGTTTGCCTCTCAGCTCTAGGGATTCCCGGTTCGAATCCCCATCTGGGTGGAGTTCCATGTTCTCCCCGTGTCTGCGTGGGTTTCCTCTGGGTTCTCCGGTTTCCTCCCACAGTCCAAAAACATGGATCAAGTCAATCGAGTTCTCCAAATTGCCCCAAATAGAGCGTGTGAGTGAGTGTCTGTGTGAGTGAGTGTGTGTCCAGTGATAGATTGGCGTCCTGTCCTGGGTCTATCTAAAGCGGATGATAATGGATGGATGGAAGTCAAACATGATCATACAGTAGACTATGCTGTAGTAGATTATATTTTATTCATCCATTATCTTCCGCCTTATCCTCCATTAGAGACACGGGAGGGGGGGGGGTTCCCAATGCCCATCCAGGAGAGAACGCTTCAGGCGCTGGCCAGATACAACCAGGACAGGACGCCAATCTATTGCTGGGCACACACACTCACTCACACACACACTCTATATGGGGCAATTTGGAGAACTCAATTGACTTGATCCATGTTTTTGGACTGTGGGAGGAAACCGGAGAACCCAGAGGAAACCCACGCAGACACGGGGAGAACATGGAAACTCCACTTATATGGGGATTCGAATCGGGAATCCCTAGTGCTGGGAGGAGAACATGCTAAACACTAAGCCACCAGGCCACCTGATTATTTTTTATTCATTCATTCATTATCTTCTGCTTTATCCTATATTAGGGTCATGGGGGGGTTCCCCATGCCCATCCAGGGGAGAACGTTTCGGGCGCTGGGCAGATACACCCAGGACAGGGTGCCAAGCCATCGCTGGGCACACACTCACCCACACAGACATTCACACAAACACACTCTATACGGGGCAATTTGGAGAGAACTCAATTGGCTTGATCCATGTTTTTAGACTATGGGAGGAAACCCACGTGGACACGGGGAGAACATGGAAACTCCAGTCAGATGGGGATTCGAACCGGGAATCCCTAGCACTGAGAGGAGAACATGCCAACCACTAAGCCCAATTAGTTTTTGTGAAATGGAAATCCTGTGTACTGACTAATAACTGTTTACTTGTTACTTTTCCTCTCTCACTCATAAAAAACTGACTCATCATTCTTTCGCACCACCGCGTTCAGCATCTCTGCCATGCAGCCGCCTCAGCCGAGCTGTGATTCAGGACCAATGTTCCAACACAAAGTTAATTGCTCTTAAACTTCATAGACATGATTCCATTTTGAACTCCAGCTTCCGTGAGCAGAGCCAAAACACCCAAAAATGTCCAATTACTTACCGGGTACACCCCAAATCATTTGACACGTTTGACAGCTTTCGAATTTCACGGGCTGGTTTTGAAAAAATGGAGAAAGGCAGACCACTTGATCTGACATGTTCATTAAAACGCATCTGTCAATAATTGTAACGTTACAACTGACAATGAATGGCTGGGTTTAACTGCTGACGTTGCGCTGAGTAAATCAATCAACACGCTCATTACAAAACACCAGCACGCACAAATACACGGCTATGAGTAAGAGTCTGTCTCGGCTGTGGCTCAGTCTAGGAAGTCAGTATTAAAGCATTCAAAGACAAGCTGTAAACAAGGGCTTTGTCACTCTCTTGTACACACACACACAAACACACACACACACACACACTTGTTTTTATGCACTGTGGGGATTTTACATTGATCTCTTATTTCTTTGTTGCTATTAAGTCCATTCATCCATTATCTTCTGCTTTATCCTCTATTAGGGTCGCGGGGGGTTCCCCATAACCATCCAGGGGAGAACGTTTTGGGCGCTGGGCACCCAGGACAGGACGCCAATCCATTACTGGACACACTCACTCACACAGACACACTCTATATGGGGCAATTTGGAGAATTCAATTGACACTAAATCCATGTTTTTGGACAGTGGGAGGAAACCAGAGAACTTGGAGGAAACCAGAGAACTTAGAGGAAACCCACGCGGACACGAACATGGAAACTCCACCCAGATTGGGATTCGAACCTAGAATCCCTAGTGCTGAGAGGAGAACATGCTAACCACTAAGCCACTGTGCCGCCTGGAAAATATCCATCCATTATCTTCCACTTTATCCTATATTAGGGTCGCGAGGGGGGGGGGGGTTCCCATGCCCATCCAGGGGAAAACGTTTCGGGCGTTGGGCAGATAGACCCAGGACAGGACGCCAATCTATCACTGGGCACACACTCACTCACTCACACTCACTCACGCATACACACTCTATATGGGGCAATTTGGAGAACTCAATTGATTTGAGCCATGTTTTCGAACTGTGGGAGGAAACCGGAGAACCCGGAGGAAACCCACGCAGACACGGGGAGAACATGGAAACTCCACCCAGATTGGGATTCAAACTGAGAATCCCTAGAGCTGAGAGGAGAACATGCCAACCACTAAGCCCTTTGTAGCTACTTACCTGAGATAACTTTAACTTTAAATACTCCTACTCTAACGTTAACCATAATCTAACAACATGATGTCCCCACGGTGTGAGGCTGTAAACAGGTTTTGGTTTCCACAATGCTGCCCACACATGTATCTAATCATCAATTGCTACAGTATCGGACAAACGATTGGACATGTCCCCTTCTTGCTCTTGTCTATTTCCTCCACTTATCATATAGATGGACTTTATAGTTCTATAAATCCAGACTGTAGTCCATCTGTGTTCTGTGTTGTTGTTAGTCCCCTGTTGGTTCTCTGTTCTCTGTTGGTCAGGAGCATCACAGAACAGGTATCATTTGGGTGGTGGATTGTTTATCGTCAGTTCTGCAGTGACACTGATGCTGTAAGCGGCTTTTAGTGCAGCAGTAAAGCTGTAGCTGCTATATATCTGCTACATATGGTCTGTGTGTGTGTGTGTGTGTGTGTGTGTGTGTGTGTGTGTGTGTGTGTGTGTGTGTGTGTGTGTGTGTGTGTGTATTCCCAGCGATACTGTACTGGGTGAATCTGCTCAGCGCCTGAAACCTTTCCCCTGGATGGAGAACCACCCCAAAACCCTAGAAGAGGATTAAACAGAAAATAATCTCAGTGTTGGGTGGCACGGTGGCTTAGTGGTTAGCATGTTCTCCTCTCAGCGCTAGGGATTCCTGGTTCAAATCCCAATCTGGGTGGAGTTTCCATGTTCTCTCTGTATCCACGTGGGTTTCCTCCGGGTTCTCCGGTTTCTTCCCACAGTCCAAAAACATGGATCAAGTCAATTGAATTCTTCAAATTGCCCCATATAGAGTGTGTCTCTGTGAGTGAGTGTGTGTCCAGTGATAGATTTGCACCCTGTCCTGAATGTATCTGCCCAGCGCCCGAGACGTTCTCCCCTGGATGGGCATGGGGAACCCCCCCGCGACCCTAATAGAGGATAAAGCGGAATATAATGGATGGATTGATGGAATCTCAGTGTTGGGAAATCATGTATCCCGTTGAATCCCGATTTGGGTGGAGTTTCCATGTTCTCCCCATGACCGTCAGACCGTCAGAATTATTGTAGCCTCTAGAAATTCTTCCAAACTAAATGTATGTAACCTGCTTCCATTGACTTGGAAAACAGAGAGACACGCAATGAAATCAACGTTTTGACAGCTGTTGTTCCGATAAGTGTCATTAAAATAAGAATCAGATTCTTAACAAAATGGTCTGGACAAAATCCCAAGCTCATTTTTCCAGACAGCAAAAAGCAGCTAGAGGCTTAAATGTCATCTTAGATCTTTGCTAGGTTGTGGGAGGTGTGGCAAAAAAAAGCCTTATGGTTTAAAAACAACATCTGTATTTTTTAGAGGCTGCTGGTACTTTCACTGGATGGAGGTTCTGTGGTGTAGGACACTGACAATTGGTCTGGCTTAGAAAAGGTGGTGAAGGATGCATGTTTTACCAGGAGGATTTAAATGGCAGGAAGTTTCACACTGGTTTGTGGTTCAGCTCTGTAGAGAAACAGGGACACAAAGAATAACAAACTACAAGAACGGCTCCGGAGACACTCACAAAAACCGAGTGGGGATCTTATGGGTCTGAAACTGAAGGTTTATAGACGGCGGGACTGTGGGACGTCTAAGCATCAAATGTAAATAGATATTTGAAATCCAATTCTTATTTTCTAGACGGCGTTGGGCGGCACGGTGGCTTAGTGGTTAGCACGATCTGGGTGGACTTCCCATGTTTTCCCCGTGTCTGGGTGAGTTTCCTCCAGGTTCTCCCGTTTTCTCCCACAGTCCAAAAACATGAAAGGTAAATTGAATGCTCCAAATTGCCCCATACAGAGTGTGTCTGTCTGTGTGAGTGTGTGTCCAGCAATAAACTGGCGTCCTGTCCTTGATGTATCTGCCGAGCATCCTAACAGTTCTCCCCTGGATAGGCATGGGGAACTCCCCCCCGCGACCCTAGTACGAGTGTGTATGTCTTTAAGAGCCAGGTGCAGATTTAATTTAATTGTTCATCCATTCATCCATTAACTTCCACTTTATCCTCTACCAGGGTCGCGGGGGGGGGGGTTCCCCATGCCCATCCAGGGGAGAACGTTTCGGGCGCTGGGCAGATACACCCAGGACAGGATGCCAATCTATCGCTGGGCACACACTCACTCACACAAACACACTTTAAATAGGGCAATTTGGAGAATTCAATTAACTTTATCCATGTTTTTAGACTGTGGGAGGAAACCGGAGAACCCGGAAACCCACACGGACACGGGAAGAACATGGAAACTCCACCCAGATTGGGATTCGACCATTTACATATAAATGAATGTTTACACCATTCATAAAAGACATCGAAAAACCTTAAAGTTGCCCTTTAAAAAACTTTATGACACTATGACCTTAAATAATTAATTTGTTTTTGAAATGACATAAATTATTAGATTTCTCCCAGATTTTTTTAGCCTTTAAACAAAAGATGGGCCAGTAAAGGAACTGGCCCATTTTAAGTTGGGAATAAATATAATGTAATGTATTGCATTGTGAGACGGGCGGCACGGGGGCTTAGTGCTTAGCATGTTCTCCTCTCAGTGATAGTGATTCCCGGTTCGAATCCCAATCTGAGTGGAGTTTCCAGTTCTCCCCGTGTCTGTGTGAGTTCCCTCCGGGTTCTCCGGTTTCTTCCCACAGTCTAAAAACATGGATCAAGGTCAATTAAATTCTCCAAATTGCCCCATATAGAGTGTGTCTGTGTGAGTGAGTGTGTGCCCAGTGATATATTGGCACCCTGTCCTGGGTGTATCTGCCCAGCGCCTGAAACGTTCTCCCCAGGATGGGCATGGGGAACCCCCCCGCGACCCTAATAGAGGATAAAGCGGAAGATAAAGGATGGATGGATGGACTTTGCAATGTCCATGATGCTCAGAGCTAATAAAATTACAGCATTAAGGCCATTTATTGTCATCCCCAAACCGTTGACCTTGCAAACGGCAGCGAACTGGAAGCTGTAACATTCATCTGCGAGACTAAAATGAAATTAAGTTTAGTTCTGGGAGAGTAGCAGCCTCGTAAAAACACGCCAATTTTTAACTTCTATCAGACGCAGAGAGGAAAAAAGCTGGGAGCCCACACCGCATACAGAGCGCCCGCATGCCAGGAGCGGCATACTACATTCATTAACACACATTCTTACAGAAAAAAAGCTGGCGGCTTGCTGCTTTTAAACATTCATCCATTCATTATCTCCCACTTTTTCCTCTATTAGGGTCGCGGTGGGTTCCCCATGCACATCCTGGGGAGAACGTTTCGGGCGCTGGGCAGATAGACCCAGGACAGAGCGCCAATCCATCGCTGGGCGCACACTCACTCACACAAACACACTCTACAGGGGGCAATTTTTGAAAATTCAATCGACTTGATCCATGTTTTTGGACTGTAGGAGGAAACCGGAGAACCCGGAGGAAACCCACGCAGACACAGGGAGAACATGGAAACTCCACCCGGATGGGGATTCGAACCGGGAATCCCTAGAGCTGAGAGGCGAACGTGCTAACCACTAAGCCACCGTGCCGCCTGCTTTTAAACAGTCATCTCAAATTCTGCTGAACAGAAAACTTGAGAGGCTGCGTAAAATCTTCCTCCCTCCCTCCCTCCCTCCCTCCACTCTGGTTGGATTTTGGATTTCGAGCCTCTCTCTTCTTCTCCTGCTTACTTTTCTGAAGAATAACAAATAGCGACGAAAACGAATCTTGAAAATGGAGTTGCTGGCAGACGACAGAGAGAAAAAGAATAGGAAAATATCCGCGCCAAGGCAAACAGCGCCGTCGGTCAACGGCAGAGCGGGAGTGCTAGCTGTTAGCCCCGCCGCTGGCATGCGCTGCCAGGTCCATTATGCTTATCCTCTGCTGGATTTCCAGACGGCTATACATGCACAGACGTAAAAATATTATGACAATGGTGAGGAATGACCTTATAATTTTAGGCTTCTGACTGTTTGACTTCCCAACAGATTAACATGCTGCTTTAGAACCTGTTAGCACTTCACGCTCTGGAGTTCGGAGCTTTTCCGCTGTCCGGTTTTGGGAATCCGTCTAGATCATTCATTCATTCATTCATTTATTCATTCATTATCTTTCGCTTTATCTTCTATTAGGATCGCGGTCGGGTTCCCCATGCCCATCCAGTGGAGAACGTTTCGGGCGCTGGGCAGATACACCCAGGACAGGGCGCCAATCTATCACTGGGCACACACTCCCTCACACAGACACGCATGCATACACACTCTATATGGGGCAATTTGGAGAACTCAATTGACTTAATCCATGTTTTTGGACTGTGGGAGAAACTGGAGAACCCGGAGGAAACCCACGCGGACACAGGGAGAACGTGGAAACTCCACCCAGATGGGGATTCGAACCGTGAATCCCTAGTGCTGAGAGGTGAATGTGCTAACCACTAAGCCACCCTGCCACCCCGACTAATTCATTACTTCTCAAATAGTGGGGCGCGTGTGCANAGCGCACGAAACGTTCTCCCCTGGATGGGCATGGGGAACCCCCCCCCCCCCGCGACCCTAATAGAGGACAAAGCGGAAGATAATGAATGAATGAATGAATGAATGAAGTTGATTTATATTTCTTTCTTTTTTGTTTTTTTCATTGTTAATAAGGAGACATTGTTATAAAAGGGTTGAACTTATAACAAATTTATAGACAAATCATACTACAGTGGGCGTGTAAAAATACTTTTTCATCCCATTTTGTCATGTGGGGGGGTGAGTGTCTGTGTGTGTGTGGTGGGGGGGCGCAAAATGTTTTCTTCTTCCTAAGGGGGGGCTTAACAGCAAATAATTGAGAATCACTGGTCTAGATGGAAGATCGGATTTTCGGTTTTGGATGCAATCTCCGAATTCACATTGTTAACTTTGGCTCCGTCGTTTCATTTTTTAAAACGTTCTCTAAAGTTTTCTCTGGAGATAAATCTGTCAGTTGTTGGCTCTGATTGGATGAGGATAAAGTGCATTGTTTCTTCTTTGCGGGCTGCGACTGCAAGCAGGTACTGGCTTTTTGACTTGGGTCATGCATGACTGAGAGTTATGTGCTTAATGGAAAGTGCTGACCTCGGCAACTCCATTCGCACACTGATATAGGAACGCTGCGCGGCCCTCTGCTCCAGGAAGTCAGTCCCTGATTAAAGAACTTGTAGAGATTCAGATAGGTTCATTTATTTTCAACATCTTTATTATTCTACAATGTGATGATAAGCTCAGACACATCACCGTCTTTCCATCCAAGACATTAATCACTGAAGAGACAGTGAACATGGACAGAGAACGTCCTACTAACCTGTGTTTTGTAAGTAAAGAAGCGCCATTCGCTCCTACAGCCCTAACCAGAGGCAGAAACGGGAGTTCAAAACACCTACAGGAGAGAAAAGAAGAAATGTTATTAATATCCAGCATTTTAATAAAATGTATATATATATACTCACTGTCTTATTGTTTATATCTTCCCATATAGATGGACTTTCTAATTCTCCAGTTTCATTCTGTACTCCAAACTGTTCTTTACTCTGATCTCTGATGATCAGGACCCCCACAGAGCAGGTATTATTAGGGTGGTGGATAATGGTGCGGTGGCACGGTGGCTTAGCGTTTAGCACAATCGCCTCTCGCTAGGGATTCCCAATTCGAATCCCAATCTGAGTTACCATGTTCTCCATGTGTCCGTGTGGGTTTCCTCCGGGTTTTCCAGTTTCCGTCCACAGTCCAAAAACATGGAAGTCAATTGAGTTCTCCATATTGCCCCATATCGAGCGTATCTGTGTGAGTGAGTGTATGTCCAGCGATAGATTGGCGGCCTGCCCAGCGACCGAGACATTCTTCCCTGGATGGGCATGGGGAACCCCCCCGCCACCCTAAGTATAAAGCGGATACCTAGAGGATAAAGCGGAAGATAATGGATGGATGGATGGTGTGAATTGATTAGACACCTGTATTATATAATTGTTGTACTGTTCTTTGTACAGCAGCACTGATCCATTAGTACTACCACCATGTCAGTATCACTGCATTGCTAAGAATCATCCACACCCTTATACCACCTCTGTGGGGGTCCTGATCATCAGAGAACATACTAAGGAGAAATAAAAAACAAATTGGCGTCCTGTCCTGGGTGTATCTGCCCAGCGCCCAACAAACTAACAATGGAAAAGTATGAGTACGAGTACAAGTATAATACACTCCGACACGTTCCCTTCGCTCCTGTGATGATCGCCGCGTGGTGGTTTCCACCTCACCGATGAGCTCATATTCACTATGTGGCGTTAATTAATTAATTAATAATGATAATTAATTAATTAATTAATAAAAAAGGGGGGGGTACAGGATCTTTTAACAATCCATCCATTCATTATCTTCCACTTGATCCATGTTTTTGGACTGTTGGAGGAAACCGGAGAACCCGGAGGAAACCCACGCGGACACAGGGAGAACATGGAAACTCCACCCAGATTGGGATTCAAACGGAGAATCCCTAGCTCTGAGAGGAGAACATGCTAACCACTAAGCCACCGTGCTGCCTCATATAAAGATCAGGTTTGATGATTCTACAGTGTAGCTGGTTATCTTCATAACTACCGACTTGTAATGTGCTCATTTGTAAGTCGCTTTGGATAAAAGCTTTTGCTAAATGTAAATGTAATAATAAGTGGAACTGCAAAAACACACAGTGAGTGTAGAACTCAGGAGGTGTATCTAATAAAATGGCCGGTGAATTTGTATTTACACATCAGTGGCAGTAGATGTGGGAGGCTCTGATCCATAAAAATTTTCATTTAGAAAATTTAATACATGGGCGGCACGGTGGCTTAGTGGTTAGCACGTTCGCCTCTCAGCGCTAGGGATTCCCGGTTCGAATCCCCATCTGGGTGGAGTTTCCATGTTCTCCCCGTGTCCACGTGGGTTTCCTCCGGGTTCTCCGGTTTCCTCCCACAGTCCAAAAACATGGAACAAGTTAATTGAATTCTCAAAATTGCCCCCTATAGAGTGTGTCTGTGTGAGTGAGTGTGTGCCCAGCAATGGATTGGCGCCCTGTCCTGGGTCTATCTGCCCAGCGCCTGAGACGTTCTCCCCTGGATGGGCATGGGGAACCCCACCGCGACCCTAATAGAGGATAAGCGGGAGATAATGAATGAATGAATGAATTTAATACATGTCAATCTTACAATAAAGTCTACTGAACCATTTCTGGATCTTCCCCTCCTTCCTTCACTCTATCTTTTTGAAATACACTCCGACTCGTTCACTTCGCTCCAGTGATGATTGCTGCCTGGTGGTTCCACCTTATTGAGGAGCTCATTCTCACTCGGTGGCGTTCGCCACTGCAAAATGGTGGAACCATCTTCCCAACTCTGTCTGTAAGGCAGAATTACTAAACAGTTTTAAGAAACTACTGAACACGCATCTCTTTAACAAATACCTGTTGTGGCTAATACGGTGGATTAGTGTTTAGCACGTTCGCCTCTCAGCACTAGGGTATTCCCAGTTCGAATCCCCATCTGGGTGAAGTTTCCATGTTCTCCCCATGTCTGCGTGGGTTTCCTCCGGGTTCTCCGGTTTCCTCCCACAGTCTAAAAACATGGATCAAGTCAATTGAGTTCTCCAAATTGCCCCATATAGAGTGTGTTTGTGTGAGTGAGTGTGTGCCCAGCGATGGATTGGTGCCCCGTCCTGGGTGTATCTGCCCAGCGCCCGAAACCTTCTCCGCTGGATGGGCATGGGAAAGCCCCCCACAACCCTAATATAGGATAAAGGGGAAGATAATGAATGAAAGGAATGAAAAAGTGGGGAGTGGGGCACAGCATCAAATAACAATCAGGTTTGGATAAAAGCATCTGCTAAACGACTAAATGTAAAATGTAAATAAAGTCAGATTTAAGCTTTGCAGATGATAAAAAGCAAAAGAATCCATATAAAACATTTTAGCTAAACCAGAGAAGCGCAGTGATCTAATTACATTATCATTAAGAAGCCGGGATCCAATGGCATGCTATGGAACCTCCCTGGACATTAATGATCATGACGAGGTGCTGACAGACTGCTGTGAACTATCGTTTAAACGATGCAGAAAATAGTTTGACCAACTTCCAAATACATCTGAGCGGCGCAGCGGAGACCAAGTCCAACGGTGTCACCTCACACTATCCCTCACACTGTGCAGCTGAATAATAAAGAACTCCAGGGCTCACACAGACATGAAAGACATGTAAACACACTGCAGTTCTGGAAATAGTATCTGCTGAGAAAAACCGTGTACAGATGAGACCAAAATAGAGCTTATTGCTAAAAGCCTATCCTTGTTCTGGAAGCCAAATGCCCCATCGGTTAGAGAGGACAACAGAGAGAACATTCATTGATAGGTTACATTGCTGCTTCTGGCACCGTACCCATGTGCATCACAACCATCCATCCATCCATTATCTTCCGCTTTATCCACTACTAGGGTCGCGGAGGGGGGGGGGGGGTTCCCCCTACCAATCCAGGGGAGAACGTTTTGGGCGCTGGGCAGATACACCCAGGACAGGACGCCAATCCAATCTATCACTGGGCTCACACTCACTCACACAGACACACTCTATATGGGGCAATTTGGAGAATTCAATTGACCTTGATCCACGTTTTTGGACTGCGGGAGGAAACTAACCCCCTCACCACATCAGTGTCACTGCAGAACTGACAACAAACAATCCACCACCCAAATGATACCTGTTCTGTGATGCTCCTGACCAACAGAGAACAGAGAACCAACAGGGGACTAACAACAACACAGAACACAGATGGACTACAGTCTGGAATTATAGAACTACAAAGTCCATCTATATGGTAAGTGGAGGGAATACACAATGGAGCAGTAAAGGAGTGTCCAAAACTTTAGACTGGTATGTTACATGGTGGAGAAGTATGATAGATGTGTTTAAAAGAGGGGCGGCACGTCGCTTAGTGGTTGGCATGTTCTCCTCTCAGCACTAGGGATTCCCGGTTTGAATCCCAATCTGGGTGGAGTTTCCATTTTCTCCCTGTGTCCGTGTGGGTTTCCTCCGGGTTCTCCGGTTTCCAGTCCAAAAACATGGATTAATGTAAAATGAATTCTCCAAATTGCCCCATGAAGAGTGTGTCTGTGTGAGTGTGTGCCCAGCCATGGATTAGCGCCCTGTTCTAGGTGTATCTGCCCAGCGCCCGAAACGTTCTCCTCTGGATGGGCATGGGGAACCCCCCCACCACGACCCTAATAGAGGATAAAGTGTAAGATAATGGATGGATGGATGTTTAAAGGATTCCACGCTGATTGAACATTCATTCATTCATTCATTCATTATCTCCCGCTTTATCCTCTATTAGGGTCCAGGGGAAAACGTCTCAGGCGCTGGGCAGATACACCCAGGACAGGGCGCCAACCTATCGCTGGGCACACACTCACTCACACAGACATACACACTCTATATGGGGCAATTTGGAGAACTCAATTGACTTGATCCATGTTTTTGGACTGTGGGAGGAAACCGGAGAACCCGGAGGAAACCCCCCTGGACACGGGGAGAATATGGAAACTCCACCCAGATGGGGATTCGAACCGGGAATTCCTAGAGCTGAGAGGAGAACATGCTAACCACTAAGCCACCGTGCCGCCCGCTGATTGAACATAGTGTTTAAAAATACCCAATCATAGCAGCTCAACATACATCAGTGTAATGCTCTACAGCGCTCATGCAACATGTAATAAACATGGCTAACAGCTAAACCACAGTAAGGTGTGTCCGCAGAAACAACAGCCATTTTCCCGCCTTAATTACAGATTGCTAATCTTTTTTTAATCTCTTTTAACATTGCAATCTGTTTCTCCACTTAAGCCAATCAGCTAAAGGTTGTATTTATATGTTTTTACTGGAGCCGAACCAGTCGCAACGCAAACATTCATCAAAACGCCATCAACGACCATGTGACAGAAACGAAGCGGCCCGCTGAAAAACCACGTCAAATATATCGAGTGATTTTAAACACAGATTTCGGCCGTATATACCTGCAGCTCATCACGCCGCCGTGCGTGCAGCTTCACTCGTTACCTCTTCAGACTACAGGGTTTGGCCCTGCACTTGGTCGACTGTAAAAGTCATTCCAAATGTCATCTGGTTTGGACATGCTATGTAACTGTGGGCTAATCATAAACCATAGCGTAGAGATTTAACACACGGCGACTGTAATTCTTGCTACGTACTTAGAAACGGGTCTGGCATTGCTCCTGGATTGAAGAGAACAGCGCCAGCGGCAGATTTACACAGCCAAGACTGGAAATTATGCATGCTAATCTAATTTTTGGTGGCTACTTTATAGCCGCCCTTATTACATGAAGAGAACAATCACAGTTGGGAGGTTTTTGCAGTGATATAGAGGATGACCAGTTTGTCGAGGTTCTCAATGTCTATTCATCCATCCATCCATTATTTTCCACTTTATCCTCTATTAGGGTCGCGGGGGGGGGGGGGTTCCCCATGCCCATCCAGGGGAGAACGATTCAGGCGCTGGGCAAATACACCCAGGACAGGGTGCCAATCCATCACTGGATACACACTCACTCAGACACACACTCTATATGGGGCAATTTGGAGAACTCAATTGACTTGATCCATGTTTTTGGACTGTGGGAGGAAACCAGAGAACCCGGAGGAAACCCACGTGGACACGGGGAGAACATGGAAACTCCACCCAGATGGGGATTCGAACCCGGAATCCCTAGCGCTGAGAGGAGAACATGCTAACCACTAAGGAGGGGAGGGTTCCCCATGCCCATCAAAGAGAGAACATTTTGGGCGCTGGACAGATACTCCCAGGACCGGACGCCAATCTATCGCTGGACACACACTCACTCACACAGACACACTCTATATGGGGCAATTTGGAGAACTCAATTGACCTTGATCCATGTTTTTGGACTGTGGGAGGAAACTGGGGAACCCAGGAAGATAATCATCCCTTTAATCCTTTGTAAAGATTAAAGTCCTATAACGTCGCTGCTGTAGTGTTCTGGCAGTGTTGTAAATGAGGAGATGGATGCTGCCTGGCCGCACAAGAAGGACTGAATCTTGGTCCTCCCAAGGTTTCTTCCTAACAAAACAACATAACGTGGAGTTTTGTCTTGCCACTGTTGCTTCAGCTTGTTCTTTGGAGGTTTTGAGGCTTATAATCACTGTGAAGCTGCTTTGTGACGATGTACTAATGTAAAAAGTGCTATAAATAAACTAATATTGAAAGCTGATCTTGAAATCAACAACATGAGCAACATGGTGGCTTAGTGGTTGGCATGTTCTCCTCTCAGCTGTAGGGATTCCCGGTTCGAATCCCAATCTGGGTGGAGTTTCCATGTCCTCCCCGTGTCCGCGTGGGTTTCTTCCGGGTCCTCCGGTTTCGTCCCACAGTCCAAACACATGGATCAAGGTCAATTGAGTTCTCCAAATTGCCCCATATAGAGTGTGTTTGTGTGAGTAAGTGAGTGAGTGTGTGTCCAGCGATAGATTGGTGCCCTGTCCTGGGTGTATCTGCCAGGCGCACGAAACGTTCTCCCCTGGATGGGCATGCGGAACACCCCCAAACACACCCCCCCCACCGACCCGACCCGACCCTAATAGAGGATAAAGCGGAAGATAATGGTAGGCTGGATCTTGAAATACCTCAAAGACATAGCGTTGTAACACACTAGACCACAAGAAGAAGGAAATTTGCATCTTCAGCCATAATTAAGGTTAAGAACAGGACTGCTCTACAGGATTTCTGCAGGTGAACACCTTCACAGCCACGTCTTCTGGTTTAAATGTGGAGTCAGCAGCTTTAAGTGTATTGGAGGAAGCATGTACTAGCCGGTACTCTTAACCAGTATGCTGGATAGTGGCGGGAAAGTCACAGAGTAATTGGTAATGACAATAAGGGAAAAAAGGAAAATCTTGCAGCAGTTGTTGCAGCGTAAATGTCTCTGTTTGTCCAGGTGATGTTTTTTATTGTGACAGGGTGCAGGTGGTGCAAGATGAAAAAATAGTAATGAAAAAAACAAAGTTGGCAGCACGGTGACTTAGTGGTTAGCACATTCGCCTCTCAGCGCTAGGGATTCCCGGTTCGAATCCCCATCTGGGTGGAGTTTCCATGTTCTCCCCGTGTCTGCGTGGGTTTTCTCCGGGTTCTCCGGTTTCCTCCCACAGTCCAAAAACATGGATCAAGTTAATTGAATTCTCGAAATTGCCCCATATAGAGTGTGTTTGTGTGTTTGTGAGTTTGTGCCCAGCGATGGATTGACGCCCTGTCCTGGGTCTATCTGCCCAGCGCCCGAGACGTTCTCCCCTGGATGGGCATGGGGAACCCCACCGCGACCCTAATAGAGGATAAGCGGGAGATAATGAATGAATGAAAAACAAAGTTATTAAATTACTATCATACACAAATATCCTGTAACCTTAAACAAATCCTTTCTACCTTTCGAAAAGCATTTTAGGAAATATTGAAGAAATAGCATGTATACAGGGCGGCACAGTGGCTTAGTGGTTAGTATGTTCTCCTCTTAGCGCTAGGGATTCCCGATTCGAATCCCCATCTGGGTGGAGTTTCCGTGTTCTCCCTGTGTCTGTGTGGGTTTCCTCCGGGTTCTCCGGTTTCCTCCCACAGTCCAAAAACATGGATCAAGTCAATTGAGTTCTTTAACTGAACTCTGAGGCGAACGTGCTAACCACTAAGCCACCGTGCCGCCCTGCAGATAGATTAATTGTAGGCAACAAATCCTTGCTATTATTATTCATTCATTATCTTCCGCTTTATCCTCTATTAGGGTCGCGGTGGGGTTCCCCATGCCCATCCAGGGGAGAACGTTTTGGGCGCTGGGCAGATAGACCCAGGACAGGACGCCAATCCATCGCTGGGCACACACTCACTCACACAGACACACTCTATATGGGGCAATTTTTGGAGAACTCAATTAACTTGATCCATGTTTTTGGACCGTGGGAGGAAACCGGAGAACCCGGAGGAAACCCACGCGGACACGGGGAGAACATGGAAACTCCACCCAGATGGGGATTCGAACCGGGAATCCCTAGCGCTGAGAGGCAAACGTGCTAACCACTAAGCCACCATGCCGCTGCTATTATTATTATATTATATATTATTATTATAAGTATGGAGCAGTAGCTCAGTGGTTAGGGTGTTGGGTTATCAATCTGAAGGTTGTGGGTTCAAATCCCAGGTCCACTGCAGTTACCAATGTGGGTTCATGAGCAAGACCCTTAACCCTCATTGCTCCAGGGATGTTGTGATGAACCCTGTGCTCACCTTGTAAGTCACTTTGGATAAAAGCGTCCAATAAATGACCAAATGGAAATGTAATGTAAATGCAAATGTATTAGGAGTGTGTGTGTGTGTGTGTGTGTGTGCATCAATTGATTCTCAAGCCCGAATAAACAGGACGGCTGCATTGGGAAGGGCATCTGATGTAAAACTGCTGACTATGCAGATAATTACTAGGGATTCCTGGTTCGAATCCCAATCTGGGTGGGTTTCCTCCGGGTTCTCCGGTTTCCTCCCACAGTCCAAAAACATGGATCAAGTCAATTGAGTTCTCCAAGTTGCCCCATATAGAGTGTGCCTGTGTGAGTGAGTGTGTGTCCAGCGATAGATTGGCGCCCTGTCCTGGGTGTATCTGCCCAGCGCCCGAAACGTTCTCCCCAGGATGGGCATATGGAACCCCCCCCACGACCCTAATATTGGAAAAAGCGGAAGATAATGAATGAATGAATATGCAGATCATTTCCACTGTGCCGATCCTTAATAGGTACAAGCCACGAGAAGATCAATGAACTTTATCATCTGTTAAATCACGTTTAGCACAAATACAGAATATTTCCACGAAGCCAATCGAATAAATTTCTCTATGTTGAAATGATTTTCCTGTCATGCTGTTCCTTCTGCCCACCTGCCAGACTATGAGGGCTGCAAAACAGAACCACGTGAAGATTTCACACGGCGTTGTCCGACTCCCCCACCACGGCACCAGCAGAGAGTCTGCGCTATAATTAGAGCAAGCGATCTCTCAGCAAATCCAGACTGTTTACAGAGTAGTCTGAGAGTCTCATACTGTCTAACGCAGAAGGCGCAGAACACACGAGATAAACGATGGTTCCAAAACACAGCACTTCATCACGGCCAGACGGATGACTCCGTGGAAGTCCTAACCCCGGGATTGTAAATCACCCCACTGATTGCGGCTGAACACATATTGCCGGGCAGTGTCTGCTCTGAGTTTGGAGGATTATTGTGTCTGTGAAAATAAACTGCTTGTGAGTGTTGTGATCGATGTGCGTGTGTTTTTGGGCACCGACTCAAGAGTTAATTTGTGCGGTAACAGAGCATGTTCTGTTGCAGGTTGCTGCAGGCCTGTCTACACCCACTACAAGCGTTCAAGCGTTTACACACACAGCTCAAGCTGCAGCTTTTATGCAGGAGCGCAGGCTTACTTTACGGTTTATCTCTTGAGACGAATTTCCATCCATAGCATGTTGACAGGAGCGAGTTTTGAGAATCCGTCCTCCGCCCATTTGAGTATAATACAGAATCAGGACCGAAAATCAGGACAGGGCTGCGATACCGAATGCAGTCCTATTGAATTTGGATGATATAATTACAGAACGGTTCAATCCCAATCTGGGTGGAGTTTCCATGTTCTCCCCATGTCCGCGTGGGTTTCCTCCGGGTTCCTCCCACAGTCCAAAAACATGGATCAAGTCAATTGAGTTCTCCAATTGCCCCATACAGAGTGTGTTTGTGTGCGTGTCTGTGCGCCCAGCGATAGATTGGTGCCCTGTCCTGGGTGTATCTGCCCTGCGCCCGAGACATTCTCCCTTGGATTGGCGACCCTAATATAGGATAAAGAGGAAGATAATGAATGAATGAATGAATAATTACAGAACATTACATTTACATTTGGTCATTTAGCAGACGCTTTTATCCAAAGTGACTTACAAGGTGGTGGCACAGTGGCTTAGTGGTTAGCACGTTCTCCTCTCAGCACTAGGGATTCCTGGTTCGAATCCCCATCTGGGTGGAGTTTCCATGTTCTCCCCGTGTCTGCATGGGTTTCCTCCGGGTTCTCCGGTTTCCTCCCACAGTCCAAAAACATGGATCAAGTCAACTGAGTTCTCCAAATTGCCCCATATAGAGTGTGTCTGTGTGATTGAGTGTGTGCCCAGTGATAGATTGGCGCCCTGTCCTGGGTGTATCTGCCCAGCGCCCGAGACGTTCTCCCCTGGATGGGCATGGGGAACCCCACCGCGACCCCAATAGAGGATAAAGCAAGAGAAAATGGATGGACTTATAGGTGAGCACAGGCTTAATCACAACATCCCTGGAGCAATGAGGGTTAAGGGTCTTGCTCAAGGAGCCACATTGGTAACTTCCCTAACCACTGAGCTACCTTGTTACATTACACCAATCTGCAAACCAATGAAGCATCAGGTCTTTATAAGCTTGTATTTAAAAAAAAAAAAAGTTTTATCTCATCTTATTATCTTCCGCTTAATCATATACCAAGTTTGTGGGGAAAGGGTGGGGGGGTGCATCCAGGGGATGGACATGGCTGGGCAGATACTGGGCGCTGGGCAGATACTCCCAGGACAGGGCGCCAATCTAACGCTGGGCACACACTTACTCAAACAAACATATTCCATATGGGGCAATTTGGAGAATTCTAATTTCCCTGATCCATGTTTTTTTTGGACTGTGGGAGCAAACCGGACAACCCGGAGGAAACCCAGGTGGACACGGGGAAAACATGGAAACTCCACCCAGATTGGGATTCGAAGCGGGAATCCCTAGTGCTGAGAGGAGAACATGCTAACCACTAAGCCAACTGTGATTATTAATCTCTTATAAATTAATTTCCACTGTGGATGAAATGCGACTCCAAAGATTTTGGAATCCTACTGCTGTGGGTACAATTTTGGGGTTACAATGTGACAATGTTACATCCATTTGATGATCTCCTGGCTTTTGAAGTGTGAAATGGGACATTTGCAGAAACTCTTACGTCTGCACTTTAAGCAACGTTTAAATTCACACAACTCCAACCGCTGCTCAGTCTGCTCTATTTTAAAAGTATTTTCCTCTACTTCTACACGAGTAAAACAAAAGTCATAAATCTATTTGATCCCGTCTCCAATTTCCATTTAAAGTTGTTAGTGGAAAGCCTGGAATAGAAGGTTCTTTTCACTTCAAGTAATGAATGTATCATTTCTGCTTGGAATTCCAACATATGCTTTTTAAATGGAGGCTATCAAGGACTCTTTAATCTCTCAACACTACCAGAAGGGTTCACTGAAAGAACAGCTGGTCTCAGATCAGTTTCGCCCTTATCGATTGCTCAGCCAGGCTTTGTGACCGGACAGACAGGGTAATCTGAAGGCCTGGCACTTCTCCAACAGTAATATCTAAAATCTCAGGACTTGCAATAACCAGCCAAAAATGAAGTCCAGCTGACAAATATTTACAGAAAGTCGGGATTTCGGCAACTGTGAACGACCCTAATTAAAGTTTTAAAGACAACAGTGCTAATCTACTTTATAAAAACCACATAAGAGGCCACATGCAAACACAGCGCCATTTCAGACTTCTTCCTTCTATACATTATAAGAACTTCACCCATTTCTGACTGTCTGTAAATATACACGCTAGTCCACATTACTGTTAAAAGTACAGTGCCCGAAACATTCTCCCCTAGATAGGCAAGGGGAACAACTCCATGACCCTAGTATAGGATTAAACTATTTATTTAATTAGTAATACTTGATTCCAGTATAATCAAGCATTTATTGGGCTTTGTTTACATTTTTTGTAGTATAAATTTCTCTTAATAACATACCCAATACTACTGTACTTCACCTGGCATTGCAGTTCCAGTGCAATATCATTATTTAAGCTACATTGATAAGGTGCAGGGCAGCATGTGGCTTAGTGATTAGCATGTTCTCCTCTCAGCGCTGGGGATAACCGACTTTACCGACATCCTTCTAGATCGTCAGGAATCGCAGAATAAAATGTTTCCCCCCTTTTAAGACAAAATCTGTCGTGACTCTTTATTAACATGCACTGGTCCTACATTGGAGCTCCGCCTGACTCTAGGTGATAAAGACTTCATAAGTGGTTCAGTATCAGGAAAACCTATTGCAATTCCTTTCTCCCACATATTTGTTTAATGCATTGTTTCCAATCCAGCCTCAAAAAATGGACTTCCAAGCCATTTGGTGCTGAGGTGTTAATAGTACCGATTAATGGTACCGCCATCCTTATAGATTGTCAGCAATCACAGAATAAAATGTCTCCCCACCCATTTAAGACTAAATCTGTCGTGACTCTTCATTAACATGCACTGGTCCTATATTGGAGCTCCGCTGAGACTCTAGGTGATAAAGACTTCATAAGCGGTTCAGTATCAGGAAAACCTATTGCCATTCCTTTCTACCACATATTTGTTTAATGCATTGTTTCCAATCCAGCCTCAAAAAAATGGACTTCCAAGTCATTTGGTGCTGAGATGTTAATGGTACCGACATCCTTATAGATCGTTAGCAATCGCATAATAAAATGTCTCCCCCCCACTTTTAAGACAAAATCTGTCGTGACTCTTTATTAACATGCACAGGCCCTATATTGGAGCTCCGCTGAGACTGTAGGTGATAAAGACTTCATAAGTGGTTCAGTATCAGGAAAACCTATTGCCATTCCATTTCACCATAGATTTGTTTAATGCATTGTTTCCAATCCAGCCTCAAAAAATAGACTTTCAAATCATTTGGTGCTGAGGTGTTAATGGTACCGATTAATGGTACCGCCATCCTTATAGATTGTCAGCAATCACAGAATAAAATTCCTCCCCCCCTTTTAAGACTAAATCTGTCGTGACTCTGTATTAACATGCACTGGTCCTATATTGGAGCTCCGCTGAGACTCTAGGTGATAAAAACTTCATAAGCGGTTCAGTATCAGGAAAACCTATTGCCATTCCTTTCCACCACATAGATTTTTTAACGCATTGTTTCCAATCCAGGCTCAAAAAATAGACTTCCAAATCATTTGGTGCTGAGGTGTTAATGGTGCGCCTCTGGGAAAGTGCTCAGCATGAGCATGCTCAGTGGAGCTTGAGCGGGAGCGGGCAGCAGTATGTCAGGAATGTGCTGCTCTTTCATGTTGCAACATGGTGAGATTTTGCTCCAACCTTAATGTCTCACTCAGCAGCCTCTAAACCTCTAATGGACAGGAAACACACTGACAAGCTCATGGGTTTAAACATATAATTAGACTTAGTTAATGAAACATAAATGAACATGAGCCCGACAGTAAAGATTACTGTATTATTGACTGAAACTTTTAGTCATGAGGCATCATTAGTAATAAAAAAATGCTACAAGTTTTTACTGAGTTTCTTAGTCACATAAGTGTAGTATAATTTTACACTTGCTAAATGGAATTGCACGGTACACTTTTCTCAATTAGCAGCACATTTGGACTTTATTTTCCTTTCTGTACTTGCCTCTCCGTCTTGTCTTGCCCCTGTTCCGTTTTTTAGCACCATGGCTGGAATTCTTTCTGCAGTGGGAGATCCACAATGAACACGGGTGGTCTGAACTTGGCACACAACTGACAAAGACAACAGGCTGAAGGACAGAGATGGAAAGACAGAGACAAAAGGGAACTGTCTGGAAAGGGCCTGGAAAAGAAACGGAAAATATGGGATGAAGTTCGTTAGCTAAATGATGGTGCATTCCGAAAACAGAGCTGTTATGATGTGTTACATTTAATCAAGTAGTTTGAAAGGAAACATTATGAACCCAAAGGGCGGCACGGTGGCTTAGTGTTTAGCACGCTCGCCTCTCAGTACTAGGGAGTCCTGGTTCGAATCCCAATCTGGGTGGAGTTTCCATGTTCTCCCCGTGTCCGTGTGGGTTTCCTCCCACAGTCCAAAAACATGGATCAATTCAATTGAGTTCTCCAAATTGCCCCATATAGAATGTGTCTGTGTGAGTGAGTGTGTGCCCAGCAATAGGTCAGTGTACTGTCCTGGGTGTATCTGCCCAGCACCCGAAATGTCCTAATAGAGGATAAAGCGGAAGATAATGGATGGATGGATTATGAACCCGAACAATGACTAATGCATTTAACGATTAATGCACAAGAGATTTTATATCCAGCCATCCTTTATCTTCCGCTTTATCCTAGATTAGTGTCGCGGGGGGGGGGGTTCCCCATGCCCATCTATATGGGGCAATTTGGAGAACTCAATTGACTTTATCCATGTTTTTGGGCTGTGAAAGGAAACCGGAGAACCCGGAGGAAACCCACGCAGACACAGGGAGAACATGGAAACTCCAAGATTGGGATTCGGAAAGGGAATCCACAGTGCTGAGAGGAGAACGTGCTAACCACTAAGTCAGTGATTCTCAATTATTTCCTATTAAGCCCCCCCTAGGAAGAAGAAAACATTTGGCTCCCCCCACACACACACACACACACACTCCCCCCCCCCCCCGTATATGACAAAATGGGTAGTATGTAGTATGATTTGTGAACTTATAATTTGTTCTAAGTTCACCTCTTTGATAACAATGTCTCCTTATCGACAATAAAGAAAACAAAAAAGAAATAAATATAGGTCAACTTATTAACTTACCCAGATGGGGAATCGAACCGGGAATCCCTAGCGCTGAGAGGCGAACGCGCTAAACCACTAAACCACTGTGCCGCCCTGATGTTGTGACCGCTACCAGAAAAAAGAAAACATTACACTCAGTGTATTTAGTTAAGGTTTTCAATATATAAGTATAGATCTGCTTTATATTTACTCTCACTGGCATACCTATGGTTTACGTAGCTGCACAAACTCTTACATTTAACAGATGACCTTATCTAGAGAGTTAGTGTTTATGTTACAATCAGTTTATTCTGGCTCAAAACAGAGAAACAGCCTTATCATCCAAAGATTAGTGGTCTGAATCCTGTTCGATTTCCACAGCCAAACGCAAACTGACCTCCGGGGAAGCGTGTGATAACTTTAGGCAGTCCTTGGTCGGTGGCTGTGATGTGACAGAAGAGAAAAGCCTGTTGGATGGAGATTGAACACTTCTAAAATGTCTTCAGCGATCAAATGTGATCAATATGTGTCAAGGATTAAGACCCTGACTAAGGTTTTTAATAAGCTACGGACAAAGTTTTAAGTTCATAACTTTAAATGGTAATTGCACTCTACTAGGCCAGATTATAAGGACCGTCCAGTGATTCCGACCTGTTTTACCTCTTCTGTGCTCATCCCTAAAGAAGGAAGACCATCCATCCATCCATCCATTATCTTCCGCTTTATCCTATATTAGGGTCGCGTGGGGGTTCCCCATGCCCATCCAGGGGAGAATGTTTCGGGTGCTGGGCAGATATACCCAGGACAGGACGCCAATCTATCACTGGACACACACTCACTCACTCACCCAGACACTCACAGAAACACACTCTATATGGGTCAATTTGGAGAATTCAATTGACTTGATCCATGTTTTTGGACTCAGCTTTAGGGATTCCTGGTTCGAATCCCCATCTGGGTGAAGTTTCCATGTTCTCCCCGTGTCCGTGTGGGTTTCCACCGGGTTCTCCGGTTTCCTCCCACAGTCCAAAAACATGGATCAAGTCAATTGAGTTCTCCAAATTGCCCCATATAGAGTGTGTCTGTGTAAGTGAGTGTGCCCAGTGATGGATTGGCACCCTGTCCTGGGTCTATCTGCCCAGCGCCCGAAACGTTCTCCCCTGGATAGGAATGGGGAACCCCACCGCGATTCTAATAGAGGACAAAGCGGAATATAATGGATGGATGGACATTAATTTATTTATCATTTATCATCAGCAACTTACAGTATCCCAACTTGGTCAGAACACAGGGTTGGCCAAAGCATCCCTGGAGCAATGAGGGTTAAGGGTCTTGCTCAAGGACCCACATTGGTAACTTCATTGGACCTGGGATTTGAACCGCCAACCTTCAGATTGATAACCCAACACCCTAACCACTGAGCTACTGCTCCATACTTATAATAATAATATATAATATAATAATAATAGCAGCGGCACGGTGGCTTAGTGGTTTAGCACGTTCGCCTCTCAGCGCTAGGGATTCCCGGTTCGAATCCCCATCTGGGTGGAGTTTTCATGTTCTCTCCGTGTCAACTTCAGTGGACCTGGAATATGAACCACCAACCTTCAGATTGATAGCCCAACACCCTAACCACTGAGCTACCGCCCTGTCTTCCTATTGTCTTCTAAATTTCATTTTGGGGTAAACGCTGCCATGTAAAGAAAATAATTGAGAATCACTGGCTTAGTGGTTAGCACGTTCTCCTCTCAGCTCTATGGATTCCCTTTTCAAATCCCACTCTTGGAGTTTCCATGTTCTCCCCGTGTGCGCGTGGCTTTCCTCCGGGTTCTCCGGTTTCCTCCCACAGTCCAAAAACATGGATGAAGTCAATTGAGTTCTCCAAATTGCCCCATATAGAGTGTGTCTGTGTGAGTGAGTGAGCTTGCCCAGCTATGGATTGGCGCCCTGTCCTGGGTGTATCTGCTCAGCGCCCGAAACGTTCTCCCCTGGATGGGCATGGGGAACCCCAACGCGACGCTAATAGAGGACAAAGCGAAATATAATGGATGGATAGACATTAATTAATTTAGCATTTATCCTCAGCAACTTACAGTATCCCAACTTGGTCAGAACACAGGGTTGGCCAAAGCATCCCTGGAGCAATGAGGGTTAAGGGTCTTTCTCAAGGACCCACATTGGTAACATTAGTGGACCTGGGATATGAACCACCAACCTTCAGATTGATAGCCCAACACCCTAACCACTGAACTACCGCTTTCTGTCTTTCTATTGTCTTCTAAATGTCATTTCGGGTTAAACGCTGCCATGTAAAGTGGCTGTTAATTTGCACTCCCTGGTTAGTGTGGTTTCAAATGACCTTTAATCGCTTGAGTGAAAAAATAATCCAACTTCAACTTCCCCTGATCAACTTCCCATAGTTAAACACACACAGACGCACACAGCGCTTCAGCGAGGTCAGTAACAGAGTGTGTGTATTTCTCACACTGATAATCCTGTTCGGTGTGTGTCTCTTAATTCCCACCACACATACAGACCATGTGCGCTTATGTAGGATTAGCGGCTGTATGTTTTCTGTGTATGAACATGCTCTTCTTATTGACTGAAAGTAAACAGCATCTGCACCCCATCTGAACAGGTATGTGCACAGCGCAAGTGTCGGAGGGTGGTAAGTGTCGTAAGTGTCGTTTCACCAGCAACACAACACACCCAGTTACACAACTTGGGTCAATTTAAGGGCGGATGAAGAAAAACACAACAATGCCGACAAGTTTCTATTCAGTTAAGTGACTTAAACCATCGATCAGCCGTACAAACGTCTCTTAGGTATTAAAAGATGGATAACGCAGGCCGCCGTGTCACGGATCGGATCGCAGTGTAAAGTCAACAACAGGTAAACCATGAGGGCAGAACTTCAGGTTAATGTATTTATAAAGCGCTTTTTATTAGGCACAGTGGCTTAGTGGTTCAAATCCCTATCTGGGTGAAGTTTCCATGTTCTCCTCGTGTCCACATGGGTTTCCTCCGGGTTCTCCGGTTTCCTCCCACAGTCCAAAAACATGGGTTAGTCAATTGAGGTCTCCAAATTGCCCCATATAGAGTGTGTCTGTGTGTGTGAGTGTGTGCCAGAGATAGATTGGCGCCCTGTCCTGGGTGTATCTGCCCAGCGCCCGAGACGTTCTCCCTTGGATGGGCATGGGGAACCCCACTGCGACCCTAATAGAGGATAAAGTGGAAGATAATGGATGGATGGATATTAACTCATTTAGCTTTTATCCTCAGCAACTTACAGTATCCCTACTTAGTCAGAACACAGGGTTGTCCAAAGCCTTCCTGGGGCAATGAGGGTTAAGAGTCTTGCTCAAGGACCCACATTATTGTCAGTGAACCTAGGATTTGAACCCACAACCTGTCCTGGGTGTACCTGCCCAGCACCGAGATGTTCTTCTCTGGATGGGCATGGGGACCCCCCCCCCCCCCGCGATCTTAATAGAGGATAAAGCGGAAGATAATAGATGGATATAGCGCTTTTTACAACAGTACTTTGTCACACAGCAGCTTTACAATGTTATGAGCCGGAACCCTCCAAAGAGCAAGCCGAAGCAACAGGGGCAAGAGAAGACACTCCTTGTTATGTTTCCAAAGCCAAAAAGATTGAGAGAGACTTCAGTCATCCCGACATCAAGCTCCTCACTCTATTGCCATCAGGACAGCCTTTTCGTGTCCTGAAGGAAAACACAGAGAGGATGAGGACAAGCTTTTTCCAACGGCGATTCGGACCCTGAACCAGGACTAAACGGACATAATCCCACCCACAACACTTTCATAACAAAAACAACCTGTAACCCTGCACTGCAATACTTGCACATAAAAGCACAACCCACTTTAATTAAAACTTTTAACTTATAAGACCATTTTAGTTCATATCTGTTATCTGTCCATAATTGTACAGTTCTCTAATTTTTATAATTTCAATTTGCACAGGGGCGGCCCGGTGGCTTAGTGGTTAGCACGTTCTCCTGTCAGAGCTAGGGATTCCCGCTTCAAATCCCCATCTGGGTGGAGTTTCCATGTTCTCCCCGTGTCCGTGTGGGTTTCCTCCGGGTTCTCCGGTTTCCTCCCACAGTCCAAAAACATTGATCAAGTCAATTGAGTTCTCCAAATTGCCCCATATAGAGTGTGTGTGTGAGTGTGTGGGCCCAGCGTCCTGGCGTCCTGTCCAGATGTCCTGTCCTGGGTGTATCTGCCCAGCGCCGAAACGTTCTCCCCTGGATGGGCATGGGGAACCCCCCCCGCGACCCTAATAGAGGATAAAGCAGAAGATAATGGATGAATGAATTTGCACAGTGTACATACATAGTTAAATTTTATTTATTCATTCATTAACTTCCGCTTTATCCTCTATTAGCGTCGCGGGGGGG
The DNA here is from genome assembly GCA_019802435.1 of Corydoras maculifer. Lineage (NCBI taxonomy): Eukaryota > Metazoa > Chordata > Actinopteri > Siluriformes > Callichthyidae > Corydoras > Corydoras maculifer. Next base: position 79,125 of record JAFMOD010000055.1, on the reverse strand, counting down.
GGGGGGGGGTTCCCCATGCCCATCCAGGGGAGAACGTTTCGGGCGCTGGGCAGAAACACCCAGGACAGGGCGCCAATTCATCGCTGGGCACACATTCACTCAAACAGGCACACTCTATATGGGGCAATTTGGAGAATTCAAATGGCTTGATCCATGTTTTTGGACTGTGGGAGGAAACCGGAGAACCCGGAGAAAACCCACGTGGACACGGAGAGAACATGGAAACTCCACCCAGATGGGGATTCGAACTGGGAATCCCTAGTGCTGAGAGGCGAAGGTGCTAACAACTAAGCCACCGTGCCACCCCTAGTTAAATTTTATTTTATTTTTATTTGATCTTTATTTTATTTTTCTGGCGGCACGGTGGCTTAGTGGTTAGCACGTTCGCCTCTCAGCGCTAGGGATTCCCGGTTCGAATCTGGGTGGAGTTTCCATGTTCTCCCCGTGTCTGCGTGGGTTTCCTCTGGGTTCTCCGGTTTCCTCCCATAGTCCAAAAACATGGATCAAGTCAATTGAGGTCTCCAAATTGCCCCATATAGAGTGTGTCTGTGAGAGTGAGTGTGTTCCCAGCGATGGATTGGCGCCCTGTCCTGGGTCAATCTGCCCAGCGCCCGAAACGTTCTCCCCTGGATGGGCATGGGGAACCCCACCGCGACCTTAATAGAGGATAAGCGGGAGATAATGAATGAATGAATTTTATTTTTCTTATCATTTGAAACAAATGTAAGTTTATGTGGAGAAGTCAGGAAAGGATTTCACTGCAGGCTGTACAAATAAACCTGATTCTGATTCTGATTGGTTATTGTTTAACAGAGTGAAGGTTCACCACCCTGTTAAACATCTACCTCCATATAGCTTCATATGACTAAAATTTAAGGACTCTGTACCACCAAACCCAGACTGCACACCGAAGAGCCCTGAAGCACTCATATGGCTTAAACACCCCCATGATTCCACTTAGCTTTGGCTTTGTTTTGAGAATGTGTTAATAGTAATCTAACCACAATGCCTCAATAAGCTTTCTGGATCGCGCATTGTTAAGTGGTGAAAGGTTACTTCAATTCAGTCACATTAAATTAATTCTTCAGTTAATCCTTTACAGAAACTGATAATGAGAGCAGGGAGTGTCCACATAGCTAACAACTTATAGCCTTTAGTTCAGCTTCATGACCAAATTTGTGTTTGTATGTCTTAAACAGGGTGGAACCTTTCAGACAACAAATAGTCACCACAGCAGCGACCTTTGCCTTGTAGTCACCTTCTTAGTCAACCACCCTAAGTTTAAACAACAGATGGAGTGGATGTTATGATTCAAAGTCAACATTTTAAGTATATTCTTGTTAAACGTGAGATCAAAATGTGACTAATGAAGCTCATACTTAATAATTTGATAACCTGCACATAACTTAATGCATATAGGGTGTGGTAGCTCAGTTGTCACAATGTTGGGCTATCAATCTGAAGGTTGTGGGTTCAAATCCCAGGTCCACTGACATTAATAATGTAAGTCCTTGAGCAAGACCCTTAACCCTCATTGCTCCAGGGATGCTTTGGCCAACCCTGTGTTCTGACCAAGTTGGGATACTGTAAGTTGCTGAGAATAAATGCTAAATGGATTAATGTCCATCCATCCATTATATTCCGGGTCGCGTTGGGGTTCCCCATGCCCATCAAGGGGAGAACGTTTCGGGCAGATACACCCAGGACAGGGCGCCAATCCATCGCTGGGCACACTTACTCACTCACACAGACACTCTCTATATGGGGCAATTTGGAGAATTCAATTGACTTGATCCATGTTTTTGGACTGTGGGAGGAAACCCACAGAAAAAAAGCCACGTGGACACGGGGAGAACATGGAAACTCCACCCAGAATGGGATTCGAACCAAGAATCCTTAGTGCTGAGAAGCAGTCGTGCTAACCACTAAGCCACCGTGCCGCCCCTGAATTAATGTAATTAATGTAATTAATATAGCTGATTTGGGGTTCAATACAGCCGTAATGACTAATGGCTCACTAAACCCACTTATGATATTGACATACTTTAATACTACACTACTGTTTACAGTTCAAATACAGTATGAATAGCACCTTGTTAAGTTGTATTGAGTGTAAGATTGGACTAAAATCAAACATCACTTAAAATTCATTCATTCATTTATTATCTCCCGCTTTATCCTCTCTTAGGGTCGCGGTGGGGTTTCCCATGCCCATCCAGGGAAGAATGTCTCGGGTGCTGGGCAGAGAGACCCAGGACAGGGTGCCAATCTATCGCTGGGCACACACTCACTCACACAGACACACTCTATATGGGGCAATTTGAAGAATTCAATTGACTTGATCCATGTTTTTGATCTGTGGGAGGAAACCGGAGAACCCGGAGGAAACCCATGCAGACACGGGGAGAACATGAAAACTCCACCAATGAGGAAAAACTCACAATAAGTACTTGTACCCATTAACTCCCACAATGTATTAACTTCTATACACATGTCTTGTCTTATCAGCTGAGGTGGGGAGGGTCATGCTGTTCTGCGCAGCATAAACCAGATACCCTGCAAAACTCGTCCAAGTATTCAGTCCACCCACACACTGAATCGTGGGTACAGTTTCAGCATCACATTAAAGGTACAAGTTCAATAAGGTGAAGTCAATAGAAAACACACATGCACCAAGTAAGATAGAGTTAATAATACATATTTATAAATATATTTTTTAAGGCATACCACCAGGGTGGCACGTGGGCTTAGTGCAGTCCTTCTCAAATAGTGGGGTGCGGTGCCTGGGGGGGTGCATAACAAGACATCACAGAGCAAGTGATATTAAGTGTACTGAACAAACCCTCAAGAGACAACATAAAAAAATATTTAACAGAGACAAGGAGAGAGACGAAGACAATGGAAGCAACAAAAGTCAACCGAAAGCTAAAACGAGGAAATATGACAAAGGGTATGTAGCGCCTGGCTTCACTGTAACTGTAACCTCACTGTAACTGAGGTGGAGATGGAGAAAGACCGGTGTGTCCTCTGTGTCTTAAAATGTTGGCAGCGGACAGCGTGAAGACAAATAAATGAAGGCGTCCCTTAAAGACATTACACCCCGATCACGCTGATAACCGCTTGAGTTTTTTAATCGAAAACATGACACATATAGCTTTATGAAAGCTACTGCAGAAAAGCTGTGCGCTGCAAAACAGGTGGTCAGTTCCGTCTTCCTCATTTTGATTAAAAAAAAAAAAAAAAAAAAGCACAAATTGTTGTATTCATTTTTGTTTTGTAGGTTAAAGTTTTAATAAATTCTGCTCCTCATTTCATTTTTCAGTATCAAATGCCAGTCAGTTCAAAAATGTTTAGTTTAAATAAAGATTTCATTCATTTCTGTTACAAACTAAAAAACAAAATTAATAAAATGATTCTGTTCTAATGCCCATCCAGGGGAGAACGCACCGGACGCTGGGCAGATACACCCAGGACAGGACGCCAATCCATCTCCGGGCATACACTCACTCACACAGACACGCACACACTCAATTTGGAGAATTCAATTGACTTGATCCATGTTTTTGGACTGTGGGAGGAAACCGGAGAACCCGGAGGAAACCCACGCAGACACAGGGAACACATGGAACGTGCTAACCACTAAACCACCGTGCCACCTACACAAGTATTTAAGTTTAAAAAAAAAAGAGCAAACAGTTAAAAGGAGTATAAAGATTTTCTACAGCCACAGTAAGTTCCTGGAACCAGAAAGCTCATAGAGAGATACCGTAAGTGTCAAAACAACAACATAGACCGTACAGAAAGTAATAGGAAGCAAAAACTTTTAAAGGAAGTCGGCAACAGGTGAGGAATGATCAACATGGATGACTTGGTAACATGCAATGCGACACACACACACACACACACACACACACACACACACACACACACACACACACACACACACACACACACACACACACACAGCTGAAATGCCTGAGGCTCACAAAACACATAAATGAAACACTTGCAGAGCCCAGCCCACCTCTGCTCTGAGAGCTACAGAGGGATTGTTTTGGTGCTGTGGGTAGAGGCAGTGAAAAGCCGGAGCCTCTGCAGAGGGTCTTCAGACATTAAAACCAGATGCACGCTTACAGCCATGTGTGTGTGTGTGTGTGTGTGTGTGTGTGTGCATGTGCGTGTGTGTGGGGTTTGAGATATATTTAGAAGCTCCCAGCCTTATTCATCATGCTGACATTCAGAGTGGCCTTTCCTCTGTTTGTCTACTTCTCCCTATCATAGAGGTGAGAAACCTGAGTTTGTGTGTGTGTGTGTGTGTGTGTGTGTTTGTGTGCCAGCACTGTGTCAGTTCCATTCGCTTTCCCTGTGAAAAACAAATTCATAAACGTCACCAAGACCAATACGTACACTAGGCCTCCTTGATTTGTTTTTGTATTACAGCACTGGAACATATAGTTAGTAAGAATCTGTGTTTATAAATCTCATTAACTGCTTCACACACTATTAATAAGGTTCAAAAGAAATGGCATAAGATTAAATTAGTGCTTATGAAGTGTGCGGCCTTGCATAATGTACACCTAAAGCGAAGGCTTTGAAGTGACATGATGATTTGTTTCAATCACTGCACAGAACTGTCGAACCTTTAATGAGCACTGGAAAGGGGACATGACAGAGTGGTGGTGAAAGGGTTACTTGAGACACATTGTTAGACGTAAACTAGATCTTAAGAGTGAAATCAAATTCCACCTTTGTGCTGATGTCTGCCTCCACCCCTGCACAGACCGGGTTTGGGTCTGGGTTTTTTATTTAGTCTTTTTTTTTTTTTTTCAAACAGTTGTCTGTCCCATCTCATTTCTCATTTATGCAACACCCACCTCCTCCTCCCCCCAAGCAGATGGGTTGTGGTGACCACCCTCTCTCCACCCTGGCTTCAAAGGTAAAGATGCAAGCATATGGAAACTCACTTTAAACATATAGAACTCTACACACACACACACACACAGACTCACACACAAACACGGGCACAATTACTCATCAGTTACCAACATCAAAATTGAGAATGTATATCAGCATGAATTTGAAGGTGATATTTCTGTTAAAGAATAAGAAACTATTTATAAATCTCATAAATAAGGTCGGTCGGAACGGAGGCTTAGTGGTTAGC
>JAFMOD010000055.1:49667-67167 GCA_019802435.1 Corydoras maculifer | reverse complement strand
TGGTGCCCTGTCCTGGGTGTATCTGCCCAGCACCCGAGACGTTCTCCCCTGGATGGGCATGGGGAACCCCAATGCGACCCTAATAGAGGATAAAGCGGAAGATAATGGATGGATGAACGAATAAATTAAAAGTCATTAAATCCACCCATCCATCCATTATCTTTATCTTTATCCTGTATTAGGGTCGTGGTTGTGGTGGGGGGGGTTCCCCATGCCCATCCAGGATAGAACGTTCCGGGCGCTGGGCAGATACACCCAGAACAGGGTGCCAATCTATCACCGGGCACACACTCACACATACATTCTATACGGGGCAATTTGACGAATTCAAATGACCTTGATCCATGTTTTTGGACTGTGGGAGGAAACCGGAGAACCCGGAGGAAACCCACGCGGACACGGGAAGAACATGGAAACTCCACCCTGATTGGGATTCGAATCGGGAATCCCTAGCGCTGAGAGGAGAACATGCTATACACTAAGACACCAAGCCGTGCCAGTCATTGAATCATAAACAGAAATTCTGAATTAACCAAGAGGGATTGCATTAATTCAAATTCAGCACTTTTTTTAAATAACAGTTGTACAGCAATAGTTTTAAAAGCAGCTACAAAATCTCTATAGTAATATATAGTAAAACCTTTAGGACTTGTTTGTTTATAGTTAGCAACCTTGTGAGGACCAAAAATCGGCACTTAGTGGGAACCATCATCCTTAAGCACAGCACAGATAACAGGTGTAAAATCATTATCTATATATAATCTCATCTCATTATCCTCCCCTTAATCCTTGACCCCATGGGGGGTTCCCCATGACCATCCATGGAGAATGTTTCGGGTGCTGGGCAGATACACCCAGAACAGAGCACCAATCCATCATTGGGCACCCCCCCACACACACACTATATAGGGGAAATTTAGAGCCTAATTTGACCTTGATTCCACACTTTTGGACTGTGGGAGAAGAGACGGAGAACCCGGTTAAAAAAAAAAAAAAAAAAAACATGCAGACGGGGAGAACATGAAAACTCCACTCAGATCGGGCTCGAACCTAGATCCCCAACGCTGAGAGATGAACGCACTAATCTGTATATGTTTTTTTTTTAATGTCAATTAAAAATAAGTAAATAATATATACTTTAATTCAGATTATTAATTTTTGTTAAAAAAAATGGTCCTCAGTAAAAAATAAAAATTTAAAAGTCCAGAAGATAAAGTTAAAGCTTAATAACAATCTAAAAATAAACACGTTAGATGAAGAATCATTTACAGTAAAGTAGCCAGTTTAAAGTTAATAACTACCAGGTGATGGTTAACTTAAGTCTAATTATTACAGTAAAGTTTAAGTTTACTATTTACATTCTCATAAACATGTATATATATATATATATATATATATATATATATATATTTATATATGTGTGTGTGTGTGTGTGTGTTTATTAGAATGTAAATAGTAAACCTATATATATATATATATATATATATATATATATATATATATATATATATATATATATATATATATATATATATATATATATATATATATATATATATATATATATATATACATATATACACACACACAGTTTTACTATTTACATTCAGCAGTAATGGTGTTTATTATACTATTGTTCCTCAAAGCACTCAGTAGCACTGCAAGAACTCACGTATTCATACATGAATTGCAAATAAAAAAAACTGAAACATGTTTCAATAATCTCATTTCAGATCTCGCAGAGAGAGAGACCTTTTTCGTCTTTTCTGAGTGAAATGGGATTTTCCTGTGCTCCGTAGCAGCATTTTTAATTCTATCCCAAAGAGCAGCCTCGACGATTCCTACCAAGTGAAACTGGGCTCAGGATATTTTCCAATAATTTTCCCTGCGTTCCAAGTTCCTCCGGAAATGGTGGGTCATCTGCACTTGCAGGCTATGGAAGAGAGTTTGAAGGGGAAGAGCCGCGAAGGGCTGCTTGACAGCCCCGATTCTGGCCTTCCACCAAGTCCCAGTCCGCCCTTCTGTCCACTTTCGCCAGCCTCTGAGCATCATGGGTACTGGAAGAAAGACAGCCGGGAAGGCAAACTGGTAAGAAATTTGAGAAGCGTTCTCTAAATTGTGTCCTTGGTGTCGATTTTAAGAGTACAATATCTTTCTTTGTGTAGACATTTGAGAATTGATTTTGAGAACAAATGACCAAACAGAAAAAAAATGGTCTGACCTCAGAGAAAAGACCCACTGACCATGAAAATCTGTTACAGTTATTGACCTCATAAACTAACAAATGGCAAGCACAAACGGAGGTGTTGGGATGAAGTGGTAGGATTCATTTAACATTTATAGTATAATATATGTTTATTTTATTTGTTTAAATTTGTTAAAACGGTTTGTTGTCTTTTCTGTTGGTGTCCTGAAAACAAAAGTTACAAAAGTTTTTTTTAGATTACAAAAGTATTTACCAAAAAAATAATTTATTCACTTGAAAAAAGTGAGTTTTATAAAACGCTTTTTGGTCCGGACGGCACAGCGATGTAGTGGAGTTCCCATGTTCTCCCCGTGTAACCATGGGTTTTGTTCCACAGTCCAAAAACGTGGTGGATTGGGTGTATCTGCCCAACGTCCAACATGTTCTCTGTTGGATGGGCATGGGAACAACCTCCCCTCTTTAGAATGAAGTGAAAGATGATGAGATAACAATGATTTTTGGGGTCCATTTATGAAAATATGGTTAAATTCTGCTTATGCCGAGTTAACTTATAGGCTACAAATACAGATTAAGATGAATTACCTAGTTATTGATAATGGCAGAAAAATCCGCAATTTATTTAAGTACAAAAAATGGTAATTGCTATATATATCAGTCTAAAGTAGTTCGCTTAGTGTTTGATGTGACGCAGAAATTTTATGGTCTAGTTAATGGTCTGAATCAAATGTGTTAAACCATCCTGCACTAAAAATATAAAGATTAAAGGACCATGGTAATGTAAAACCAGATCAAAATCAGGGGCTTTCCTACAACACGGTTCTGATTTTTTAAGCTGAGATAATTAAGAAAGCTTACTGTAAAACCATCAGGACAGTGGAAAAAAAACCTAACAATTTCAATTCAAAGCTGTTCAAATCAAATCAGGTTTATTGGTCACATGCATAGATATACATGGTACAGCCAGCAGTCAAATTCTTACCCGACATCTCCACATAAAGTTTAAATAAAATAAAATAGAATATAGAATAAAAATAGAATAAAGATAAAAATAAAATAAAATTAACTACGTATTTACATTGTTCAAAAGAAGAGAAACTGTACAGTTATGGAACTGTAATAGATGTAAACTGGAATGGTCTTGTAAGTTCTGAGTTGTGATCAAAAAATAGAATGCTTCGTGATTTGAATATTTTGTACAGGACTTTTTCGGAGGCCATTAACTGCTGACCTTAATTCAGTGTGTGTGTTTTGTACGCAGTGTTGTTAACTTTGACAGTTTTATCGTGTTGAGATTGGCAGAACCAGTACCAGTTTGGAATTCCGGACTTATATATGACTGACTAGCCAAAGTCAGACATCTGATGCACTTTAACAGATTTTGAACTTGATCAATCGACTGAAGATATGGTTTTCACTACCAGACTTTTCCGCCAACCATTAATTCTGACTCCTGCTTTGTAAATTAGAGCCAACCTGCCCAGACATGACTGAAAAAAAGAACTGGGGCTAAAATCAGAATAAAAGTAATGCTGTGTCATGTTCTCTGGATGTGAGGTGCACCTTTTCTCTCTCCACAAGTAAACTTGTCAATCTTATGTATGGCATAGAGAACAAAACACAACAGGATGTGGTGCCTTTGAATATACAGGTTCAAGGTTTACATACAAATAATACAAATCATGTTCATTTGAAGGGCGGCATGGTGGCTTAGTGGTTAGCATGTTCTTCTCTCAGCGCTAGGGATTCCTAGTTAGAATCCCCAATCTGGGTGGAGTTTCCATGTTCCCCCCGCGTGTCAAGGTCAATTGAATTCTCCAAATTGTCCCATATAGAGTCTGTGAGTGAGTGCCCAGCGATAGATTGGCGCCCTGTCCTGGGTGTATCTGCCCAGCGCCCAAAACGTTCTCCCCTGGATGGGCATGGGAAACCCCACCGCGACCCTAGTAGAGGATAAAGATGAAGATACATTTACATTACATTACATTTGGTGATTTAGCAGAAGCTTTTATCCAAAAGTGAGCACAGGGTTAACCACAACATCCCTGGAGCAATGAGGGTTAAGGGCCTTGCTCAAGGACACACATTGGTAACTTCAGTGGACCTGGGATTTGAACCCCCAACCTTCAGATTGATAGCCCAACGCCCTAACCACTGAGCTACCTTGCCCTAATAGATAATGGATGGATGGATAGTGTTCATTTGAGATTACTGACCATAACAAGTAGTGCGACAGCCTCCGCACTGTGGACACCGTGGAATCATTTTAAATAGGTCATTTTAACTGTTCATTTCTTTTTAACAATTGTCTCGAGTATATTTTCCCTAATAGTAAATGACCCTGTCTCATATTATAATCAGGAGGAGCAACTCGTTATCTTTGCTCATTTCAAATTTCTGCTAAATCGGGTAAATGGATATAAATGATAACATCATTAAGTTGGATTATGTTTAAACGCTTCCAAGTGCTTACCCTTAATCAAATCATTTCAGCCTCCATGCAGTTCTGCTGAATTTAAAGCATTCCCTGCAGTCTGAAAAGCACAAATGATTCTTATCGTTTGTGTCCAAGCAACTGAAGCCGCAGTAAAAATGTTACGCAACTTGACAACCGCATCTAAACCTGTCTCAGACTGTGGGAACCGAGTGTAATTCAGGGAGATTGAAATGAAATGGAAGCTGCTTTGACTTATAAATCTGGAGATACTTTAAGGTCATAATGACTGAAAAGAGATAAAAAATCCATGAGGGTGAAGAATCAAGCCGGGGTTCAGTGTAGCTGAAGATAAACGCGCAGTTAATCAGATTTTAAACTGAACTGATGTTCGCCACACAGTATAGTCCTGCTAAATACTTCGGAGTTTCTTCCAGAAAGCATGATTTGTATTTTTCTCTAACTGAAGGGCAGGAATCTGCAATATTGTAATCCCATAATCCCATAGTAAAGCATAATGAACTTGCTCAGTTTGATTAATAACATATAGGGATTTGTATTTAGGGCCTCATAAGGAAATTCTGTATGACCTTGGATTTAACCTGACACTTCTAACTGCCGCTGATCTCCACATCTCTTCACTCGGTCATATGTTATACATGCATTGTGCGTTATGGAGACGTACGCAGTCAAACTGCAACGTTACATGTAACGGCATTCACACCCTTTAGAACAGTACTGCTCGACTGCTTTTGCTCACATTACAGTGTGAGATGGCACGCTCTGATCCAGCCCTCTGTGTTTTCCACAGCTCTTATTTCTGCCCCTGAAAAGGTTACGCAGTGGTGGGCTAGCAGACGCCACTAACAGCTGACCTGAAACCTGTTTGCTGCACCATATTGCACCGTGCATGTTGCACTTGTGGATTTATTTGGTCAGATTAAAGCATGCAACAGCCATTTTACTCTAGCAGAGGTTTATTTTTATATTGTGTATACTTAAGATTCTTATTTTGCTCCGGAAAACAAACCTTTTTTTTTTAATGTTACATATGAAAATGTAAAGACATTTGGTCATTTATTGGACGCTTTTATCCAAAGCGACTTACAAGGTGAGCACAGGGTTAATCACAACATCCCTGGACCTGGACCTGGGATTTAAACCCACAACCTTCTGATTGATAGCTTAATGCCCTAACCACTGAGCTACCGTGGCCTAAAGAAGTGCTATTTTTGCGTGTAGGTGTCTGACCATTAGAGAAACTCCAAACAAACATAAACCTAACCTAACAAGTTACAAGGTTATTTCAAGTGCCTGGTCCTGTCTTGCCCTTAATCCCAAATTATTGTTTACTCATAATAATGTCAATTGATCCATCTGTGTGTGTGTGTTACTCAGTTCAGATTAAAACTCTATCTGCAGCTGATATATTTTAAATATCACAATACAAAATGCAGATATAAATCTTAAAAATAATCCAAAATAAATCACTTATTAGTTACCAGTACTGCATTTTTAAAATATGAGATGAGATGAGCCCAGTTCTCTAAACTCTAATCCACCGCCAGTCCTAAACTAATAGAGGTCCATCCTCCTGTACATTCGGCTTGTTCCTGTTAGGGGTCACCACAGCAGAGAACATCTGCATAATCTACATTTTTACACCCGATTCCCTTTCTGATGTAACTCTTGTATTTGGGACCTTCATCTTCAGCTTGGAACCGAGCACGGCTCGAAAAGAGCTCTGATATTTTACACCACTAGGTGACAAAATTTAGTGCCTTTAATTTACCCATCTTTAAATGTGAAGGGACATCAGAGACCTTGAAGAAATCCCACACAGGCACAGGGAGGACATGCGGACCTCCTTGACTTCACTTGCTTAAATAAATTTTAATATTGCATTTACTATTATTAATGATTCATATCAATTATTAAAAATGACAGCTGCCATATATGGGCATAAATCCAGAATGACACGACTTCAGTCGTCTATTATGAAAAGGAATAGTTGTCAGTCCTGTAAGCTTATCTACAGACAATTCATCTGGTAGTATTTTATAGTGCTTGTTTCCTCTTAATTTGGAGACGTGTTGATACATGCGCTTCAGCACCAACTTTAATGGTTTATGCAGAAAACAGAAGCATCTCGGTGGCATGACCTGATCTGTGTTTCTCATGCTGGCTTTTAGTTTTAACAGAAATATAACAAACGTCGATTCTCTCTACACATCAGTGACCTAACTTTATAAAGACTTTTCACACTAATAATCTGTATAGAGCGAATCGTCTATCGTTTCTATTTTATTAACTTAAATGAGTCATATTATATACAGTGGAACCTCTGTTTTTGTTGCTAATCTGTCCACAGACAATCTGTGAAATCCAAAATCGATTTCCAACGATGTCCATTTAAATCAATGTATTTTCAAATCCAATTAATTTGTTCTAAAGAATTAAAAATACATGAAAACATTTTTATAGAGATTAAAAAATATATTATGATATAATTATATTATATTATTTGGATATGATTTTAAATTCTATAAATAATTATATATACAGTATTTAATATTTTCTTCGAAAAAATTTCATCTGTGGCAACTGGCGAAAATAGAGACGTAATTTTCACAGGAAAAAATCGTTGAACACGAATCCGGTGAAGTCACCAACAACAGAGATTCCACTGAACATGAGCCTCAAATACATTGTAATGTTTAATAAATATATTAATAAATCATATATATATATATATATATTACTATATTACTATATTATATAGTGGGAGATTAAATTATCTACTAATCCCAGAGGTTGACATACTTTTGCAACTCAGACAAATTATTTATATTATTTAAATAACAGATTATTTTCCTTAATAAAAAAAGTTGAAATTAGTTTCAGGTGAAATATATGCAAAAAAAATTAATATTTTAAATGTTTCGCAAATATTCAAGCATCTTTATATAACCACAGTACTGTTTTAATTGGACGATACAGCCGTGAGCAAAAATGGGCCAAACCCAAAATTGCAAAACACGAATCTTTAAAAAAAAAAAAAAAAAAAAAAAAAACAAGCCTGAAGATATTGTGCAAAATTTTAAACGCCTACATTTGAGAGGTTTCTACCACAATATTAAACCTTTTTATGTATTTATCTTTGTGTGCAAGACCATGCAAGTGAATTAACCCGCTCTCTGTTTTCAGCGAACGATGGCGCAGGTCACATTAATGCATTTTCTTAAGTCTTGCTTAAGCTTTGATCAGTGCCACAGCATTAAGACCACGTTTGTCCCATATGTGTTTGCCCTGGAGTTTAGACCTTCACATGTACAGACATTGGAAACCTCTTGACAAGTTTTTGGGACGCCGCGATTAAAATGGCTTGGCGCTTGCTATTGCGGTTTGCCTCTGAAATTCTGAGGCCGGGGGCCAGCACTGATCCGCTCTCCTCCCTGCGATACGCTGTTTATGGAATCAAGTAAACTCTAAAGAAACTAGGAACAATACAAAGCCACCGTTGTTCGCCGTTGCGCTGTGCATTTTCCAGCCGAACTGAACGACATGCTCATGCCTGCTTTATGAAGCTTTAATTTAATTGTACTTTTTATCCTCGCAAGGCTGCAGGTCTATTTCGGAGCTGTTTGCTCATGCCAGCCAAGAACAATCTACCCGGTCTATTTTTGAGCGGTGGGGCTACCGGGGGCTGTGGCAGCTCGTTGCGTAATTGGTCTTTCACCCTGCGGTGTGTATATTTGTAGGGAGGGTTAATAAGCAGCAGAATCTGTCATTGATTTGACTTTGTGTTTGTCCTGGTGTGGCGAGGCTCAGAACGAGTGTTTGTTGTTACAGCTGCAGACCCAAAACAACACGATGCCCTCTGTTACTTTCAGCTGTAGGTTTGAGAGCACAGCCAGCCATCTTACACATCATTTACTGTCTAATGCGAGGTGAATAGTAATGTAATTTTCCTCCAGGCACAAGTGCTGCTTTACCCTTTCCCAATCCCCATGGCTTCTTACAGGGGCCAGTTAAAGTTTTATAAAGGTTTTAATGCGCAAGTCTGAAGTGCCCCTTGATCTCTGCGGTTGTCGAAGCCGTCGCTTGGTCACTATTGTTAAATTTTCTATAAATTTGTGCACCTGTGTTCAGTGGACGCAGCCAGACTTGGAGGTGGAAAGGTGTTTTATGAGTGAAAAAGTAAAAACTCACCAACCAGCCTCTATAGACCTTGCTTTGTACACTGGGGCACAGAGCTGGAGCAGAAAGGGGCCTTTCCCAAACTGTTTCTACAAAGTCCAAAATGGTAAATGCCAATTCACCTACCAGCAGGTCAGAGGAAAACCGATTTCCCAGAGGAAACTCGGGCAGGTACGGGGTCGACGTGTGATGTACGATTTTCTGTCTCTGTCCAGGATTTGAACACAGTACCTTCCTGCTGTCTCATTCGTCACACATGATCCCCCTAAAATTGCTTAGAAGAAGTCGTACAAGACAAAGATGAGACATGGCGCTGCAGAATCGCTGGCTCACACAAATAAAATATGAATTTCATATTACAACAGTACTAACTTAGTTGGGGTGAGAGTACAGGGTCAACCGTGATAAATGGAGGTTGAGGGCCCTGCTCAAGTGCCAACATTGCTTACTTTAGTGGCCTTGTGATTTAAACACCCCAACTTTTGTATTGTTAGCCCAGCAACCTAAACTCAGAGAAACCACACCCTGGTTTTCGATGTTCAGCAACTTAGAAGTATCTCACAGCATCAGGACCAGACAGCTCTTGGTCTTTAAATGAGAAGTTCATATCAGTCTGCACACACTCACACAGACACACCCACAACACTGACAACACACACTATATGGGGCATGGAAACATGGAAAATTCACCCAGATTGGGATTCCAACCTTAATACCGAGTGCTCAGAGGTGAACATGCTAACCACTAAACCACCGTGCTGCCCTGGATGAGAAATGGTTGTGTTAATATTGAGACTCCTGTCTTTAATAAACAAGATAATTATTTTGGTAAATCAGAGCATAATGTGAGACTAAACCTCAGGAGGAGACCCGTGTGAGTCTGTGGTCTGTATCTCAAGAGACATAATTGAGCAGCAGGAGACTTCATTTGAGAAGTCTCATTACTAGGGTTGAGTGGGGGGGGGGGTTCCCCATGCCCATCCAGGGGAGAACGTTTCAGGCGCTGGGCAAATACACCCAGGACAGGACACCAATCTATCGCTGGGCACACACTCACTCACACAAACACACTCTATATGGGGCAATTTGGAGAATTCAATTGACCTTAATCCATGTTTTTGGACTGTGGGAGGAAACCGAAGAACCCGGAGGAAACCCATGCGGACACGGGGAGAACATGGATGGAAACTCCACCCAGATTGGGATTCAAACCGGATATCCCCAGTGCTGAGAGGAAAACATGCCAACCACTAAGCCACTGTGCGGCCCTTAATGAGATCTAATGATATTTCTTTCCTCTGGCATGTTAGGGTAATTACATTTTACTGCTTTGATCTATAGAATTTCCAAAGTGTAAATATGGACCGTGCAGCACGGTGGCTTAGTGGTTAACATGTTCTCCTCTCAGCACTAGGGATTCCCGGTTCGAATCCCCATCTGGGTGGAGTTTCCATGTTCTCCCCGTGTCTGCATGATCAAGTCAATTGAGTTCTCCAAATTGCCCCATATAGACTGTGTCTGTGTGAGTGAGTGTGTGCCCAATGATGGATTGGCGTCCTGTCCTGGGTGTATCTGCCCAGCGCCCGAAACGTTCTCCCCTGGATGGGCATGGGGACGACCCCCCCGCGAACCTAACAGAGGATAAAGCGGAAGATGATGAATGATTAAATGAATAAATATGGACCATGTTCAGAATTGGGACGCAGGAAGTGGAAGTGACAGATCAGCTCAGTGGAAGTCATCGATTTGAACTACATCAGCGTCAGGAGGCTGAATCTGAAGCAGACTGTTATCCAGCTGGAAAAACTTTATTGCCACTTTTATGAACAAATTCACAAACGTGTCGCCCGCAGGTCTGTACACAGACAATATGTCCGTTTCATTTCCACTCGCCTCTCGAAGCTGGAGGATGTTCACGCCTCATTGAGTTTCCTTTAACGGTTCCTTTGTTCAAACTATTGGGTTTTTATGATAAAATGTACACTCAATTATTCCAGCGAGCAGAGGGCCTCGCCGTCATCCGTCACGATGGGTCTGATCTCAAGTTGATATTTATGAGAAGAGGCATGAGAAAGAATCCTGCATCAGAACTCCGATTACTTACAACATTCTTCGTATGTGAGTTTAGAGTGCTGTGTGTTCATTGCTGTCACACAGATTTCATTCATTCATTCATTATCTTCCTCTTTATCCTATATTAGGGTCGCGGGGGGTTCCCCATGCCCATCCAGGGGAGAACGTTTCAGGCACTGGGCAGCGCCAATCTATCGCTGGGCACACACTCACTCACACACACACTCTATATGGGGCAATTTGGAGAACTCAATTGACTTGATCCATGTTTTTTGACTGTGGGAGGAAACCGGAGAACCTGGAGGAAACCCACGCGGACACGGGAAGAACATGGAAACTTCACCCAGATGGGGATTCGAACCGGGAATCCCTAGTGCTGAGAGGAGAACATGCTAAACCACTAAACCAGCGTGCCGCCGTCACACAGATTTATTAACATAATATCTGAATCTGTAGTTGGGGTGTGTGTCTTGCGCCCTTGTCCTGGGTGTATTTGCCCAGCGCCCGAAACATTCTCCCCTGGATGGGCATGGGGAACCCCCCTGCGACCCTAATAGCGGGTTAAGCAGAAGATAATGAATAAATGACTCTGTTGTTGCGACGGTACAGTGGCCAGGTTTGAATACCAATGTGTGTGGAGTTCCCATATTCTCACTGTGTCTGCATGGATTTTCTTTCCACAGTCTAAAGGATATGATTTCAAGGCAAACTGAATGCTCTAAATTGCCCCATAACGGAGGCCGTGCTTAGCACATTTGCCTCTCAGTGCTAGGGATTCCCGGTTCGAATCCCCATCTGGGTGGAGTTTCCATGTTCTCCCCGTGTCCACGTGGGTTTCCTCCGGGTTCTCCGGTTTCCTCCCACAGTCCAAAAACATGGATCAAGGTCAATTAAATTCTACAAAATTGCCCCATATAGAGTGAGTAAGTGAGTGCGCTCAGCGATAGGTTGGCACCCTGTCCAGGGTGTATCTGCCCAGCGCACGAAACGTTCTGCCCTGGATGGGCATGGGGAACCCCACCGCGACGCTAGTACAGGATAAAGATGAAGATAATGGATGGAGGATGGAAATTGCCCCATATAGTGGGTGTTTGTACATGGGTGTGTACCCAGGGATGGATTGGTGCCCTGTCCTGGGTATATCTGCCCTGTAGCTGAAACCCCCCCCCCTCCCCCCTCCCCCCGTGACCCTAGTGGAGGATTAAATGTATGAATCTGTAGTTTAGTAGTGTCTGGGTTAGATTAGAGTCTCAGTTGGATTAGTTTTAAAGATACTGGATTTTGACCCAGAAGGTTGAGGGCTCAGTCTGCTGCTTTATAGAACAGGTGCTTTAACCACCGGCTGCTCGTATTCTTATTTCCTCTGTATTTCTCTACATTGCTGTTTGCTTCCTGCCGCATTCCTCAGACCTCGTGTGGTTGGACTCGCACTGACGGGAAGTTTAATGTAAAATCCTCTTTAACAAAGACAGAAAACAGATGAGGCAAACCCACTGGATATGAACTGAATGCCTGATGGGTCATGATTTGCTCTGCTGAAGCATTTCACAAAAAACACAACGCTGACTTAGTGCCTCCAGCTTTTTCGATTTATTTTCCCATCTTCCTGTAAGCAGCGCGGCAAGAACAGAACTTACCCATCTACATACGGTGAATACGACAGGGCTTCAGACGAGCTTTTTACACCAAATTTGATTTGGTAACAACTTATTATTATTTTTTTTACTTATTATTTGTTTTAGTGATCTTTTTTTCCTACTGTACTTACACACTGAGAAATTTGACCTCCACATTAAACCCATTCATTCATTCATTATCTCCCGCTTTATCCTATAATGGGTCGCAGGGGGGTTCCCCATGCCCATCCAGGGGAGAACGTTTCGGGCGCTGGGCAGATAGACCCAGGACAGGACACCAATCTAACGCTGGACACACACTCACTCACACAGACACACTATATGGGGCAATTCGGAGAACTCAATTGACTTGATCCATGTTTTTGGACTGTGGGAGGAAACCAGAGAACCCAGAGGAAACCCACGCGGACACGGGGAGGACATGGAAACTCCACCCAAATGGGGATTCGAACCGGGAATCCCTAGCGCTGAGAGGAGAACATGCTAACCACTAAGCCACCGTGCTGCCCATACACATACACACACATATATATATATATATACATACACACACACACACACGCTGAGTGAAGTAAGGACACTTGTGTGTCCAGAGCGGTGAGCAGCCTTTAGGTTTGGCTTTTGCACTGATTTAAAGATCAAAAGTGAATCTCATCATAATCTGCTTTTATAATAATTTAATAACTACTTAGCTGAACCTTAACCTTATTATAATTTCTACTACTAGCTTAACCTTTACCTTACAGTAGAACATGCCTTTACTTTAACTTTCAATGATTTACTTGCTTTTTAAGACATCATTCACATCTCTGTAAGACTATAGTGTTAATAACAACTGTTTTTTGGGGGTTTTTTTTAAATAAGACACATTAAAACATGGATGTTTTTAACAAATCCATCCAGAATTTACAAATACATTATAATTTTTTTAAGTTTTTTGTTATTAATTGAATTCATTTATTAGTACATCTCAGCTCATCATCTGTTTAGTTTTACACTAGGGACTAGGGTCGTGGTGGGTCCTCTAATCCCATCCAGTGGAGTACGTTTCAGGTGCCAATCCATCACGAAGCACACACAAACACAGACATTATATTAGGGCTATTTAGATAAGGGCAAATTAGAGCAGCAAATATACCTTGAATCCATGTTTTTGGACTGTGGGAGGAAATCGAAGAACCTGGAGGAAACCCATGTGGACACGGGGAGAACATGGAGACTCCACCCAGATTGGGAAATGAACCGGGAATCCCTAATGCTGAAAGGAGAACATACTAACCACAACACCATCATCTTGCTCTGGTTCAGTACATGATGTGATGAGGTGTGGAGGTCTAAAAGTAGAAGAATGCAGCCAGTTAACCATAATTGTGTGTGTGTGTGTGTGTGTGTGTGTGTGTGTGTGTGTGTGTGTGTGTATAGCTTCCGTACCTGCTGCTGAGCTCTCAGGGAGGAGATGTTAAGTCGCGCATGCAGCCCGTGGTGTTTGGAGAGAGCATTGAGGTGAACCCTAAACCCACCACAGAGATCAGGTAAACATACACACCGCTCCAGACCTCTGATGTGGTTCGTCCTTTAATCCTGAAACAACGCATCACACTTTTAAAAGCTGTGCAGACGTGATGGTGGTGCGCATGTGCGTACTGCAGTATGATGCTTAATAAGTGTTTAATAACCCTCTCCCCGTGTGTGTGCAGGTTCAGTTCAGCGGTGAAGTACGATTCGCACCGGCACTACCGCGACGAGGTGTTCTGCGCACGTGTTCCCACGGTTACCAACTACAGCGAGACGGTGGTGGCGCTGCGAAACCGCACGTGGCGCAACTACAAATCGGAGGTCCACTTCGAGCCGCGTCACCGAGCTGTCCACTATCAGAGCACGGCCATCGTCTACCCCAAGCACACGTGCAACACCTACCGCACCACACTGTGCTACAACGCCAACGGCGCGGGGAGCCGCAGGTTCATTTCCACAGTGCGGCTGGAGTCCAGAGACGACGTCAGTCCCTGCATCATCTACTCTGAAGAGCTGTGAGACCTGCAGCTTGACTCCCCTGTACAGATTCACACCCCCCGTCCCGTGCCATCTCCCTATCCCCTAAGCAAGGCAATGCCTCAGCCTCGCCCTCTAGGCGGGATGGTCACACTCTCTTCCTGAAGAAATCAGTCTGTTTCTCTTTTTTAACGTCTCTGGAGATGGTTTTCAATCTGTCCCTGTTTCGTCTACTAAAGACACTGATTAAATACATCCACCCGCCCACACCCACGTCCACCCACATCCACAGAGATACAAAACACGAGTAGCATGAAGCTTCGTTGCACTTTCGCCAAGAAAAGCTGTTTTTTTTTTCTTTATTCCTGGGACTGCAGTGTATTTTTTGTTTGTTTTTTGTTGAGACGAGTTAAACGTGCAGACCCGAAGCACTTGAATGATCGGACCAAAGCTTTTATACCGTGGAAAGAAAAGGAAGAGAGAGTTCGGAGTGATGTAAGACTATCGGTGGCTGCATGCTGGTTGGTTGGGAAGAACACGTCCGGAAAGCGGAGCCTGACTCCGGGCTGATTCATGACTCACGATCTGGCTAACGTTGAATGAAGCTTCGTAAAACCCTCCGTCGACGGCGGCTGGGATTTCTTCTCTACGGCTTCTGTCCGACTGCGCTCACGCACGCTGTTCTGAATCCTTCACATCATTTTGAGCGGCAGGTTTTGATACTGATTAAGGATTAGAATTTACACACAGACAGATTTCAGGATTAATGACGAGCTAAAACACCTGGTTACTCCAGGAGAAATGTATTCTGTTAATTTTACAAAAATTTCAGAACCATTAAGTTTCATATTTCTATATTATGGCATTTTCTAATGAATTGCTGAAATGAGCATACACTACGGGGGCACGGTGGCTTAGTGGTTAGCATGTTCTCCTCTCAGCATTAGGGATTCCCAGTTCGAATCCCCATCTGGGTGGAGTTTCCATGTTCTATGCGTGTCCAAGTGGGTTTCCTCCCACAGTCCAAACACATGGATCAAGTCAATTGACTTCTCCAAATTGCCCCATATAGAGTGTGTATGTGTGAGTGAGTGTGTGTCCAGTGATCGATTGGCTGGGTGTATCTGCCCAGCCCTCGAGACGTTCTCCCCTGGATGGGCATGGGGAACCCCCCCACAACCCTAATATAGGGTAAAGCAGAAGATAATGAATGAATGAATTAAAAAAGAAACTGTTTCTAAAAACTTATTTTAAAAATATTTTTTATCTTACTTCAAAATACTATTCAAGTCAAAAACAAGACGTGTTACACTTTAAGATTTTCGGACTTAAGATGTTTTGCGTCATGCCTCTGTGTTCAGAACTCAAACATTATTTGAGATACGTATAATTCCCTTTAGATAAATGCATCGGCAAACAGAGCTCATCTGTGATGTCATATCAATCTGCCGAGAGGCAGCTCACTGATGGGTTCTGTGTTTTGACATTCGGTTCCAACACTGTAAAGATCCCGTCGTTTAGTTGTTTTTCGGCTGTACATTTACATTTACATTTACATTTCCATTTGGTCATTTATTGGACACTTTTATCCAAAGCGACTTACAAGGTGAGCACAGGGTTCATCACAACATCCCTGGAGCAATGAGGATTAAGGATCTTGCTCAAGGACCCACACTGGTAACTTCAGTGGACCTGGGGTTTGAACCCCCAACCTTCAGATTGACAGCCCAACACCCTAACCACTGAGCTAACCCACCCACAGTATGAATATGTCAGTGCTATAAACAAGATGCTCACTTCAAAAAGTCATTTGCCCCACAGATTTACGGTGAAGTTATTCTGAAAAATCTACATACTGTAGGCAGCACGGTGGCTTAGTGGTTTAGCACGTTCTCCTCTCAGCACTAGGGATTCCTGGTTCGAATCCCCATCTGGGTGGAGTTTCCATGTTCTCCCCGTGTCCACGTGGGTTTTCTCCGGGTTCTCCGGTTTCCTCCCACAGTCCAAAAACATGGTTCAAGGTCAATTGAGTTCTCCAAATTGCCCCATATAGAGTGTGTATGTGAGTGAGTGAGTGCCCAGCGTTAGATTGGTGTCCTGTCCTGGGTGTATCTGCCCAGCGCCCGAAACGTTCTCCCCTGGATGGGCATGGGGAACCCCCCCGCGACCCTAATAGAGGATAAAGCGGGAGATAATGGATGAATGTTATTAAACCCGAGACGCTCTCTTTAATCAGAGTACAGAATCTGGAGGCTTTGTGCAGAATCAGAAGTCATGATTTTTTAAGAGAGTCATCATTATTAAGACAGAGACACAGAAAGCTTTCGATGACGGAACCCAGTTCACAGTCAGTAAGAGAAAAGCAAAGTGAAGTCAGAGAGAGAGACGCTGACGAAGTGATGGATGGCGGTGCGGAGTCAGGTGTTTGATCTCAGATTTAAAAGCTCTTTGATTTTGAATCTTTTCATTTTCCTTTGATTTCGACTGTAAGATACTCTCCTGTTGTATATGTTGCATATGGCACTTAATGATTCTCTTTATATTTTTATATTATTTCCCAACTTATTGGACTTTTTCTGGTTATAAACGAGAAATTAGAAGATAATTTAAAATCGACATACATCATGAATAAACAAATAAAATCCTGATTAAGAGAAACAACCTTATTCCTGTCTTATGTAACTGGGACGCGACTGAGGGACGGAGAAACTACGAGGCTCGATACGATGTTCAATCAGTGAATCGATCACAAGGCTGCTGATGCTGTGTGTAGTACAACTCCTCTGTACACACTTGCATCAGCAGGATTACGGTTCATACTAAGATGTTACACTGCCCTCTTGTGGAAATGTCAGTACACTGCAACTTATTCACAATACAACGCGAAAGCCCACATGCCGTCTGTATAATAATAACAATAATAACAATCATCCATTTATCATCTTCCACATTATCCTCTAT
>JAFMOD010000547.1:627009-642227 GCA_019802435.1 Corydoras maculifer | reverse complement strand
CACTCCCGTGTATTTTAACACCTCCAGAACCCCGACCTGGTTCCGGCAGCAACACGACGAGAGTCACCTTTAATGTCACGCTTTTTGAAGCAGCGCAGATGAAAACCCCACGTTCGCCGCCCGCCACACGGAATGGACGTCCTGTCTGCTGCCAACTCGCCGGGAAACACTTTGGGGAAGGCCCTTGTGCCCTTGTGCCTCCTACATCAGTGTCTGATTGCACAGCTGCTCTGCCTCGTGATCAGATTAAGATTATTATATAATAAATATTACATCTCATTACATTTCACTCTATCACCTACTAGGGGCACCGGGGGGGGGGGGGGTCTCCATGCCCATCCAGGGGAGAACGTTTCGGGAGCTGGGCAGATAGACCCAGGACAGGACGCCAATCTATCAATGAGCACACACTCACTCACACGCACACAATATATTTAGGGGCAATTTAGAGCATCCAATTCACCTTGAATACATGTTTTTGGACCATGAGAGATAAGAGGACACCGGAGACGAACCGTGACGTCGCCCCCTGCCTTCCTACAGAGGCGGCTGAAACACGCTCCACGACATAACGGGACATGCACACTTTAAATGCAGGGGGTTTCATTCCCCCCCCCCCCCCACCATATGTTATGTAGAAATGGTACGCTACCAACAATTTGGGGAAGGACCCTTGTGAGGTTCTGTACGGCTGTGCCGTGTTTATAAAGCTGAGAACCAAATTAAGCTGAGAATGTCAATGACATCACACCGAACATCGGTGCTCCACCTCCATACTGTACTACACACGTGGGGGGGGGGGGGTGTTCCCTGGTTCCCCTTGCCCATCCAAGGAAGAACGTTTCAGGCTTTGGGCAGGACAGGACGCCAATCCATCCACAAGCACTCACTCACACACATACACACTATATGGGGCAATTTAGAGCATCCAATTCATCTTGAATCCATGTCCTCAGTCTGGTGGATCAAGCCCCCCTGAGGTTCTCATGTTCCTTAACGTCCAGGTGCAAGGCGCGAACCTAAAACCCACCGCACCTCCATCAGGAGCAGATGTTCCCCCGCAGCGGCTCTAATCCCGCCCCGATCGGCTCACGGGAAACGAGGGGGCGCTAACGAGTCCGGACCTAATCTACAATCAGCCGTCAACCTAATCCCTGTAATCGGGCTGCAGCCCGGCCCCCGGCCCCCGGCCCCCGGCCCGGTGACATCAGCGCTCAGATCCGAATGTTCCGGATCCGTCCGACCTCGGCGAGCTCCGTGGGAACGGCGGCTCGCGGCGGGCGGTCTGGAGGAGGCGCGGTCTCGTAAAGCCGCGTCCTCAGAGCGGAGGACGTCCTCACAGCGCTGCGCCGGCCCGCATTACATCATCCACTCCGAGCCGATCGGCCACCTTGCTCAAGGGCACTGCCGCGACAGACCGGCAGCGCCACGCCTCGAACCGTCAGCCCTGCGGTCACGCCGCCTCACTTCATCACGCCGCCTCCGCCCCCCCGGGGGCAGATTATTTTACCCTAATTAGCCAGATTAATAATAAGTTTGGGGTTAGATTCCAAAATTTTAAACCGCCCCCCCCTCCCCCCCCACTGCCATGGCAACCACAACCTCAACGATACACAAACACAAAGCTCACCTGCCCCGGGTTACCCTACCACTCACACACTGACTGCTGGGATAGGACACAGATCAGGATACTCATGTATGTGAGAATTCCGCCCCACATTAATATTAAACAGCGGATTAGGTGGCGCGGACGGGACGGGACGGGACGGGACAGGACGGGATGGGAGGGGACGGGACGGGACGGGTTGGGACGGGAGGGGACGCCACATTCCGGCGTTCCAGTTGGGTTCCTTGCGGCCCGCCAGCAACAGCTTGCACCGTCTCGGCGCAAAATAAGGTGACGGATCGAAGATGGCGCCGCGGAGGAGACGCTGCCGCCACCGCCGAGTCCCCGATCACAAAGTCACCTGGTTGATCCGGTTAACCCCCCCCCCCACCCCCCTTTATTTTGACACCGGTTCTAGGTCAAGGACTGGACGGGCCGCGAGGCGGGCGAGCATGTGGCCGCCGAGACAGATTGTGGCGGGTTCTCAAAGGGGCTGCCAGAACGCACGTCGGGTTTTTCGGCGAGCGTTTCGTACAGACTGATGCCACGTCTCCTGACATCACCCCCCCCCACCCCCCTCACCCAGGGGCAGGTGGAGGACAGCAACAGCCCCACGTCATGGCTCGAGGCGGGGGACTCGGATCGGCTCTTGCGCGCGTTATGGACTTATGAAGACGTGTCTTTCAGATTTGGGGGGCGTGTCCGTTCGCCCGGCAGAGCGCTGGTGACCACGCCCACGGCGTCGTCCAATCGTAACGTCACGGACAATTTTATCAGTTCGGCCTTCCCCAAACTGTTCTCATGAAGCTGCAAGCATAACGAACCCCGTCTCGTTTATTCATTAATAATGAGTGGGCATCACGCTCACACGCACTATATGGGGCAATTTAGACCATTTGAATTCACCTTAAATCCATCAGTTTGGACTGAGGGAGGAATCCGGAGGCCCCCCACGCAGACATGGGGAGAACATGCAAACTTCACCCAGAATCAGGATTCGAACCCGATTATTCAAAAGTGAGTGATCCGATGGCTTGGGATTAATTCATTATAATAATTAGTTATTAAAGCTCAGGATGGATAGCTGTAGCATCGCGTCTTGCTCTGCGAGGACGGCGTCCCCGAGGACGTAGCCCGCTCGAGCGAGACTCCCCCGGGAGCGGCGCCGCGGTGCGAGTCGACCACCCGGTGGCCGTCAGCAGATCGATGGCTCACGCTGTTCCGATAACGCCGAACACACGTCCACATTACGCCTCACCTCCATCCGGCACCGACGGCCTTCAACCACCGGCGGCGCAGGGGCCAAAGGCCCCCGCGGCTGCACCGTACCGCGGTGAGGATCAGTGATCTGACGCAGATCTGACGTTCCGAACGTGAACGTGAGCGGGGCGAACGATGAGGTCACGGTGAGGGGGCTCTCAGGGTTTGGATTTCTGACGGATTTTGCATGTTCTCCCTCGGCTTGACCTGAAGAACTCCTCCTCCTCGCGGGCGCTGCGAGTCGCAGAAGGGAGGGAACCATGCGAGTGCAGAACGTCCCGCAGTGCCAGGAAACGGGCCTTCCCCAAACTGTTCCCACAAAGCGGACGTTATACGAACAGACGGAACGCGGAAACCGAAAACCAACGTTCCGTTCATTTAAAGTGTGGGACCTGCAATAACGTGTAAATCCCGTGGGGGCGCCACAGCGCAGCACCCTGCAGGATCACGCCCTCCATCCTTAAATGTACCCTCCCCAGGGTCATGCCTTCAAATCGTGATGATGTGTCACCATTTAAGGCTTTTCCTGTTTCAATGTGATCTAGGGGACTTCAGAGAAGCACCCTAATATCTAGGGTGCAGAGAAAAAGCACGGACTTAAATGGTCACATGACACAAAGACATGAATCTCCTTCGAACACCCCCCCCTCCCCAAAACGATGAATCAAACCAAAGTGAACCAAGTACAATTAGAATATACACACTGAATCAACTCACTGAATCGATTGCCATGAACTGAATACCATCCACCAAATGCACTGAATCAAAGACGAATGCGAGCGCAGCCCCGATCGGCGCAAGAGGGACGGGATAGGCCCCGCGCTCCCCTCCTGACTCGGCCGACGGAGTGCCATCCGTGCACTTTTAATTCCGTCCGGATGAAAGAGTTCAGACTGGAGCGGCATTCGTTCACAGAGCGGCTTCGGAAACAATAGATAAATTAGCGAGAGAGCGAGAGGGAGGACGAGAGACAGAGAGAGAGAGAGAGAGAGAGAGAGAGAGAGAGAGAGAGAGAGAGAGAGAGGGAAACTCGACGGACAACGAAACTTCCCGTTGCCTCCTCTGCGCTCATTAGCATGTGAATGGCCATTCATCCGTTCATTTATGTTCCATTATATCCTCATGAGAGGCCGTTACTATGGGTCCCGCGAGCGAGCGCCGCGCCGCGAAGGCTTCCGCGAGAGACTTAACGTCCGGCCGCGCGAGAGCGAGCGACGGAGCGAGAGAGAGAGAGAGACAGAAAGGCCCTCTCTCAATTGTGCGTCCATTTCCGTTTCAAAGTGAAGTGAGGGTAGGTGTGCTAGTGGCCCGCGGGGCACAAGTGAGTCGGGGCAGACAGGAAGAGTGGTGGTGGGGGGGGTATATAGCGGGGGGGTATATAGGAGGGGTGATTGAGGAGGGAGAAGTACAGCTGGCTCTCTCAGCCTCCCCATTCCCACACTCTCATTCCAATAGGGCCGGTCTGTACGGCTGTATCCTAATTCACTGTTTCCCTAATTACCATCTCATCTGCATAACTTGTTGCAAACCCCCCCCACACCCCCCACCCCCTGCAAATTAAAGCAGGCCTTTCCGAGTACAGAGGTGGAGAGGACGCAGAGTTAGGTCCATACCCTGTAGACGGCTCGGTCGAGGTCCACTCTACGCATTAAAACACGGTTCCGGGGCCTATCCCTGCAGTCAATCGCCCCGGCGTGTGATTGGTACAGGGGGAGGGAGAACATGCAAATCCACAGGGAGAACGGAGCCACACGGCCCTGCCGGGGAACAGAACCCCCGAGACCGTCGTTCCCCCGTACGGGCCGAAGTACTGGGACACGACATTCGCAGAACAACAGTTTGGGGAAGGCCCTAACCTGTGGAGGGACGAAGGTGGACGACACAGAGCCACCTGAAGTCCGCCTGGGATGAATTGGGACCCAGATTGTGAGCAGGTCGTATTGTCCTGCGTGCGGAGACGGATCAGATGATGACGTCACACTCGGAGGCGGAGCTAAACGGCCGTTTGCTTTTTTGGGGGGACGTGTGTCCTGTACGTGAGGTTCGGTGAGAAGCGCGAGGGCGCGGCGCTTTCGGACGGGGGTCCAGCGGCGCCGCGTTTCGGGTCCTGAGGGGGGGGGTGCGGCAATGTGTGCGCGCCGCTGATGATGTAAACCAGATGTGGCTCGCTCGGCCGTTGGCACGCCGTCAGATTCTGTCTCACGCTCACAGGCTCCGCCTCCCGGACCCTCACCACTGGGTCCGGGCCCCCCCTCCCCCCCTCCCCCCCCCCCGCCGCAGAATCGGGTCGTAAACCACGGATTCCCGAATTGCTTCGGTGAAGACACACCCACCGCCTCGCTGCGAACGCACGGGGGCAAATGGAGGGGGGGGGGGTCAGCGTGTGCAGTTCCACCGTGCTTTGGGCGACTTCTGGGGTCGGTGTTTTAAATGGTCACAAAGACATGAATCTCCTTCAAACAACCCCCCTAAAACGATGAATCAAATCAACGTGAACCAAGTACAATGAGAATATACACACTGAATCGACTCACTGAATCGATTGCCATTCACTGAATACCATCCACCAAATACCACTGAATCAAGTAGCACTGAATCAAATACCACTGAATCAAATACTGTTGAATCAAAAAGAACTAACCCAAATATCGTTGAATGAAGTTCCGCTGAATCAAATATCACTGAATCAAGTACCGCTAACTCAAATCACTGCACTAAACCAGACTGCATTAAACTGAATCCCTCTGAACCAAATCACTATGAATCAATTCCTACTGAATCAAACGGCACCAAACGAAATAGCGCCGAGTCAAATTGCACTGAATCAATAGGCAAACGGCACTCCCGTCACCCGTCGCACGGATTCGGGTGACCTCAGGTGATCGGATGAGATCGTTTTTGCCCCCACACCCCCCGCCTGCCCCACCCGCCCGCCCGACGGAGGACTGCTTCATCGGATAGGTCTCGTCCAGGACGACTCGTCGTTACGGTCTTAATGTGGACGGGTGCGGGACGCATAACGATCTCCCAATTTAAAATGAAAATGAAAATGGCCCGGCACTAAAAATGACACAGTGACATCATCCGGGGTTCAGGACGAGGTCCCCGGCGCGGCGGTCCGGAACCGAAGCTCCTGACCTCCTCGGCCCATTAGAGGACATCTTTCTGCCGTGTCAGAATTAACGTATCTGAGGATATTAAACCCAACCACCCCCCCCCTCCGTCCCCGCCTCCTCCCGCATCATCCCGATTTCCCTCCCTCTGCACTCCTGAAAGCATGGGGTGACCCAGGAATGTGTAAAATTGGGGGCAAATGAATTGCTCGGGCGCTCGTCCGCCGTTACAGCGGGCTGCCCTACCTGTGTTGAGTCAGCACTGTGCTCACTCTATCTGTCTAATGGACAGCGCTGGAATTTAATTAGTAAGAAGCCGCAGAGTGGGGGGGGGGAGGGGGGCGGTGAAGATTACCCGGGACAGGAGTAGCAACACGGCAGCGTTTAGCTGGGTGTGTGCGCGCCGCGTGGTCGAGCGAGATACATCAGACCGAATCTGTCTCACATCCGCCGGGTTCCGAGCGGGACGTCCGTGCGTCCGGCCGAGCGGCGTGAGCACATAAAAAGTAATAAGCGTTCATCTACTCAGAGGACATAAGGGGAAAGTTAATGGACCTGAATAGCCTTTTTGTAACTGTGCACTTCATAAGTAATTGGACGGCCGCGCCGTCCCTCTTTTTTCTCTCGGACTCGGTGAATTGCGATCGGTCGGCCGGAGAGATCACTCAGGGATCCGCGATACCGTCCTCCACCTGTATCGCGATATTTTTATTATATATATATTTTTTTAATTCACCGACGATATCAATGATGAAAATGGGCTCGTTGACTGAATTCCGATGAATTAGAACAGCGACTTTGAGCCCGTTCCCTTTTGGACACACGGACAATCAACGCGTCTGCGGGAGAGTACAGTTCTAAGAACTTTATTTCGCTCCTGTTCTGCGGTTTTAAATAGTTCGATATCAATCATCCACATGGGGCCTCTCGGCGCCGGGGGTCCCGTCCTCACAGGACTCCTCCGGGTTCTCCTCCAGGTTCTCCGGTCCAAAAACATGGATTCAAGGTGAAATTGGCTGCTCTAAATTGCCCCATATAGTGTGAGTGTATAGTGTGTGCCCAGCGATAGATTGGCGTCTTTCCGTGTGTGTATCTTCCCGGTGCCCTGGAACGTTCTGGTTGGACATGGGGAAGCACCCCGACCCCCTACAACCCCCCCTCCCCCCGTCCACAACCCCAGTATAGAATTACACACTATATAATTTAAAGGATTTTTAAAAATCATTAAAAAATTAAACATTTAACATTTAAACAAATAAAATGGAATTAATATTATAGAGCAACCAGCAGGGGCCGCGCGATACGATATAATACATACGATACGATACGATACGATACAATACAAACCTCCTCTGACTAAGTATTCTGCAGGTTCTACCCGTTTACATCCGCCGTGCTGCTCTCCCGCATTACATTGATGACATCACAATTGTCTTGTTGGTCGATTGTGACGTCATCACTTATCCAGCTTTCTTTCGAGACCTTCAGAACCACAAGACGCCAAATTCGACCACGAGGCCCGCGAGAATCCCCTTTATCGTCTCAAACGAGGCCTCGTGCGCTTTAACTACATCTCCCACCATGCACTGCGGCTCCGTGCTCTACACTGTAACAGGGGTTCTCTGATAGGAGTCCTCGGTTCCCGACGTGATTCCCCCAGCGGGCGCGCCATGAGTCCGGGGTCCTCCACGTCGCCCCGCGGAACAAAAGCGGAGTGTGGGAGTCGGCGAGGCGCCCCACGCTTTTAAAAGGCACGTGAAGAGCGGCTCCTCCAGCGTCCTCGTACAGATTTAACCAATTAGCTCCGTCGCGCGTCTCCACGTCCCCAGATGGTCCGCGGCTCGTGGAGCGGCGCTTTTGTTTTGTCTGCGAAAAAAGCCGCATTGTCGGAGAACCGAGGGACGGAGCGGAGCTCACCGCCGCCGCGGCAGGACGAGAGACAGAGGCGGGGGAGACGGCAGCGGCCAGGCATTCAGGATTCCTGGGGCAGCGTGCAGGAGGAAGCGTATCGATTACAAAAACGCCGGCGTTTAAATGGAATTCGGATGACGGCGCGGCGGCGCCTCCCTCCAGCGGCCCGGCCGCCGCGCAGCGCCGCGTGACCGATGCCCCGATAATATCGAGAGGCTGCGCAGAATGGACCAGCGTGCGCCTCAGACGGTCCGGAGGAGGTCCCGTAACTGCCAGGCCTGCAGATAAACGGTCGCCGCGGCAGCCGGACGACGGATAAAGATTTCCTTTAGATCGGCCACCGCCGCCGCGCCGCGCCGCGCCGCCATCCGAAAACCGACGCGCAATTAAACAGGAACCATCGATCACCACGGCCTCCCAGAACACGCACCGCCACCACGGGGGACGACAACCACACAACCGGACAGCTATGTGGGAACAGTTTGGGGAAGGCCCAGTGTACAGTCCCCCCCCCCCCCCCACATACACCGAATTCCGAACCCACGACCCATCCGAACACCTTTGGGATGAATTAGAACAGCGACTGTGAGCCTGGTCAGAACTTTATTTTAGTTAAGTTTGGGGAAGGCCTTGTCCTCTTCCTAATGAGCCTTTGGGTCAGACGGCCTGGAGGGCAATCATCGAGCTGGGTTGAGCGGTTTGGGGAAGGCCCGCCCCCTTCCAAATGGAGGGATTATCAATCACCCATCTGTTTTAAATAGTTTGGGGAAGGCCCGCCCTCTTCCTAATGGAGAGATTGTCAATCATCTATCTGTGTTCAGTTGTTTGGGAAAGGCCCGCCCCCATCTTAATGGAGGGATTGTCAATCACCTATCTGTCTTGAACAGTTTGGGGAAGGCCCCGCCCCCGCTCCTAATGAGAGATTTGTCAATCATCTGTTTGTCTTAAACAGAGTGGGGAAGAAGTCCCGCCCCCCTTTCTAATGGAGAGACTGTCAATCATCTATCTATCTTAAACAGTTTGGGGAAGGCACATCCCCATCTTAATGGAGGGATTATCAATCATCCATCTGTTTTAAATAGTTTGGGGAAGGCCCCGCCCCCTTCCTAACGAGCTTCAGATCGCAGTGACTCCGCCCCCCCACCCCGTACACGGCCAAGTGTGATGTCATAATCGGCCCGCTCCGCCCCCGTCTCCTCCCCGAACCTCGGCCGTCTCCGCCTCGACTTATTTATTTATTTATTTATTTGCCCGAGTCGGACGGGGGGGGGGGGGGGGGGGGGGGGGGGGGGGGGGGGGGGGGGGGGGGGGGGGGGGGGGGGGGGGGGGGGGGGGGGGGGGGGGGGGGGGGGGGGGGGGGGGCACCCCCACTTTAATTATTAAAAACAACATCTGACACACACACACACACACACACACACACACACACACGAATCATAAAAAAGGGAATAAACAGACACAGAGGAGGTGAGTGGAGATGACGTGTAACCTTGTTTAAAGAGCAAACGCTTTGTTGTTGAATACGCACTCCGTGGTGTCTGCCACCTGGAGACGCTCCAGAAAGGTTGGAGTGTTTCATAACGTATTCAGCGCGCCGCTCCGACCCCGGCTCCCCCACCCGCCCGCCCGCCCGCCGCCGAAATGAGCGGCGGCTTAATTAAACCCGGGACGCGTCCGCCTCGGCTCCCCGCGTCACCGCCGCGCCTCGGACCGGGCCGGCGGATCGGACGGCTCGATGTGCGCGACAAAGGGATCTAAAGGGTTCTCTCGCTGAGACGCCAGTATTACCCCCCAGACCTCACAAAGAGGAACAGGTCGCCCCCCGCATTGCTCAGTCGCCGAAAGGGTTACCCGAGAAACCGGGAAGCCGGGGCTCAAAGGCGGCGGGAGCTGAGCGACCTCCATTTAGAGCGGCGGAAGGAAGAAAAGGCCGGGCGCCCTGCGTGAGACGGGAGCGCTGCCGCGTTAATAAAGGACGCCGCACGCAAAGCGGGCATGATGGGGGTGCCGCGCCGAAAGTTCCTCACAGCGAGGGTTTAAATGCAGAGCGACCGCCTGAAGCTCTGCGCTTCCAGTCATCCCTTCACGGTCATCCCCGAAACCCGCAGGCTCCGCCCACTAGAACTGCGCCCTACGTAGGGCACGAAAAAAGGGAGCACACGACCTGATGCCCTACATTGTGCCCCCATGAACTTCTAACCCGGGGTGCCGAGCCCGCAGCTCTCCTTCCTCTAAAAGGCAGGCTTCCGGCTCACGATCGCAGTTCCGATTCGTCCCGGACGGGGCGGAGCTCACGTTGAGATCAAACGGATTTGAGGAAACAGGCGCCGGTTCCACCTTGGATCTGCGCAGAACCGAGGAGCAGATGGGTATAAAGGGTGCGAGGGCCGAGGCGCCGAACCGGGCGACACGTTCCTCATTACGGCGCTGATCACAGAGACGCGGCGGCCCCCCGTCCGCCGCAGCGTCCCCGTCTTCCTTTTATATCCCGGCAAACATACGGCGGTTTATTTTTCACGCTGTCGCCATCTGCAGCGCCGTTCCCCCCACAGACCACCGCAGCTGGCCCGTTTCACCCCCCCCTCCCCCCCCTGGCTCGCTTTCATACCCCTGTCCAAAATGGCTGCGGCGCCGTACCCGCCTGCCCGCTGACGACGCGGGGCGATACGGGTGGCGTATCGATGGACGCCAACATCACACCCGAGAGGAACGTCCCGCTCCGAGGACAGGGACGAAAACCAAAATAAAAACCCCTGAAAACGTCGCAAATTCACCTTTAATTCTCCAAATAACCTGGCAGATGGGTCTCCTCCCACATTCCCCCAAAAACCTGAGAGCTGCCTACAACGCTTCCTCGGTCTGCCGCAGGATAAGTGCTGGGATAGGCTGCAGAATCTATCTGCATCCCTGCGTGGTATAAATAAAAATAAACTAATGTAGAAAACAATAAAATAGCTGCGGTGAGGGTTGTTGGGGGGGGTGGGGGGGGTGGGGGGGTTAGAGCCACCTTTTCATGTTTAGAATGAAGATGCAGAAGGGAGAACATACCAACTCCACACAAAAAGAACCTTTAAATAAACCTATAAAGCCCATTGCATAGCTAAAATCTTTTTTAAAAATTATAAAAATCTAAAAAAGACGGAGGGGTTTGGTTTTTTTTCGGTTCTCCGCGGCGTGCGTGATCCGTCGGGATGAAGAGCTCATGAAGCGCCGCTGCGCCGCCGCTCTCGGGCGCTGAAGGCGCAGCGGTGCGTCTCTCGCTCGCTGCGGCGCACCAGACAATGGGACTCTTGTTGAATGGCATTCGCGCACAAAGGCCGCATTCTCCCCGACGAGCGAGAGCCGCCGCGGCGAGATGGAAGGCCCGTCTGGCGCGGCGGCGGTGGCGGGGGGACGGGGGAAACCGGGGGATCTGAACCTCTCCGTGCGCTTTCGGTGGGGCGACGCTTGATTAGGAACGCCAAATCAGGATGGCGTCATTAGGGTGGTGGATAGACGCTTAGAACCGCAGTTACGCCGACATGGTGGTGCAGGTGTGTTCACTCCGATCACCGATCACATGACGCTGCTGCGCACGGGATGACGTGGCTGGACGCGATTGGTCGATGGATGGATCACACTGGCGCGCCACCACGTCGACGCTGCCGCCGCAAAACACAACTGACTCTGATCCCTCCGAAGTTTAAACGTCCTCCTCAGAAAGACGTCCACGATTACGGCGGGGTCACGCTTTAGAAGCGGCCGGCGCGGCCGGCGCGGCCGGCGGGAGGGCAGGCGGCGCGTTACGTAAGCCCGCGCTGCGTGATCCCGAATTCGCGGCGTACGTCAGGAGAGATAAATGGAATTATAATTACAGAGGATTACAGAAGAATTACGTATTAGAGGAGCGCACTGTCACTCCGACCCCTCTGATCTCACCGAGCACTGTGTGTGTGTGTGTGTGTGTGTGTGTGTGTGTGTGTGTGTGTGTGTGTTGTAGCGAGTATGTCATTACGAGAGAGCTCTGAATGTGATGCAGCTGAACCTCTGTGTGTTTTTCTTTTTCCCCTCTCGTGATGGTTGATCTATAAAACACTGAGGCTGGATCCAGCCAACCGGGATAGGCCCCGGAGACGTTGCGTTAACCGGATTATACCAAATGCGCCCCGCAATCAGGCTCACGGGTTTAAAGACACACACACACACACACACACACACACACACCGTCTGGTTAATCGAGCGGCACTGAAATCAGCGATACCGAACGTGACGCCGCCGCCGCCTGAATCCTATCCCGTCACTCCGGCGTCGGGCCTGAGCCGGGAGGCATCGGAACGGAGCGCTCGGTGTCCCGTGACTCACGCCGAACTCACCTCAGATGTATTTTTATGAATGAGCTCGGGCTGTGAGTCAGCATGCGAGTGTGTGTGTGTGTGTGTGTGTGTGTGTGTGTGTGTGTGTGTGTGTGTATGTATTGTTCACAATGGAGGTTTTTGGAACCATGTCGTTTGGTGGCATGGTCGGAAGAGAGGCGTGGCGCGAGGGCCTGGGGTGGGGGGGGGCTTGCTCCAAACCACACTGTGTGCTACAGTAGCCACATCAAAGGCCGTGGTTCTTCCCACAACGCCATCCAATAAATCTGAGCCGTCGCTCCGCCGCCGTCCAATCACGCCTCAGCTACGGACCTGGGGGGGGGGGGGGCGAGGCCGACGGACCACTCGTCGTGCCAGATACGACGGATCAAACGATTCTGAATCATTTCACACCTTCGATGCTGGATTTAAAGAACCGAATCTGTAGTCATGATTCGTGAGTCGCATGCCGATTCGACTCATATCCGTCAGGTCGGGGGGTTCCCCGGATACACCCAGGACAGGGGGGCAATCCATCGCTGGGCACACACTCACTCACACACATACACACACTCTACATGGGGCAATTTAAAGAACTCAATTGACTTGATCCACGTTTTTGAACTGTGGGAGGAAACCGGAGAACCCGGAGGAAACCCACGCGGACACAGGAAGGACATGGAAACTCCACCCAGATGGGGATTCGAACAGGGAATCCCTAGTGCTGAGAGGAGAACATGCCAAACCACTAAGCCACCGTGCCACTGGATGTTTTATAAAATAAAGGTTTTTTTATCAACTTTGAGTAAAGTTCGGTCAGAGTCGGGAACACTGAGACCGGTCTGGACTTCGGAACCGGACGCATGACGCCGACCTCAAACGACCCGCCAATGACCCCGGGGATTAACGTCCCGCCAGCCGGACGCGCTTGGGTTGGATGCAGGGTTCAACCAGAACACTCAGTGTTCGGGGCTCGGGATCGTCGGGCCGTCAGATCGACAGACCAGTGCCGGGGACGGAAAGAACATACCAAACCGCCGGGAACGTTCTCGCCGTGCGGTCCAAGCTCCTTTGAGGAGCAGAAGTGGAGCTTCTTGGGGATCACAGGTAAGCCAATCACAGCCTGCAAATCTCTTTAAGGGTTTAGAGGTAAGTAGGTCGACGGGCTTTAGGATCATTCCTCACGGTTCCTCAAACGGCTCCTGGGTCAGACGAGGTGGTGGTGGTGGAGGTGGAGGTGGTGGTGGTGGGGGGGTATTAAAAAATTAAACCGGCCTCCCCATGAATGCATGTGGACTGCGGGGGAGGGGCGGGGCTATATAAAAAAAAAACACGCAAAGAAATCTGACGGAACTTTCCGGTTCCTCACGTTTCTGATTCGCAGATTAATTCGTCTCTAGGGGGCGGCACGGTGGCTTAGTGGTTTGGCATGTTCTCCTCTCAGCCTTAGGGATCCCCGGTTCAAATCCCCATCTGGGTGGAGTTTGCATGTTCTCCCGTGTCCGTGTGGGTTACCTCCGGGTTCTCCGGTTTCCTCCCACAGCCCAAAAAACATGGATCAAGGTCAATTGAATTCTCCAAATTGCCCCATATAGAGTGTGTGAGTGAGTGTGTGCCCCCCTGTCCTGGGTGTATCTGCCCAGCGCCCGAAACGTTCTCCCCTGGATGGGACTGTTCCTGCCGTGCGTCACAGACGGAAAACCCCGGCCCCCCGGCCCGCACCAGCTCCCCGATAACAGGTTCCGCAGCGGGCTGCGCTCCCTCCCAAACGCCGCAACCACCTGTTTTAACAAGAGGTCAAAGGGCAAACCGGGACCAAAGTGCCCCGCTGCGCCTCACTGGCTGCTAATGAGAGTGGATGTTTATCCAGGGGGTCGAAATGCTTAAAACGGGGTCGCGACCCTAACATCTTAAGCCCCGACCTTTTCCCCGCGCGCCGCCCCGAGCCCGTTAGCTATAAATTATCGGAAGGCGATCGGTGCTCGGCCGCGCGGGTGCGCCCCCCGTCTGTCCTCTGCGGAAGTGTTTGATCGGCACACAACGGGACGAGATAAAGAGCCATGACAAAAGGCTTTGATGTCATTTGAATATCATTAGAAGATTCGGAGCTGCGGGAGGGGGGGAGGGCTTGCATTCCTTTTTGCGCACGCGCACACACACACACACACACACACTTACAATAAAAATAATAATGTCGGCGGCACGGTGGCTTAGTGGTTTAGCATGTTCTCCTCACAGAACTAGGGATTCCCAGTTCGAACACCCATCTGTGTGGAGTTTCCATGTCCTCCCCGTGCCCGCGTGGGTTTCCTCTGGGTTCTCTGGTTTCCTCCCACAGTCCAAAAACATGGATCAAGTCAATTGAGTTCTCCAAATTGCCCCATATAGAGTGTGTGTGAGTGAGTGAGTGTGTGTCCTGGTGTATCTGCCCAGCACCCGAAATGTTCTCCTCTGGATGGGCATGGGAAACCCCCCCCCCCCACCGCGACCCTAATAGGGGATAAAGCAGAAGATAATGAATGAATGAATGATGTAATATCATGAAAGCAACAATGCCAATGTCACAGAAGCTCAGTCGTACATTATCAACGTGGAAGAACGTATTGGGACTCCGACTCTCCACACCCTCAGCCTTTATGATATTCCCACATTATTTTGGAGCGTGTAAGTGGGCGTTCTCAGTTAGTGCGAGCGTTCGTGAGGATCCACACAGAGCTAACCCCCAACGGGCCTTCCCCAAACTGTTTCCACAATCTGAAATCACGGGATTACCCGAAACGCCTGACGAGGCGCTCGATTTCACGCCCCCTGCGCTAACAGGACCGTATGATTTTGGGAGTCCATTCAGTGTACGGCCGTCTTCGGATTGCGTTACCATGGCAGCAGGGGGCGGTGACGAGATCGGGGGGGGGGGGGGGACCGACGGGGCGACGGGGGATCGTTATGAGCGTACTGAACGGAACGGTAAGTGGACGTTAGACCGTGTTCCCGTCGTAG
>JAFMOD010000547.1:608955-626518 GCA_019802435.1 Corydoras maculifer | reverse complement strand
CGTTATGAGCGTACTGAACGGAACGGTAAGTGGACGTTAGACCGTGTTCCCGTCGTAGAACGCGGCCAAACTCAATGTGTGTGTGTGTGTGTGGGGGGGGGTGTCGTTGGGGGGGCATCTCCAGCCAGTCCAACTATGCACCCCCCCCCCCACATAGTCGATCAGATCGCGGCGAGGCGTCTTTCCTCGCCCTATAAAAGCCGAATCGTCTGCCAACTTGCTTACGCCAACAATTTTGCGTATGAAGGTAGCTGAGGTCCCGCGTTGGTTTGCCCCCCACCCCCCACCTAAAAAGCAAGTGTTGTCGGGTCCTCTGTCCCCCGCCTCAGAAACACTGCGAGCGTTGCAACATCAACAACAGCCCACGATGCAACGGGGCGTCGTGCACGAGCGTTATCCGAGCGTTATCCGAACGTTATCCGAGCGACGGGGGTACGGCACTCACCTGCGTGTACAAAGTATGCCAGGTACAGGTCCAGCTCTTTGACGGAAACTCCTATGTGATGCGGCTGCACGCACAGGCCCGGGTTCGAGCACTGCGGCGACTTGACCAGCCTCTCGCCGTCAGTACTTTCGAGCGGAATACCCTTGAATAAAATCACCATGACCAGGTCCAGGCGCCACACCTTGTCCGCCTGGCGCAGGCAGTCGATCCTCCTCATCTTGCCCTTCTGGTCGGGGTTGGAGAGCACGCAGCACGGCGCCTTCTTGCCGGTGACGGTCAGCACGAAGTCCTCGCGGAACTCGGGCCGGATGTCCTTGCGCAGCTTGGCCAGCAGGCGCGACGCCCACTTCTGCTTGACCTCGGGCTTCTCGCTCAGCAGCTCGTCCTTCACGGCGCGCTCCTCTTCCTTGGACATGCGCTTCTCGTGCTTCTTGAAGTACTTGCGCTTGCGGGCCTGCAGGTTGAACCAGGTGTAGGCGAACGCCCGCACGTGCGGCAGCAGCGCCTCGATGAACGGATGGAACTCATCCTGCGGGCGGAGGGGAGAGCAGAGTCAGGGAGGGCTCCCGAGACCGGACGACCCGCGCGAGCACCCGACTTATACCAGACGACAGCCGCGGAACATCTCGTTAGGAGGCCGGCACGCTCCAATTATAGGATGTTCTTTACTGCGTGGCGAGCTTATATACACACCATGAAAATACACACACACACACACACACACCAGTCATTATTACGCAATAACACAATCACGCAATGCCAGAAACTCATATTTTAATCAAAATTAGCTCTGGTGCTCAATAAAACGGGAGGGACCTGTGAGCCAACAGCTCTTTGTGTGTGTGTGTGTGTGTGTGTGTGTGTGAGGCCCGTCTAGGCCGTATCTTGGCAGGAACGTGGCCCTGTAAGGGTCTGCCAGGATCGAGAAAATGAAACAACGCGAACAGCGAGCGCGGACTATTTTTATCTGTTCCCTCAGACGTACATGTAGATCCACGCTGGCTGTGTTATTAATCATAATAATAATAATAATAATAATAGAAATTTATAAAATACCAATATTGCACGCTGCATCGGTGCACCGCTTTTATTTGGAGGCGGATCTAAGACGCTCGTCGGCCCGTTTTCTATGAACTCGTCTGCGAAACATTCAGGATCTGCGCTGGTTCCGTCCGAACCGAACGTTTTTTGTATCTAAAACACGCCGTGGCCTTCCCACCGAACCCACACGCATCGGAGCGGGCCGGTGGAGTGCAGACGGAACCCACACCCCACCTTCAAACATCCACCGGCGGGCCGGATAACCGACACCGCCCGGCCGTGAATCATCTGCGGTTTGACTTTAAGAGAACCACAGAGAATCGGCTTGAATGCTGGCAGGCGGCCAGTCAGGAGAACGGCGTTTCCAAAAGCGATGCGTGCCCCCGAGAACCCACACGGCGAGCCTGAGCCGCTTAGCGGCGTGTGAGAAGAGGGCCGCGCTCCACGTCGCGCGCACGGCGGCGCCGAGGTCATTTAAATATTTAAATGCGGGACGGACAAACTTCTTAAGGCTCCGTGAGCGTGGACACCTCCCAAAACCACGTCCCACAAAGTCTGGCGTGAGCGTGGCGTTAAACGAAACAATAAATAAATGCAGAGAAATGCAAAACTCTGAGCGAGGATCAGACCCACGGCTGTGAGGACGTTAAATCTGTTATATTTGTGGTGAGGGATTGAACTCGGGCTGATTGAGGTCTGTGGTTTATGTTGAACAGCACACACACACACACACACACACACACACACACACACACTCACAGACACTTGAGGAACAATTCCACTGGAAACGTATCTCCAGATTTAACGGCTGTAGTTTATAAATCAACAGAAATTATTCGACTCCTCGTCATCTAAATTGTCAAAAAAACGTATTATTTACGGCGGGATCCACAATGCGACGCACACCATATTTATTTACATCCTTAAAAGCACCAAACCGGCCTGTTTGCATCACACAGACGGATTTTACAACATAATAAAAAGGTCTAAATTGTCGGGGGGGAGGAGAAAATAGTTCCGTAGTTAAAACTGTAATTAAAACAGGTGCACTTTTTTTTTTTTTTTTTTTTGGGGGGGAAATAACAGGCCTCGCAATGTAACTTCCCTAAAAGCCTGTTATTTAAAATCTGGATTGTGTAATCTGGTGCTATGGTACGACTTAACAACACAAACAGCAAATTAGCAGCACCGCACGGCTCACTCCTTTTGTGCAGAGTCTCCCGGCGGATGTGCGCACAGTTCGGGGGAACGTCTTAGGTAACGTGGCTTTCACTGAGAGGGGCGAGCGAGACGCAGCCCATAGAACGGCTCTGTGTTCCGCACACCACAGGGGCCCGGCAAATAATATCAGCTGCACATGCAATACGAAGCAAACCGAACCTCCTGTCCAGAGCGAGTGTGTTACATTAAAAGCATGTATATATATATATATATATATATATATATATAAGCTTATATATTTATAGCATACAGATAAATACACACACTCATAAATCACCAGTGTCCAATTTTTATTTCAATCCAAAATAAATCCCCTCATTGATTTTCCCCGACTGTAAAATATTCCAAATTGTGAGCCACGGAACCCGAATCAGTCTGCAGAACACAGAACACACCGGTGTCGCCGAGCGTC
Source organism: Corydoras maculifer (assembly GCA_019802435.1). Classification (NCBI taxonomy): domain Eukaryota; kingdom Metazoa; phylum Chordata; class Actinopteri; order Siluriformes; family Callichthyidae; genus Corydoras; species Corydoras maculifer. Next base: position 623,399 of record JAFMOD010000547.1, on the reverse strand, counting down.
CGGGCATCGGGTGTCTTTCATTAAACACCACTGTTTTGAAGCAACCCCACCGAAACACAACCTCGGACCCGTCCAGAACCTGCCCTGCTTTTCTATTATTGATCCCTCCTCAAAGCCTTATTTAAAAAAAAAAATCAGGAGGCGCTTATTACATCTAATACAAAGTGGAAGGGGGAATGTTTGCATTTTTCTGCAAATAACACTTTATAATAATCAGGAAACAAATATTAATTTTAGTAATGAAGCATGTCCATGTTCAGGCCTTACAGCTTCAGCTAGAAATATTAAACATCAGAATCAAATATCAGATTTTTTTTCTGAAGGCCTCATCAGCCAGCAGTCCGGTTGAGATGTTTCTGCGAACTCAGTAAGGGATTGAGTTCAGAATTCATTTAGGGTTTTTTTTTTTTTTTTGGAGATGTGAACTCTGCGCACACGCTCGTCCCGCCGGCGTTCCTCCAAATTTAATTTGTGGACAGCGCCTGTGAATTTCTCCTGACGCGTGGCCAAATTGTGAGGATATCCACGCTCACGTGTCCCGAGGTACGAATTTAAAGAATGCACTATTTATTTTGTGCACACACACACACACACACACACACAGCGCGTCACGGCGGATCTGTGTCGGCATTCCTGCTACAGGAGCTCGGTGTAAAGTCCGACCTGTCCGAGCGCGGAGCAATGCGTGGGGAGTTTTTTTTTGTTGTTGTTGTTTTTAAAGTCCAGGTAAATCAGTCCCCTGTGTGTTTTATTATCTAAACCACGGAACGCGTTTAAAGCCGCAAGAAGCCAAAGTTTGTGGCAGCGACACCGCGCACAACTCCGGCTCGCTGCAGCTCGCACACGCCGTGCCCACAGCGCGCCGCCAAGTCACGAAGATTAAAAACTAACCAACTAACTAACTAACAGAACAAGCACCAATAAAAAAAAAAAGCCTATGAGACAGCCGGCCGTGTGAAGTGCGGCAGCCGCCATCCGCCATGTGCGAGCTCGCAGTCTGTCACAACGCCGCCGCCGCACAGACGCACAAAGTTAGTTCAGCCCGAAAGCGAGTCTGCGTGCAGAATAAATCAAATGAAGCGAATGAAGCGAAGAGCCGAACGGCCGAACCCGCGGCACTTACCTGAGTCAGGCATAGAGGAGAATACATGTCGGGTGGTGTCGCCGCTGAAGGTGGATGGATCACTGTAACGAATCGGCGTGTTTGTGTGCGGTATGTGCGTGTTGATATTTGTGAGTGAGTGTGTGTGTGTGTGTGTGTGTGTGTGTGTGTACGCGTGAGTGAGTGTGTGTGTGTGTGTGCGCGCGCGCGCGCGCGGGTGTGCGTGTCCGTCCGCGTGCGTGCGTACGCGCGCGCGCGTGTCGTGTACTATCGCCTAAGCAAAAAATAATAATAATAAAAAGGGGGGGAGAGAAAGAGAGAGACACAGGAGGAGAAGAAAAGAAAAGGGGAAAAAAGAAAGAAAGAAGGGGGGAAAATGAAAAGGCGGCTTGGACGCTTGCTTTCACATTTCCGACTGTTTGCGAGCTCCGCCTCGAGTCAGCGCGATCACCGGGACTCTGTCCGCCGTTAAAAGCCGCCGCTCTGCAGCCGGAACCATGGCGGGGGGCAACTTTCACTCAGCGCAGTTGAAAGTGTCCCGCGGCGGAGGCGGAAAAAAAAAAGAAGAAGGGGAAAAAATTTGTAACGCAAGCGGCTGTTTTAGGAAATCAAGTCGAGCGAGAGGACGGTCCGTTCCTCTGGAAAGAGAGACAGAGACAGGAAAAGAGAAAGTCCTCTGACGGCGTGGAGATCCGATTTAGAAAAAGGCTTCGTCCATCGCTCCGGCGGGTGGCCGGCCGGCCGGCGGGCGGAGCGCTGACGTGCGGCGGGCAGAGCGCGGCGGGCTTCGGGGGAGCGCCGTTACCAAGATCCGAGTGCGAGACGACACGAGACGCGCATGGTACGAAAAAAAAAACCCGAGACGCGATCCTGTTACATTGTCAGGAAACACACACACACACTCTCTCTCTCTCTCACACACACACACAAAGCGCAGGGTTGAAGTCCCGGAGAGAAAGACGGCGCTGAGGCGGACGCGCCGCAGTCCTGCGCCGAGCTCACTTCACTTTTGCCCGAAGGAGAAAGTCTCCACTCCCCCATCCCTCAGCGCACAGCGCCCTCCGCACCGAGCACTCCCTCCGCGGGACAGCCCAGCCAGCCGAGCCCGCTCTAGTTCTCCTCTCTACACCACCGACAACTTGCTGCTAACAACATTTACCAAACCTATACATTTATTTATATTATATTATTACTTCTCACTAAACAATTTACAGCAAACTTCAATTCAAATTTCTATAATCACGCCCAACTTAAGAGTGTTAAAGAGGGTGCAACTTCATATTCTACATCCATAATAATACAACTAAAATATCACAACGCCATTCATGAAGCCCAGTCCATTGTGAGCGACGTTCAGATCCAAACTCCACACGTTTCAGGAGAACATACACTATATGGACAAAAGTATTGGGACAGGAGCCTTTACGAACGGAACATTTTCACGGTTCTGGGAACGTCCAGGTCAGACCCCGAAGAAACCCCGAGTGGGTCCAGGTCGGGGTGCTTTCACACCGAAACTCCACCGACTGTGTCTGTATCTTATGATCTTGTTTTGAGCACTGGGAACGAAAAAAGGGCCTTCGCCAAACTGTGTCCACAAGGCAAACGTACAAAGGTTGTCTGAAATCATTTAAAAAACGGTGTCTAAGTTCTGTCGTCCGATAATATTCTACCTTTTTTAAAATTCGACCTCCTCATTACAAAAGCATTAATTGCTGAATCTATTATGATTTTTATTTATTTTAATCATTTTGAGAGCCTCTGACACTTTACACTCCCGTTCAATATGCCGGATTATTAAACAAGCGCGTAATTTTTGCAAAATAAACACAACTGCGAAACAGGTAACCTCCACTATACCTGTTCAAACTCTAAGCATCAAAGGCACGTCCTGAAACCGTTCGTGTAACAGCAACAATTTTTTTAAATCCCCCCCCCCCCTCCATTTGCTCATGCAACACTGGTATACAGCTCAAATATTAAGCGACCCGGCCTTGGACTCTGGGAACAGTTTCTAATGGATTGCCGAACGCATTTGCAATGTTTAAATATCAGGGCTTTCAAAATCCTGCGCGTCCTCATAAATCAGGCAAAGGCCCGGGAACCTGTTTAGAACCAAACATTTAATGCGGAGGTCTGCAGAACGTTGCAGAAATGTCTAGTAAAGGCAGGCAACGCGGAGCTGACTTCCACCTGGAGTCCTGTCTGCTTCTTTTCTCAGATAAGTGGGCGCCCCCTAGCAAGTGGCCTCAAGTCGGCAGTTTTAAGTGCATCGTAAGGCTGTCCGTCATCTGCTCTATTAATAAAAGCATGACGGCTCGGGTTCTGACTCCTGCACAAGAGCTTGCTACCCTAAATAAGACTGTTTAGTTTTAATCAGCTAGTAGAAGGTTAATAATACAACAAATAGTATTCCACAGGTCAGACTTATTATAACATTTGTGTTTTACACTCACTTTTCTAAAGTTCTGTATTATTTTAAATTTTTTTTTTTTTTTTTACTCAACAAGTGCAACCCAGTGTAGTTCTGCACCCCACCCCCACCCCCCCGGGGCAGATTCAGGTCGTACAGTGCAGTTAACTGCACCCTCTTTAAAAACTAGTTTCGTAAAAGACACGAAATCAACACAACGTTGTTTTTTAAATCGTGGCTCTAGGCACTTAAAACGATAGGAAAAGCTGCGCCGTGATTGGACCGCGGCGTGGAAAGCGGGGCGCAGACGGGCCCTGATTGGTCGACGCGCACGTCAATCACTCATATTTCATCCTGACAAACGGGCTGAGTCACGTCTTCGCGGTTTTTGGTTATCGATAAACCGCAAGAATAATTTACAGGTTTTACCACAAAAAACTACATTTTATAAGCGAGCGGCGAGGACAAACAATCAGACTGCAACCCTGCAAACGATCAGACTGTTTATTTACCACGTGTAACTCTCGCCCGTGTTTATTTGCAAACAAATCGAATCGCCTCAGAGTGTAAACTTTGCCGAAAGCGGATTGGTTTGTGTGAAATGTTTCGTCAACATTTATGAAGATGTTTATAAAGTCTTAATAAATCACGACGTCGTGTTTTTAATATAAAGCGGAATAATTCACCTTGAAATCGACTCGTGTAATCAGTTCGCTGCTCAAGTAAACCTACCGAGTTCGATGAAACGGCCCTAATTTACACACAAACTCAGTAAAGTAGTCAAAATATAGTTTGTTAAATAAAATTTTTTTTAAAAAAAACACACGAATTCCTGACGTTTTCTGGAGTTAAACCCTGCGTTCCCTGCGTGAGCATTCACTTCAGCTGTGCAGGCTTTTTGACCCGAGGACGGCCGTGTCCGAAATCTCACCTCACTGACTAACCCCTAGCCCCTGCGCACTAAAGGCGTGTGTATTAAACGCGGCCTGCGTTCAGTCTTTTACTCTCATTTACACACACACACACACACACACACACTGCTTATTATTCACGTCTTAAACACGCTTCCTTCGTTCTAAAACTCAGTTTCCCAGAAGACCTCGCGTCACATTTAGTGCACTTCGTAGTGAGTAGGGTGTGGTTTTGGACACACCGTGTCAAACATATGTTAGATGTTAGTTTATCATTATTTAATACTGCACGATAGAAAACATCTGGAAATGGACCAGTTACTCACCGACATGTAAAACTACATGTTCCATTAATGGAACCAGGGAACGACATAAAGAGAAAATCAAGATTAACATTTTATTTCTGTTACTACGCAGAAATGATCCAATCGATTCAGGATGAGGTATTAATGCTAGATTTTTCAACATGAATTTAAAGCAATTACACAAAGACAGGATTACACTGCAAGTTTAAGCAGCGACGGTATTTCTGTAGTCTGTCTGCATAATATAGACCACGCATTTCGTTAATTGTAATGCTTCAAGAGAAGCAAACAATGCAAACTGACCATAAAGTATAATTTAATATAATCCATAATTCGGACCGAGACTAAACACACATTTGTTTTGTTAAGCAGGCAATTGGATGTACGTTTGGCAAACGATGGCGAAACAGAAGAGGAACTCAGATGTCATTCAGCAGCGTATAATCTCAAAGGTCTCATTGGGTGACAGGATTTCCTAAAAAATCACTAACAACCGAATTAGCTGGGTTTTATTCAAATATAAACCAATCTCAATATTACGGATCTATTCGACCACAAGTTACTGCTGCGATGTTCTAAAAGAAAAGTCTGTCATGCTGTCATCTGCTGTAATTTGCCTAATCTCATTAAACACAGCTCCCTAAGTACAGATCTCTTTATTGTGGGATTTCTGGAGATATGAATGTGGACAAGAAGTCAATGACAAATATAAACCTGATGTATGCTAATTGAATTTCAATCAGTTTAATAGGGTACAACGAGTAACTGGAGAGTCCTTCAGTAATAAATGTCCACTGAATAAAGATGAAATATACATTACACGACTGATAAAAAGGACCTGCACTGTAATGTCCCCGTGCAAATAAAACAAAACACTCTGAGGTTTTTAAAAAAAAAAAAAAAAACTTTGCATGAACTTACAGATGTCTTTCAGATGCCAGCAAAAGATGCAAATCAAAGTCAACAATGTCACAAAGACTGCAGACCAATTCAACCAATGCATTCAGGTTCTCTGTTCTTTTTTTGTTATTTTTTGTTTTGTGTCACAGTTTGTAAATTATATCCAAATAATAAGTCACACATTTCAGCACCAAAAGACTGAACAGCGCCGGGGAGGGTCAGCAAATGTCACAGTGGTGCACCGAAACGTTTGGCCTCCAATCAAAAGAAACACAGACCACAGGACGGGTTGTTTTTTTGTAAATATTATATTATTTTACGGAGGCCAGAAGATGTTCTGTGGTACTGGAACCACATCAGGAGCACCAGCTCAGCAAACAGAATTACAAAACAGGTCCAATAATTCATACTAAGAGGAACAATGGTGTAAATGGTGTATTAGGGGGGTTCAAAACATTTACCCCTATTTCTATTACACCAATTATCTGTGATTTTGTTTAGTACAAATAGTTATACAGCATAAGCATTCAGCACATTATTATTATTATTATTATTATTATTATTATTATGACATGATTTTTATTATAGTATTTATACATTTTATATAAACCACTACATCTTGGTTCACAGGTTTTTTTTCTCCCACCTTTCCCTCGCCCTAGTTTTATTTGTCTGCTGTTTTATAGCAAGAGCTCTACCCAGAAATGTTACAGCGCCAAGGCAAGTGTGTGTTTGTGCCAAGGCTTTTTGGAAGGCAGGGTGGCACGGAGCGAGGAAACGGCGCACAGCCTTCCACTCCAACGGATCACAACACGGACGGAAATCACAGGCTTCGGCTCTCACACACGCTGCCGGCTGCAGGAGCATCGCAACGGGGACGAGAAGTTCCTCCATCCGGGAGGTGGAGGTGGAGGTAAGCTCGACGCGGCGCGCCTTCATGCAGAAGTTAAAATCAGGACGGATGGTTCGTGCCACCGCTCTCTCTCTCTCTCTCTCTCTCTCTCTCTCTCAGGTGCAAAAAAAAACTAATATTCAACGAACAAATAATAATTTCAACCATAATAAACAAACTGGATTTATTTGGTAATCTAATTATTTTATTTTCCTCGTAATATAGAACGCGTTCGGCTGCCATAGATTAGGAGTTCCAAATGCCCCTGCGTGGTTCTAAAATATCGTGTCGGGGGTTCGGGGGGGGGGCATTCTGAGAGGGTTCATGTCTCGGATTAATGTTGCTTAATGAATGCGAGGGCACTGGAGGAAAAGAAAAAGAAAACACATTAGCTGTGATTACATGCGCACCGATATTCCGATATTAATCCAATTAAGAGACGATCATGTAAACAGCCCTGCTGTAGCGTGACTGCAGATCGGGTTCTCCTCTCCCCTCATAAAGGAACCCTCGCCCCTGTCTCTGTTTTCTTTGGCGAAAAAACGACGAGAACCCGATTAGAGTGAGGACTTTTAAACGCTGCGTAATTTCCCCCCATCATTTTAAACCCAAAGGTCCGAACGCTCCTTCAAACATCTCTCATTCGGCTCGGGATTAATTCTGCGTGACGCAATCAAGCCGACCAAACTCGAGGAGAGGAGAGGAGAGCGAACTGCCCGGGGGGGGGGGGGGGGGGGGGGGGGGGGGGGGGGGGGGGGGGGGGGGGGGGGGGGGGGGGGGGGGGGGGGGGGGGGGGGGGGGGGGGGGGGGGGGGGGGGGCTCCAGCCTGAAGAACCCAAACCCTACAGCTCCAGCCTGAAGAACCCAAACCCTACAGCTCCAGCCTGAAGAACCCAAACCCTACAGCTCCAGCCTGAAGAACCCAAACCCTACAGCTCCAGCCTGAAGAACCCAAACCCTACAGCTCCAGCCTGAAGAACCCAAACCCTACAGCTCCAGCCTGAAGAACCCACACCCTACAGCCGTCGAGCACCATGATATCATAATGTGAAAAAAAAGATTCAATATAGAACCATGAACTTTTAAAAGAACAAGTTGCACCGAAATGGTCCTCCTCGTGTTAAAACGTCACGCTACGGCACATAGAACCATATCATCATCTTCTGCATCAATCTGCCAGCCATCGCACCATGCAGAGAACATTTTAAAATCAAATGGGTCTTTTAAGGGTTCTATTACCAAAAAAAATCCAGAACATTAAAGAACCGGCTTTTGTATAAGAGAACACAACTCAACATTAATAATAAAAAAAAAACAGATTAATAAACATGAACATTAGAGAAATAAAAAAAATATAATCTACCAAAAAAAAGATAAATTGTTATTATTGTTATTATTATTATTATTGTAATTATTATTATTATTATCATTATTATTTCTGTTAAATTAAACAGTTTATTAAAGAACTTCCAGAGGTTCTTGACTTTTAAACAATGAGGGAACGCATTTAAAAATTACCAAAACATTAAAAAGGCTTTTTTTTTCTTTTCTTTCACACTGAAGAACCTCTTTGAGTTCTTTGGGAACCCTGTTGTTTTGGAGTTCTGGCTCCACCGCGTACAGTTCCACCACCAGAGGTGATTTCCCCTCCTTTTGTTCCCGACTGTAATTAATTTAGTCCGAGTCCCCGATCGCACTGAATATTGATTGCGCTGAAACGCAGACAAAGACTCCCTCTAGCGACCATCCGTCAACATTACAGCTGTCCAACCCACAGGCTTTAATAAATAGAGATATAAATGTATACATTTTAGTGTTTTATATATAAAATTAGGTCGCAATTAATAAAATCAAATTAAACATCACTATTGCAAATGTGTCCTTATGATTTCACTTTGCAGATTGTCCTGAACGCACATGCAGCCTGGTGTTTGGGAGATGGATCGAGAAAAGGATCATTATTTATTATTTATTCTTATAAACTAAAGATAAAGCCACTTTCCCACGAATAAATAACACGGTGCACGAAGGCGGCAGATGCTTTGCATTTGGTTCCTAACGCACTGAAGTGAAGTGCATTAGTGAACTGTACGGAGGCCGAGATTTACAGACCAAAGGTCAAGAGAAGAGCGCGAATGAAAACACCATCATCTACCTGCCAACATTTTCATTAAGCCGTGCGAACGCTGACGGAAATGAGAGGCTCTCGGTTTTATTTCTAATTTTTTTTTATGGAGGCCAAAAAGAAAACGAAGAGGGGAAAACGTACTTTTCCATGAATATTAAAAGAGACATCGATTACATTTATAATTTCTGCGTTTTAATTATATTTTAATACAGACTTTTTTTATGCAATTTTGTATGACAGGCAAAAGCTTGACCGGACACCCCGGGTCATTCTGCATGTTTTATTGATTTTCTAAATAAAAATCTAGCACAAAGCGCGCGCACGCACACACACACACACACACACACACACACACGCACGGTGAAAATTCGCAGAAACGTTTAATGATCTCCATGTGCACCATGGGGACAAAAGTATTGGGACAACCTCTTAATCACTGATATACTTCCCAAATGCCCCAAATAGCCCTCAACAGTTTGGGGAAGGCCCCTTTCTGTTTCAGCATGTCCGAGCTCTATAAAGGTCGGCTGAATGTACTTTAAGAACTTGGCCGGCCCACGCATCCTCCCCATCGAATGCGTTTGGGATGAACTAGAACAGCGACTCTGAGACAGGCCTTCTCGTCCAACAGCAGTGTCTGTTCTAACAGATGCTCTTCTGGACGGAGGGGCAAAACTCCCCGCGGACACACTCCAAAACCAAAGAGAAATGCCCTCCAGAAGAGCAGAACAAAGCTCCGGTGTGTGTAAAGGGTGTGAGTATTCTGTATGAACCCTTCTGATTGGCTGTGAAACAGTTCTTAAATTGTGTCTGACGCAGCGTTGTGTTTGCTATTCCCATCTGAAGTTGCCACAGTGAGGGGGCATTAGTGCTGCACGACCTCCCTCTGACCCGCGCCTCGGTGCGACTCCCCACTGAACCACAAGAGGGCGCCCTTCCAATACGGACGCACCGCGGGCCCCTCTCATCCGGTGATCCTCTCGTCATCGAATCCATACAAAAGGCCATACGAAGCTCCTATTTGCATGGCCACAATTATCATATTGTGATGAGAGTGATTTGTGTTTGTTAATCTTCATTGTGTGTGCTCTGATTAGTAAACACGGTGTTAGATCAAAGGGAAGTCACATTTGCATATTCATTGTGAAGGCCTCTCGGTGCTGACTGTCGAACACCCCGTGATTGCGGTTCTGTAGAGTGAATGCTCTGAATGGCAGTGCGGATATGTAACCGGCGAGCGTGATGAATGCATGCGGCTTTAAAATAGCTATAATAAACGCCGCTCATGGGAACGGGGCCCAAACGCGGTTCATACCACACACCTGCACGGCGCAGGTTTGGGAGGGCAGGGGGAGAGAGGGAGAGAGGCGGGCGGGGTGCAGGGGAGGATAGAGGGGTATTGTGTAGACCTGGTGAAGCTGGCATGCAGTTCTGCTTAAGCAGCCTGGGGGTAATAACATTATCCAGCTCTGAAGCAGCTTGCCTCCGAGCCTTATGAATAAACAACAAGCAGTGGGGCAGAGGATCCCCTTACTCCTGCTCAAATAGGCTTTCAGAACGGGGGCTTTCAAATATTTTATCTACAACAGCTTTAGTGGCAAAAAAAAACGTTGATCGTGGCGCAAATCGAATCGAATAAATTTCAGTCCTGTCCTTTTAGCCTGAAATGTAACGCAGGAAAGACGAAAATCCTACAGTTTCAGAGCTAAAAATAGAAACGAAGAAACAACAACTACCAAAAATAATTATTATTATTGTTATTATAATATCATTTTTTTTATAAGTAATGAAACTTTGTTAAAAACTTTATGCAGCTGAACTAAATGACGTCCATGTTTCTTTTTTTATTTGAATTTAATTTACAAAAAAAAAAAAAAAAAAAAATTGTTTCCAGCGGTTATCCTTACAGAACAGGGGAGAACATGCAAATGAACCATACTGGGAGTTAAATCTAGGACCATGTTGCTGTGAGAATAAAAAGCCAACCAGTTATTAATAATAATAATAATAATAATAATAATAATAATAATATATAAAAACCAGCTGCACTGAAGAATTATCAAATCTGATCGTTATCCAATCCTGCCCCCCCTTTTTTTAAATAATAATAATAATAACATACATAAACTTTAGTTTATTCTACACTTTGCACAACTAAATAATTATCTATAATTATGTTTCTATATTGTGGAGGGACAAACAGAGCTCCTGTAGGATACCTGCACAGAACCAGGGAGAACATGCAAACCACACACAAAAAGGACCAAGACTATAACCCAGGGAATGGAACCTAGGACCTTACTGCTGCAAGAGAAAAAAAACAGCATGCAGCTAATAATAATAATAACAATAATAATAACAATAATAATAATAATAATAATAACAATAATAAATAAATACATTTGGACAAATGGCATTTTTAAATTAATTAAAATTTTCCCGTTCTGATATCAATGTCATTAGAACTCTTTTTGGTTCTAGTTGAACCCACGTCTCTTGTTTTTATAATACATCATTTTAAATACAGACCTGTGTGAATGTATTTCCTTTTTTAATTTTTTTTATCTCTTATCACCTTAAACTTTTTTTTTTTTTTTTTAACTAAAACCCAAAATATGTTTTACACTCGTCTGTCATCACAGAAACATTGAAGAAACCAAATAAATTATTTCTATTGTTCATTTAACTTGGAGAATTGAAACAGACTTTATATTAAAATGTTAATTTTTATTATAGAGCTACGATCATGTTTTAAAATTCTTATGAGCTGAGTTATTTTATTCCATCGACGTTCCTCTAATTCAGAACTGCGGATTATTCATCATCTACAGACATTAAATGAAGTTTCTCCACTCTATTAATTATTTTATTTTTATTTATTATTATTATTATTTTCAGTTTAACGCTGATGGCCCTCGTCCAGGTGACTTTTTGTGATGGTTAAATTTCTGTGTAGAATTTGCTGTTTTGTGTTGATTCTATAAAATAAGAATTAAAATAACGCCTCTATGACATCATGATTTCTATATTTATATATGCAAATGGACAGATCGAGTGGTTTGAAGCCACCATTTTTGATCTGCTTTTTTTTTTTTTAACCTTTTTATTGATTTTATTGATCTTTTTATTGATTCTTGCTTCTATTGATCTGAATTTGGGAACGTGGGAGGCATTATGAATATAATGTATTGAAATGTGATGCTGTTGTTTTTGCAGAAGGAGGTGAATCTGTGCTAAATGGTGGAAACAGGTTTTTTTTTTTTTTTAAGAAGTTGCTCTGAATTATTCATTTAATTCCGAGCGAGGGGAAGTCGTTTTATAATATATTTAATAATGTGCACGAACGAAGCTAATCCCTCGTAAAGATCAGTGTGTCGGACAGATGGGCTTTGTTTAGAACATGAGGGAACAGAGTCTGAGCAGAACCGCGCTTTCGATCGGCAGCTCGATTCACAGCTTCACCGAGAAAACAAAAAAAAAACCCAAAAAAAACAATAATTCATCGCCTTTATCACAAATTCATCACAGGTTTCCCACGGCAGATACACACACACACACACACACACACACACACACACATTCTGTGGGGCCCTGAATCTCTTTTTTTTCATAAAAACAAGCCTCCAGGCGAACGAGGGCCGTATGCAAGCTGTTGGAATAGCGAGGCATATGCTGGTTCTATCTAACACGTTCCACCCTCCCCCTCATTCCTTCTGCCTGTGAAGCCGAAGCACAGGATGCCAGGAGTGCACCAGTCTGCCTCCCGACATCCATTCAGAGCAGATATACAGCGTGGACGTGGCCGAGGCCGAGCCGAGTCGAGCCTCGCACCGCCAGCCGCGGCGGCGGACGCCCCGGCGAGGAAGACGTCCGCCGCCAAACACGCGGAAAACAGATGTACCCAACAATCCCCCGTCCTTCAACAGTTTGGGAAGCGTTAGCAGACACCTGACAGCTGTTCTGACTGGAGGGAACGAGTGGGAAACAATTGCAGCTTGAAGTGCACAGCTGGATGTGGAAAAAAACCGCTGCCTATCCCACTTCAACCATGCACACACACACACACACACACACACACACACACATCCTGAGAGCCCTCCGCCGAGCCGCAGAGGAACCGGCAGGTGACTGGGATGACAATTAACTAAAAGGAAGTTCCCACGTGCATCCACTAATTACACCGTTCGCGGCTTCGTAATGCTTTGCGTAATGAGCGGCGGCGCCGCGCGCGCAGCTGCACGCTGGGTAACCGGGACGCGGCCCGGCGGCGGCAGGAGGGGAGCCGGGCCAAACGCGGACTTTAATTAAAGACATTAAAACACAAAGAAGAAAATGAAAATGAAAGCGCTGCACAAGAAAACGACACCACGGCACAGACACACGCATTGGGACGCCGATGCTGCCCCCCCCCCCCTTCCCCCAAAAAGCCTACATTTGCGCGGGGCAGCTGTAAACCAATAATAACTCTTAGATGAAGTGCTTCCTCGTGGCGTGCAGTCGGCCCCGTGGTCAGTGTGAGGACCTATGGGGGAGCGCGGTGCCCGTATTAGTGCAGCATGGCAGTGCCAGCTCTTTGGTGGGTGGGTGGGTGGGTGGGGGGGTAAGGCGGGCTGCTCGGGGCCCCTCTCCCACAGTGTGACTAACTCAGCGAGACAGTGCCAGAGGAGGAGAGGGCTCCGGCCTGCCAGGGGAGATGCCGCCGATGCCGCCGCTCAATGCCGCCTTTGTTGTGGCATCACTATCTTCCCACAGCATGCGCACTGGCACAACCCCGCCGTCCCAAATCGAGTAAATATAAAAGTGAAATCCTCTTACAGCGGCGCTCCGATTAAAACACACCCGTCTGCGCTGCAGCGACCTGCTCGCTCGTTATCTTTACGCGTTGACATCGTTTTTTTAATTCGTTAAGGCCGAAGTGCCGCGCCGCTGCGATCTGTACTGCGTTCCAAACGACGGGAACATGAAAATAACAACTCTGCACCAACCCCGGGTCAGTTCAGTCTGACCCATCTGAGCATGAGGTTCAGATGTGAGCACGCATCAACTAATATATATATACATACACATACATATATATATATGGGGCGGCATGGTGGCTTAGTGCTTTGGCACGTTCTCCTCTCAGCACTAGGGATTCCCGGTTCGAATCCCCATCTGGGTGGAGTTTCCATGTTCTCCTTGTTTCCATGTGGGTTTCCTCCAGGTTCTCCGGTTTCCTCTCACAGTCCAAAAACATGGATCAAGGTCAATTGAGTTCTCCAAATTGCCCCATATAGAGTGTGTGTGTGTGTGAGTGAGTGTGTGTCCAGCGATAGGTTGGCGCCCTGTCCTGGGGGTATCTGCCCAGTGCCTGAGACGTTCTTCCCTGGATGGGGATGGGGATGGGGATGGGGATGGGGAACCCCCCCGCGACCCTTATAGAGGATAAAGCAGAAGATAATGGAATATATATACACACATATAGGACTAAACGGACACAATCCCACCTACAACAGCTTCATAACTCTGACACCTTTGAACTCTGCACTTTGATCATAACTTATGAGACCATTTTAGTTTAGATCTGTTACAGCAACATAATGGTACAGTTTCTCGTTTTTTTTCAATGTAAATTGCACAGTTTAAATACACATTTCATTTTATTTTTGTTTTATCTTTATTCTATTTTTCTTATCCTTTCCAACTAATTTTAACTTTATGTGAAGATGTCAGAAAAGAATTTCACTGCTGGCTGTACCATGTACATCTACGTATGTAACCCATAAACCTGATTTGATATATTTTACTATATAT
>JAFMOD010000547.1:574845-601538 GCA_019802435.1 Corydoras maculifer | reverse complement strand
GGGGGGGGGGGGGGGGGGGGGGGGGGGGGGGGGGGGGGGGCAGCAGACATGCTCGGCCTCTGGAGATGCCCCCGCCAGCTGCTCGGCTCGCCCGCAGTCGGGGGGTCATCGGCGCCCTGTGTCAGGCCTGCGTAACGTGGCGACAGGATTGTGGGGGTCGTGCCGTGCCCTTTACCGGACAGACGTAAGTAATGGTCTCATTCTGCAGAGCGGGCACGGCTCTGAATCACGCTAATGAGACGAGGGCGAGGGGGTCAGGACGAACCCCGTCCCCCCCCAAAAAAAACATCCTGAACTTAAATCTGATTGGACGAGCTGTTCGTTCATATTAATACATGTTTCCTAATTAGATCAAACTGGAGCATCGCTGCTGTTTAACCACCTTAATCATGCAGTATCATGGGGGGGGGGTCGTTAGGGGTTGGGGGGAGTCATGCTGTCCTTGCTCAACTATTTCCCCATATATACTTTGCCACGTATATATATATATATTTAAATATGTGTATTTAAAAAATGGGTAGGTTCACTTGGCTGAGCCGTTCGTCCGGCCGTGACATCATTAACAATGACACACCCCTCTGAGCGCTTCACATTCGTATCAATGCGTGAAATACAATACATTATTTTCCAGATTGTTTCTTTCATACAGAAGGACGTTCTGTAATTTGGCTCCCAGATTGTTAGAGAAACTGGAAACCATTTACTCAGCGATCAGCGTTCACTTTAAAAACAGGACTAGATGACGCCGCTGTAGCTCAGATAATTAACCATTTAGTTTTCAATAAACACATTTGTAAATGAAACCTTGTTTTTTATTACAGTGAGTTTGTGTTTTATTAAAGCAATCAGACTCTCGAGGTTGTGCATTACTGTGAATAAATCACGTAAAGAGGTAAAACCGTACTCCACCACACGTCGGGACTAATAACCTCTTTATGGGACTTATTCAGAATGAAGCCACGCCCCCTCGTACCATATCACTGTATTCTACGAGCACATGGTGTTGGCAGCAGCACGGATCTGTGTGTCTAATAATCTGCAGCATTGTATTGAGATTTAATAAACATTAATCTTTAATCTTAACTCCTGCGGTACTCTGTATCATGTGGTTGGGTCCCTCGCCCCCCTCACATTTATATTGGTGATTGTTGGGTTGGTACAGTCCGTGCAGCGTGATGTCAGCGCTGCAGATCTGCTGCAGTGATCACAGTGTCGAACGGCTCATATTTTGTTTTTGTTGTTTCTGTAACATCTGTCCTTCCTGTTGCACCCCCCCCTCCCCGAAACACACACACACACACACACACACACCCTGTCCTCCATATTCTCAGGCCTCGGTGAGTGCGCTGCTCAACAGATACTCATCTCTAATCACCAAACTAAAACTTTAATCTGATTTAATCCTTTCTGGCCTTTTTTTTAATGAATTGGGCGTCAGGTTCACGCAGCTTTATTTCAGGAAGTCATTTGTCTGATTGAAAAATAAGCCTGATTGGTTTATACTTTTAAAGCAGAATTAATGACCGTCGTCTCACGTTAGAGGACATCGCTACTGCAATTTAATAAAGTGATACGGTATGAGGGGGCGTGGCTTTATTATAAATAAATCCCATAAAGAGGGGTTATTAGTCCCGACGTGTAATGCAGTACAGTTCCACCTCTTTACGTGATTTATTCACAATAATACACAACCTCGAGAGTCTGATTGCTTTAATAATACACTTACAAACTCACTACAGCATAATAAAAATAATATAATAAAAAATGACATAATAAAAACAATAATTCTAGTCCGTTTTTTAAAGTGAACGCCGATCGCTGAGTAACAGGATTCCGGTTTCTCTAACAAACTACTGCCATCTAGTGATTGAATTACAGAACACAGTTTATAAATACAGTGTAACAGGTTTAATCTGTATTTTAGGATTTAAAATAATGTATTGTTTATCACACAATGATACGAATGTGAAGCGCTCAGAGGGGCGTGTTATTGTTAATGCTGTACACACGGCTCAGCCAATCAGATTTAAGAAGCAGACCTACTCGTTATTATTATTTACCCCCCCCCCATATATTAAAAATATTTTTACACTCTTTTCGTTATCAGATTAAGCTGAAACTTTGTAAAATAGTTCATCGCCGAGGACAACACATAAATCAATTTTTAAAAATAACAATTAAATAATTAGTGGTAAGTAATTAATTAGTTTTGTATGGATAAATTGACCATTTTCTATTTTCGCAAGCAGAATTAATTTAGAATGAAATTATATATATATATAGACACACAAGACAAAGTATATATATATATATGTGGGAAATAGTTAGACCTCCACTCTTTCAGCATGACTCCCCCCTAGTGATACTGCTTAATTAAGGTGGTTGAACAGAAGTGACATTCCAGTTACCGCGCCATTAAAACCATGGTGCGTCGTTAAAAAAAAGTTTTGGTTGATGTAAGCGGCGGCGGACGACTGGAACGCGTTCCCCAATCCAGCCGCAGCGGCGAAGCTCTAAACACACAAAACCACACACACACACACACACACACACACACATACACATACACACTCACCTCCCTCATCTGATGACTGACACCTTTTTTTGGCAGCGGAGTGGCGGGTGGCGCAAGACCAAGAGGGGAGCAACGGAAAAAAAGAGGATCACTTCTCACCACCACCATCAGCACCACCACCAGCCACCCAACACACACACACAGACACATACACACACGCCTCCAAATACCAGATGGTGTTTTTGGAATGTGTTCCCGTTGCCTATTTTTTTCTTTTTTCTTCATGTCGATTAAAGACATGACAACTCCCAGAGAACACGCGCTCTGCATACTCGCATACTAAAGCACCTCCACCTACACGGCGGTGGGAAGACCTCGGCCACCTCACACGTTGTGACAACAGTTTGGGGAAGGCCCCCCTCCCCCCCCCCAGGCCATCCCACTCCAAAATCTTGCAGAAAGCCCATTTGAGAATGGAGCGCCAACTGGCTGAAACAGATGGGACACGTTGGGATGGGTTTAATTGTTTGCAGTTTGGGGTCCCCGAGGTTCGGTGTTCTGATGCATGCCACTCTCCCCGTCCCGGCGGCGCTGTGCGATCCGAGGGGCTCTTGGTGTCTGTGTGATGTTATGAAGGGATCAATTGTTTGGAGGAGCTGCATGTGAAATCCCTGTTGTCTGGGGGCGGGTCAGGGGTCGCCATGTGAGAAAAAGGAACCCTTTCTATTCCTGGCACCGGGTGAGGAACCCCAGTCTTGGCAGGAGACACCCCCCCTTCACTCAGTCTTTAGCTGCATCCCCCTAACCTGCTTCTTCTGCCGGTCCATCTCTCCCCAGAGAAACATGGCTACCGGCCAAGACAGCTGCTTATTTTGGGCTCGGTCTGGTCTCATTTCGCAGGGTTCGTCTTCTCTGGAACAATGGATGTAAAATCTACCCAAATGCCCCCCGTACGGGGCCGATAAGATGGAGAGATGCGGCAGAATTACTTCTCCAGTCACTCCGGAAAAAAAAAAAAAAAAAGAACCCAAAATAAAGCGGAGTTCGTTTGGTTCCGTCTCTGGTTCGTTCAATGCAACGTATTAATGAATTAATGAATGACTCGGACGATAGCTACGGCTAACGTACAGGAAAGTTTCCTAAGCAACAGCAGGGATGTAAACGTGTAACTCCGGGCACACTGACGCTTGCAGCTTTTTAAAAACTCAAACCCAAAACGTCAACGCTAAAACTTCACCTTAAAACCGGCGGAAAGTCCCGCTTTAAAAAAAAAAAAAAAAAAAAAAACCCGAGCGAATTTCCCTGCGCCTCCGCCGGTTTTAACGCAGAGCTTCCGAAATCAGATGTCCGCATGTTTTCTTGTTGTCGGTCCAACCACAGCGCCGTGAGCCAAGTCTCTGGAGTGTGGGAGTTTGAGAGGACAGTGGGATTCGGCGCTCGCCGTTCTGATAATAATTCAGCACACACACACACACACACACACACACACACACACACACACACACACACACACACACACACCTAAAACACAACACACCAACATCATGCTTTATATTCTATAGGTTTAAATTCAGGGAGGTGACGACTGTGAGGCAAGTCGCGTCTTAAATAAAGTTCCTTAAAACATCAAAGAATGACACGTTTCAAAGGCCGACATCAAAGACCTTCCCACAGTCCAGACGTCCGACTTGGACAGAAGTATTGGGACACTTACATATAACGTCCCCTCTGCAGCCGTATCGTCCTTCGCTCTTCTCAGAAGGTTTTCTCAAAGGTTTTGGAGAATTTCCCCAGGCGTGCATGTGCGGGGTCGGGCACCGATGTTGGAAGCTCACAATCGCAGTACTAGATGATCCCTAAAATGTTGGACAAGTTCGGGGTCAGGACAGAACCAAAAATAGAGCCTTGCTCAGACTGTTCCCACATATTTGGAAGCATACGGTGGTCCGGCAAAACTGGCAGCGTGGGCGCGGCGCCACCACGCTCGGCACTGCGCCACCCAAGATGGACATTATTTCAATTGAAATGTTTTACAGTGAAGACAAAATAAAACCTGGACTTTTATGGAAATGAGACTGGCGTCGTTTTCACCTTCTGCCTCAAATGAAGCCGGACCCACCGGACGGCGCCCTGACGCCGGCACCCACCGGCAAACCGGTTCTGACTCCACGCTCTGAACCTGAGCGGCGTGGAACCCGGCGCTGGTGACGCCGCCCACGGCAACGGATCGAGTCGGACTCTGAGCCGAGTGTGTGTGTGTGTGTGTGTGTGTGTGTGAACGATCCGGCGATGCTGCTCCCTCTCACCGCGGCGCTCCAGGCTGTTGGTCCCTCGGCGGAGACCCAGCGAGGACGCGTGCAGCACTCAGGAAGTTCAAGCAGACAATTTTAATCCCCCAATTTCCTCCTCTCTAATCATTTCTTCCTCAGTCCACAGCGAAGGCCAAATTAGAAACATCTCCGGCTCGACGGGACGCCAACACACAGCGGAACATCGCGCGCAGGCCGCGGAACACACTGCTGACATCATCATCATCATCATCATAAATATTAAAATAATCATTATTATTATTTAAGCATCAACATTCAGTCCTGAGTCCCAATGCAGCGACGCACGCTCGTCTATTTTGGGGGGGGGGGGGTACGGGTTCTAGAGCTGACTGACCAAACGCAGACACTCCAGAACTTAAGTTCATCTTAAGTTAAGTTTAAACATAACGTAATTATTACAATTTTCAGACGTCTTTCAAATCAGAGCGCGAGAAATGCAGAACTGAAGTGTGTCTTACAAAAAAAGATCAAAGAAGTTTGACTTCACAGCTCTCTGTGTCCTCTCTGTGTGGAGTTGGCATGTTCTCCTCATAACTCCTCAAAAACTAATTAATATTGTTTTCTAAGCCACTTTTACCAAGTACATTACGGTAACAATGACGCCGTGTACAGTGCCCTTAAGAAAACATAATTTTACGGCCCCGGGGCCAAATGGGGCCTTTTGACTATTCCAGTGCTTTCCCTTACAAAACCAACACACACACACACACACACACAAAGGGGGCAACTCAGTCTCTCTAATTGAACTTGTAGCTTGTTTTTGAACTCATTCATTCATTATCTTCCACTTTATCCTCTACTAGGGTCTGGGGGGGGCAATCCAGGGGAGAACATTTTGGGCACTGGGCAGACACACCCAGGACAGGGCGCCAATATATTTGCTGGGCACACACTCACTCACACAGACACACTTGATATGGGGCAATTTAGAGCATACAATTTGCCTTAAGTCCATGTTTTAGGACCGTGGAAGAGAAATCCACACCGACTTTGGGAGAACATGCAAACAAAAAAACCCTGTTTGATAGGAACTGCATCTGGGACCTGGATGTTTTAAGGTGGAGGAACTCTCCGTGGTGTACACAGAACAATTACCTCACCATTGTTAATGAATAATTCCCACTAATTAGAATTAGGGAACTAGGGAAGGCGTCACATCATGCACTCAGACTGCAGTTTAATTAATTATGAGCAATAATAATAATAATAATAATAATAATAATAATAATAATAATAATGAAGAAGTGAATTCTGTTGGGACTTCAGACGTCTTTATAACGACACGTTGCTATTTTGTAAAAAGAATAAATAATAAAAGAATAAAGCCGCGATTTCTAAAACTCTAAATCTATATTTAGATCTGTGATCTGAGAGCCAGGAGAAGAACGTTCAGCAGCGACTCTAAAGGAAATAAAAAGAAAACCTAATTCAACCCTTAAGTGCCGGATTCCAGTGCAGATACTCATCTATTTAGGCAGCATTACAGTCTGAGTGCACTCCATACCGCCCTCACCTCAAAGACCCTCAGAACCCCGCGCGGGGACGAGCGGGGTTAATCCTCCGTCTAATTCATTACAGTATAGATCCCCCGACCTTAAAGCCGTGCGGCGCGGTGGAGATCGGATACGATTCATCTGAGAAACCGAAACGCGCTCGGTTCTCCAACACGGCGAGAACACAGCTCACTGTAACGATCCAAACCATAAAATAAATAATAATAAAGATCAGGAGCCGAGAGGAACCTCAGAACTACAGCTCAGAAAGAAATACACATATAAATATAATAGAATTAAATGACTTTTATAATGGCATGATTTTGTGCCCCCCCCCAAATCCCTGGCTCAATTTTATTCATTTAGAATTTCTCATTTTTTTTTATCATACAGATAAAAATGTATCCAGTTACTAATTATTAAGTACATTGGAAATTTTATTTATATTATTATACCTTTAGTTTTTTTATTGAACAATTCTTAGGTATTAAACAATTGTTCGTAAACAATACGAATAAACGGCATTTAATATTGTTTTTTATTTCCTGTTTTTTGTTAGTTTTTTTTATTTGTAAATCATGTTGTTAATGTTATTTTAGTTTAGTTTTTTTATGCTTACAGTCAAAACACCTGAAATTAATATAAAAAAAAAACAAACCTTTTAAAATTGTATTAAAATTGTAACACAAAAAATATATATAATCACCGAAAAGCTTTTAAATCCTTAATAATAAATAAATAAATAAATCATTACTAAATATTTAATAGATATTTACAATATTGTATGATATTTATCAAATTTCTAATTTTGTTTTATTTATTTTTACTAATAAAGCTGAAAAACGTATTTAATGTATTTATTAATGAAACGCGGGTCGTATTTGGGCGGCGCGCGCGATCAGGAGAGTTCTATTTTAACTTCGGATGGTTCTGAAAAGTTTTGCAAAGTTTTTTCGTAGTACCCCACCAACCCGCCGACATCCCATAATAATAAACGAACAATTCTAAATGAATGACCGACCTGAGCAGCTGTGTCTCAAATCTATAATAATAATAATAATAATAATAATAATAATAACAGTTATGCTCGTCAGGACGATGCTCACGCTGAACGGGACGCTTGTTAGTTTGCATTCCGGCGCACACGGCAACAATGAGGCATGACTGCACACCTCACCCCGCCGGGATCCCCCCCGAAACCACCAAACCACCTCAGAGACGGCGGCGGCGTTCTGCTGCCGCACTCTGCAAACTTAAGAAGCGCTGCAGTCGGACGGCGGGGGGTTCTCGAGCGCCGTACGGACTCCACGCGGGCGAGCGGGTGGTCTGGATCAGGCTGGATAAATGGGGCTGTGTGTGTGTGGGGGGGGGGTGAAGCATAATGCCGGGGACCGGGGGACGGGAGGGGGTAATAGTTTGGTGTAGTCATCTGTGAGATGAAGAATATGGGTATTGCTTTGGTTTAATTGGAGACGACACCGTTCATCATCCCGAAACGCGGCATTCTGACCCCAAGACACCTTCTCCGTCGAACCCGCCGCACCTCCACTCAGCGCCGCTCGACCCGGATGGAGCGGCGGGGATGTCGGAGGGTGTCGTGCCCCGCTGCCCACAACAAGCGCGTCCGCGCCCCTCCAAGGGGCTTTCATCCCCCTCTTTTGTGCTTTAATTGCAGAAGCGGAGCGTGGTCGCTGAGGAGCTGCGCCCCCCGTCCCACGCGCTCCCTCTGATCTGTGCACAGGGGAGGCTCACCCGTCTCCGCCGTCTCCCTCATCAGCAGTCGGATCGCGAGGAGCTGCAGTCAGGACGGAGGAAGAAGCAAAGCCAAACGGAACGACCTGCCTCTCGGCTCCCGACCACGGACGAGCGAAAGCCGGGGAGGGGGGGGACGTGAGCTGGAAAACCGAGGAGCGCCTCACGTCGAGCGCACGACGGACATTCGGTTTGACATCATTGCACGGACGATCGCGGGGGTATCATCGGAGCAGAGAGCCAAACACTCATCGACAAGAAGTCGAAATAAAGCCGAAGAAAAGGAACTTTGCAGCGAACAAAGCTGTTCTTGTGCCGGAAAAAAAAAAAAAAAAAAAAAAAAAGGGAGGGAAGTTGGGGAAGTTTTTTCCCTGCATCGAAAAAGACCAGAAAGGGAAAGAAAGAACGAAAGAAGGAAAGAAAGAAAGAAAAAAAAAAAACTACAAAACTTCAGCTCCTGCCAACTTACCATCCACCAGGTCCTGGCCGAGATGTCGTAGCAGAGCTGCCATTTGATGGAGCCGTCTGAGGTTTTAGCTGCCATTACGCTGTCAGCAAGCTTCATCTGATGCGAGTGCGCTCACCGGAGATAAGACACCTAATTGAGAAAACATTTGCTGTGGCATGTTGGGCAACATGTAGCCCGCTCGGTACCATATGGAATCATGGGTAAAAAAAAAAAAAAAAAAAAAAAAAAAAAAAAAGCCTGAGCCCGACAAAGAACCAATCTCGCGCAGACCCCGTGGCAAGGTGAGCGGCAGTCATCCGCTCACACAGCAGCACCGAAAAAAAAAATAATGATAACAGCAGCGTGATGAGTCCCACTTGATTTTTTTTTTTTTTTTTTTTTCTCTCTCCCTTTTCCACATCAGCGAGCGCCTCCACCGCGCCGGTCCCTCTCGCCTTTAATTAGGGGTCCGTCCTCATCGTGGCCACCGTGCCACTCGCCGAGGAGGTCTGCGCCAGTTCTTCTTTCCGCTTTCAACTTTCCTTTCAGAGTGGAGAGATTTAATAGGACAGAGTCAGGTAGAGGGAGTGAGGGCAGCCGACTGCAGCGCCGCGGGCTATTAGCCTGAGATTGCGGCCGGACAGATGGAACTGCTTAAACACTATCATGCAATGTTTTGCCTCTCGCCCCTGTCGTTTTCCTCCCGCCGATGGTCTATTTATTTTTTTTAATAGAGCAAATACAAACAGAACCAGGAATACAAACTCACTGTGGACATGCCCTCCCCGTTCTCTTTACCCCTCAGTTAATATATTGATGATAATTATAAACTGATCTCTGATCATTAAAGCAGACCGTTATCGATCAGGACACAGTGTCTCTGACATTTTTTTTAGGAACTTTCTGTATTTTTATAGGAACACACACATTTTAATCATGAGATTATATGTCACGGCTGTCTGTCGCGACGTGTTTTGACCACATGACACGTGCCGATAAACTTCAAACAAGAAATTAAATACTTAAAAATGTTTTTCGACAAACGGAATTAAGTGGACCGGGAATTTTTGTGTGTACCTCGCAGTTTCAACCATTCTGCATTATTTTTAAATCTCTACACTACCTCCTTTATGCTAATAAATTTAATATTTGTTGTCATTATAACAAAAATTATTTCTAGATGAATATGCCGTAGAATGGAACCACACTGAGACTTTTTTTGGTCTATTTTGTGGCCCGAGTTGAATGTCGCAAATCTCCTGCACATAAACACACACAGACATCGAGCGGAGACCGTGAGCGCCCCGCCGGACTCGGCTCAGGTTCCCAGGTGAAAGGGGAATACCTGAGCCAGGGGCTGGGGAGAGAGGGAGAGAGAGAGAGAAAGAGAGAGAGAGAGTGCTCGAGCATCAAACAGTTCCCCCATTGTGACCGTCTCCGAGGAATGTGATTTGGACCGAGATACAGAGAGACCTGTTCTCCGGGACGTTTAAGAAGGTAGAAGCAGGACACAGGAATATCTTCACCCCCCCAAAAAAAAAAAAAAAAGTCTGAGCACAACAGGGAGAGGAATGCAGCACCCCGGCAAAACAGGACCCCTCATTGTTTACAGCCTGGGTTATTACACTGTTCACTATTAACCTCACTATAACATAAAACTGAGTGACATTATTATAACTGAACACATAGATTATTTCATAGAAAACACTTTCATAATTAATTTTACATTAACATATTATAAACTAGGTTTATTTTATTCCATGATGTTTAGTTCAATTCAAAATCCTGTTTTGTATTTAGATATTTCATGGAATATTATTATTATATCAAACGTTTTATTATAAAACCTTAGAAAGCCGGCGGCTTTAAGCTGCACTCTAACTTTCCCCTTCAGTGTATTGATGCACAAATTCTATTGGAAACAGGACACAACGTTTCATGAACTCCGACACACGGCGATTTAAAACGGAAAGCACATTTAAATAATTACACTAATTTTCCTAATGTAAATAAGTTCATATTTCTTTTACCCTCAAACATTTAATGCACAACATCCAATTGCTCATATTTAAAGATACATGGTTCATGATAATTTGTTGTATAAATTTCATATTTAAATATATCAATGGAGTTACTGATCAAAAGAGAACTGGCTATCCAAACTTTTACAAAAAGACTAATTAAGTTAAATTCTAATTAAGATTGTAGTGTTCTCATTTGTAAGTCGCTTTGGAAAAATTATTAAACGTAAATGTAAGTTTGAGATAATGAGGGACAGACGACCCCAATAAAATATTTTGTGAATATCTGCCGTTACCTTTTTACAAATAAATTAATAAAAATAACAACATAATGTAATAATTTCAAACCAAGAGAATAATAACCCAAAAAAATAATATAAATAAAGTCCAGTGTAAAGTATAAAACGTTTGTTAATATAAAACCGCTGACCGAATATGAAAAGGAAAAATTAATTAATTTTAATTAATTATTATTTGATTTATTATTTAATCCTGTGTTTAATGATGTGTTCAACATTTAAACTGTTTAATTAATACCTGGATTCACTGCCTGATGCAGCTATCACCACAGATACAGTCCGTCCGCCAGTCTGAATATTCTCACTGTTGCCAGTAGAAGGCGCTATTGCACCAATTTCACCCGCTTTGCGTTCAGAGCAGGTGAGAAAAGGTAGAAGATGCAGAAATGACGTCTTACCTTTTATTTTTCTTCATTCATCATGAATCTCAAAGACTTTCAGTTCTATTAAAGTAAAAGAAATAAACTTTAGAAACAAAACTGCACTGCGAGATAAATTCCACCGTATGAATAAAAGTTAGATCAGAGCGTTAGATCCGACAGAACAACCTGCAAACTCATAAAAAACATTTAAAAAACATTCAAAGCTAAATTCTGTTTTATCCCAAAAATGTTCAGCGAATCTGCATTTAGTTTTTTTAATATATTCACACCACAAATACACTAATTATTAATAATTATGTTTTTAATTATGTTTTTATTATTATTTTATTTTTTTAATTCTGATTTTTATTATTTATCTATTTTTTTATTTCTTACAATAAGGTGTTATAATCAATATAAAACCTTTTGAATAAAACATTTGCATATATTTGCATAAACCGATTTTTTAACATTAATAAATTACCTTAAAGCAATTCACATCTTCATTCAGACGCAGATCGTCAGAGTCAGAGCTGTGATATAAAAAAACATGAAGAAATTAATAAAAATAATAATAAAACATAAATTATAAAATGCCTCAGATTAATGTCATTAAAGGCGGCTAACTGTTAGCCATTAGCATGGCTGCTATGTTAACTTACCAGCCAGCAAAACTTATTTTTATTGAAACAGGTTAATTAAGTAAATATGTAAAAGCATATACAACAAATGAACCTTTTTTTTTACCAAATGTTTTACTTATTAAGCTTAAAATTAACGTTAGTCAGTTAATGCTAACGACAGTTAGCCACCGGAGCTAATATAAAGACATGTTAGAAACCTGAGTTTCAGCAAAAAACGCGGTTTTGTGACGTAAAGTGTTGATTAACAGCAAAGATTAATTAATTAAAACGTTTACTTATTACCTTACATTCAATTTAATCGTTTGGGAAACGTGTTTCTTGGTGATAATGTCGGCTGCATTTCCAAACAGCTCCTGTTTCATTAATAAGCAGCATTATCATAAGCACTTTAACCAAGGGGTTCCACCAGGGGGTTCCTCCGGGATTCTACCAGGGTTCCACAGGGGTTCTACCGGGGTTCCACATGGGTTCCACAAGGGTTCCTCAGGGGTTCCACCAGGGTTCCACAGGGGTTCCACAGGGGTTCCACAAGGGTTCCACCAGGGTTCCACAGGGGGTTCCACCAGGGTTCCACCAGGGGTTCCACAGGGTTCCAAAGGGGTTCCACCAGGGGTTCCACAGGTGTTCCACCAGGGTTCCACCATACTCTTTACAAAAAATCCATTATCTTCTGCTTTGTCCTCTACTGGGATCGCGGGGTGGGGGGGTTCCCCATGCCCATCCAGGGGAGAGTCTTTCGGGCGCTGGGCAGATACACCCAGGACAGGACGCCGATCTATCACTGGACACACACTCACTCACACACATACACTCTATATGGGGCAATTGAGAACATTTAATTCAACTTGAGTCCATGTTGAATCCAGGACAGGGTGCCAATCTATCACTGGACACACACTTACTCACACACACACACTCTATTGGGGCAATTTGGAGATTTCAATTGACCTTGATCCATGTTTCTGAGAATATGGAAACGCCACCAAGTTTGGGATTCGAACCGGGAATACCCAGCATTATGAGGTGAATGTGCAAACCCCCAGCCACCGTGCTGCCCCCCCCCCTTTACAAAAAAATGGTTTATATATATAATTATAATGTTTAGTTTATTTGAGGCAAAAATAAATGATTGCAAATCAGTGTCTGAATACATATTTAACCCATCCACCAAACCTAATCCTGTTTATCCGTCATTCTGTCTCTTTATCTATAAATCTGAAGAAAAACAAGTATTAAAAAATAATAATAATTTTTTTTTTAAAAAGAACATATTGTGATAAAACAAATTTAAAGCTGCCACTGTGGTTTGGAATAAACTTGTGAGCATCATTTCATTCTTTTCTTTTCTTTTTAAAACAATTTCCATCATCTGTTTTTGTTTTACACTGAACATCACTACATGACCTTCTCAGCAGGAAAACATGGTGCAACTTAGATCTCCCCAAACCACATCTAATTCCAATTTCCACAGCAAATAGTTTATCCACAATGTCAAAAATACTAAGAAGGAATTAGACTCAGATTAAATTGTTTGAACATTTAATTTAAGACAAACATACGCGGACATGAAGAATTAATTTGTGTGCTATATCGGCGCACATCATTTACATACTTCATTTGCATACTCAAGAGCAACTATACGTGCCACTATGTTGGCTAATTAGGAGGGATGTCCATGTACTTTAGGCCATGAAGCATTCAAGTGTATAAGAATGCATTAGATTGAAAATGTGTCATTTATTTATATTTATATATAAATATAAATATATATATATATATATATAAAATCTGCATTATTGTTTTATTTTATATAGAGTAGAATTATGATTTAATTAGCTCATGTTAAAAGCTAGCTGATGCCTCATGTCAGCACATTTTAGTAACGTTGAAATCTCTGCAGATGTTTATTTATTTATTCATTATCTTCCGCTTTATCCTCTATTAGGGTCGCGGGGGAGGGGGGGGTCCCCATGCCCATCCAGGGGAGAACGTCTCAGGCGCTGGGCAGGTACAATCCATCACTGGGCACACACTCACTCACTCAAACACACTCTATATGGGGCAATTTTGGAGAAATCAATTGACTTTATCCATGTTTTTGGACTGTGGGAGGAAACCGGAATGGAAACTCCCCCCAGATGGGGATTCGAACCGGGAATCCCTAGCGCTGCGAGGAGAACATGCTAAACACTAAACCACCGTGCCGCCCCACAGATGTTTATATCCGTGCATTTTTCTTCTTGTTGGCAGATGCCCTTTGAAACAGATAATTAAACTCTAAAGAGAACACAACAGAAGTAAATGTCTTTATTTGCTTTGTTGTCAACGTTACGCAGCACACGGATGACTCTCAGGCAAGGACTTTGAACATTAAGAGCAGAAAGCACACTACTGTTTGTCAAGCTTCTGCCTTGTTAATGATCCATGAGGAGCAATTCTACTGACGTGAAGACAAGAATTTGCAGCAATAACACAAGAAGTGGAACAAACAGCAACGGCCTCTTTTTTATGTTCAGGTAATTTGCTTATGCCAGACATTATTTCCAGCTCAGGATGTTTTTTTGGAAAAAGAAGAAGAAGGTAATGTGGACCTGCTGCTCCGGTGGTGCGCCGCGGCGATTAAAAACATACCGAGCGATCACACGCTCTCAGCCCGAGGAAGCCGGAAACAGGAACTCTTGTTTTATAAATGTAGACTTAAAAAAATCTAACAAATATCAGACAGAAAAAGGTCCAGATCACACATACTAAATAAGGACTGGGCGTGTGGAGGGGGCCGAGCCATCCATCCATCCATTATCTTCCGCTTTATCTTATATTAGGGTCGCGGGGGGTTCCCCATGCCCATCCAGGGGAGAACGTTTCAGGCGCCGGGCAGATACACCCAGGACAGGATGCCAATCTATCACTGGACACACACTCGCTCACACAGACACACTCTATATGGGGCAATTTGGAGAACTCAATTGACTTGATCCATGTTTTTGGACTGTGTGAGGAAACCGGAGAACCCGGAGGAAACCCACGCGGACACGGGGAGAACATGGAAACTCCACCCAGATGGGGATTCGAACCGGGAATCCCTAGTGCTGAGGGGTGAATGTGCAAATCACTTAGGGGGGCCGTTCCAACACACTGAAATTAATTCTAAATAAAAGCAAGACAATGTACTTCAGGCATAACATACAGTTCATGCCATGCACACAGTACATCTGTGACTTGTATGGAGCACACTCTACAGAGTGTATTAGGTGTACAGTCAGGCCATCAACTTCACATTGACCTCACGTGGGCCGGATGTGGCCCTGGGGCCGATAAAGGCTATAACTAAAAATGAAAGGTTTTATTTTTAATAATATCATACATACAAAAATACAAAATAAAAATACATACATCCAAGTAGGTCCTATGTTTGTTTACCAGTTTATACAACCAATTAACACTAACTAATTAACTCTCGAAATCCAATGTTTGGCACAAGGCTATTTAGTGTACATAAAATATTTTAAAAGCCTTTAAAATATCGTTCTAATATGTTCTAACTAAAATATGTTCTAACCAGTTTACTTTCTTCTCTGAGAGTAAAATGAAGTAAAGCATGTCTTCACAGAAACACCCCGCAGATTTCTGGAACGGCGGCCAAATGCCGGCGAGGTTCGCCAAATGCCACAGTGTTACATCCCTCCAAAATAACACGCAATGCCATTTTACATTTGATGGTGTTAGACAGTTTTGTAGAGTGCGACCCTGGAACCCCCCCTCTGTACCGCCATCCATCCTGGCACATTAGAACCAGTAAGAGAGAATGGCTATGAGTGGCGGCCAAGTCTGTCAGAGTGACGTCCCGTGTCAGCCAGCAGCCTCCCACACACTGTTCTCCTGACCTTCACCGCCCTAAACACTCGCCCCAACTCGCTCCAACTTACCCCGACCCATCTGCCCCTGAGCGAGCCGCACTTCACACTTATAATATTCCACAATATGCCCGACGTCCCAGAGGAGACGGCGCTGAGAGAAGAGTTTTGAGAAGTTTTTGGTACAGTGGTAACCGTGTGGATGGACAGTCCACCAGATTGGTGTAGGGTTCTCAATCGTGATCCACTGGTACCAGCACATGAGAGCACATCATCCACCACCCTAATGTGCCGGCTCCGTGGGGGGTCCTGATCATCAGAGAACAGAGTGAAGGGGATTTCTGGTCTTTCCAAAGATTTAAATTCTTTTTGCGTCGTGTTTTTTCGGGGGTTTCTTTTCGTTGCGGTTAATTGGACAGACATGACACTTTTCATTTGGAGATGGAACACAGTGGAAACATATGTTCTACAAGCCCAGCAGATGTCCATCTTAAGGCTAAAGCGTAAGCCAGTATGAGCATGCAAGCATCACAGAGCCTTTTGTGTTCCACTGCCACAGGCTTTCTTTCTTCTGTTCCTAACGTCGCCGTCCCGCTTCAGGCTCTGTGCATTTTATAAAACCAACAGACCGTCTCTAAAGCTCCCCTCAGATTTAGGCTGGAATTGAAATATATATAAATATATAGCATCTTTAATGAATACTATATATATATATATATATATATATATATATATATATATATATATATATAATGATAAAATCCTGATGATATGTCCAAAAATGTCCTTGTGATGTCCCCCAACGTCCTTTATCACTGTATTTCAGAGGACGTGTGTTCGTAGTGCAGAATTTAAAAGCCCCTCTGTGAGGGACGAAGAGGGACGTTGTTTTTTAAAGTGAACGGTAATGTCCACAGCACGTTCATGCATACGGCTCTAACTGTTGGGAACCGAACAGAACATGCAATCATTACCATCTGCAGCTCACCCTGCGCCTGGCAACTCCTCCACCCGGACCCCATCACCGATTAACAGATATGCACCGCGGCCTGGCGGATACACCAGCCTGGTGCAACCCAATCCCCCTCAAGGGGGCATTAAAGGGGCGTCTGCACTTATAATATTATTATATTTCATTCATTCATCCGTTATCTTCCACTTCGTTACAGAGGTTGTGGGGGGGGGGGGTCTCCATGTCCATCCGTGCTGGGCAGATACACCCAGGACAGGACGCCGATCTATCACTGGGCACACACTCACTCACACAGACACACTCTATATGGGGCAATTTGGAGAGTTCAGTTGACCTTGAATCCACGTTTTTGGACTGTGGGAGGAAGCCGGAGGACCCATGGGGAGAACATGCAAACTCCACCCAGACTGCGATTTGAACTGGGAATCCCCAGCGCTGAGAGGAGAACATGCTAAACCAAAAAGCTTAGTGGTTTGGCATGTTCTCCTCTCAGCACTGGGGATTCCAGGTTGGAATTACAATCTGGGTGAAGTTTGCATGTTGTCTCCGTGTCCATGGGGTTTTCCTTCGGGTTCTCCGGGTTCCTCCCACAGTCCAAAAACGAGGATTCAAGGTGAATTCAGTGCTCCAAATTGCGCCCCCCCCCCGCCTGCATATGACCCTAGTAGAGGATCAAGAGGAAGATAATGAATGAAAATGAATGAATAAAAACAAAGCTCTGAAGCTGTAGTATCTGCATCGTTTGCGTCTGATTACAGATGATTAATGATGAGTGCTGAGGCGCCGCATGAGGAACACGCTCGTTAGTTACTGCACTTAACGTACATAATTAGCGCGAGCCTCTTCTCCTCTCCTCTGGCTTGCGTTGAACTCTCAATTAGGATTTTTTTTCCCTTTTTTTCGTCTGTACACCTCCGAAGGCCGGCCGCACGTTTGATCAGCGAGTAAATAAGACGAGCACGCGGCGGCGGCGGCGGCAAGCTGAATCAGCATCGTTAGGAGGGATGAGCCCGGGCCCCGCCGCCGTGGTTCCTGCTGTTCCTGAGCGTCCGGACAGATGCTGGGTAATAAGTGGTTAAATGAGATGATTAAAGAGGCCTGTCAGGAGAGTGGCACTAACTCTATTAACCCGACCAAACAAAGGGAGCTCCTTCACCGACTTTACCGCCAGAGGCCCTCTGTCCCTCCTCTCGCCCAGATCCCCGATCACCGGCCAACCCGGACCTCCTATTCACACTCATCGGCTGCCGACGGCCTCGTTCCACCCTCCTTATGTTTCCTAATCTGGACGTGTCTGCGGAACGTAGCCGAAGGACGCCTTCGAGAAAGTGGCGGCAGATATTCAGACCTGGGGACACCGTGAGCCGGCGCGGCCTCGGGACCCGAGATTAACAATATGCAAATGATTATCTAGCAATTATGTGGGACACCGAAGATGTATGCTTACATCACGGCGGGCCACGTCCGCGGTCTGAAACCCGCCGCCCGCTTTGCCAAGCGGAGGGACGGTTTGGCGCCGGAGAACGTTCCCTCGCCAGCTGCGGCGGACGCCGCCTTCGCTCGCATAAGTTCAATCTGTTAACGCGACGGCTTTCGGCGGCGTGGAGTCAATTTCACGCTCGGCCGATCCGTCAGATCATACGTCTGCGTGAGAGAGCGCCGTGTTCTGAACGACGAGGGGGACCCACGCCACAGGAACTACGTCCACTTATTAAGGTCTGTGATGGAGGTTCTGAGGTCGGGACAACCACAGCCACGCCGGACGCGTCTGCTCAGCTTCAATTAATCTGCAAACTCTCTGCTTTAGGAGGTCTATTGATAGGTGCATCTCTTCAGGTCAGCGTGGGTTTCCTCCGGGTTCTCCGGTTTTCTCCCACAGTCCAAAAACATGGATCAAGGGCAATGGAATTCTACAAATTGCCCCATATAAAGTGTGTCTGTGTGAGTGTGTGTGTGCTCCCCTGTCCTGGGTGTATCTGCCCAGCGCCCAAAACGTTCTCCCCTGGATGGGCATGAGGAACCCCCCCCCCCCACGACCCTAATAGAGGATAAAGCGGAAGATAACAGATAGATGGATGTTAGAAAAATAAATAAATTAATTTAATTTAATTAAATTAACAATTGAAATTTTAATATCGCAGCGTATAATAAAATGTAAATATAAAAATGTAATAGCAATAAAATATATAATAAATTAAAATAAAATGTGAAATATATAGACGGCACTGGGTGGAGTCTCCATGTTCTCTCCGTGTCCGTGTGGGTTTCCTCCGGGTTCTCCGGTTTCCTCCCACAGAAAAACATGGATTAAGGTCAATTGAATTCTCCAAAATTGCCCCATATAGAGTGTGTGTGTGAGTGTGTGTGTGTCCAGTGATAGATTGTCCCCCAGTTCTTGGTGTATCTGCCCAGCGCCCGAAACCTTCTCCCCTGGATGGGGCATGGGGAACCCCCCCTACCCCCCCCGCGACCCTAATAGAGGATAAAGTGGGAGATAATGATTAGATGGATGTAAAATATATAAATTTTTCATATAAAGGGCCTTCCCCAAACTGTTGCCACAAGCGAAATTCAAAACATCAGTCTTCAAGCTCAGAAAAGTGTTTCTGGAAGAACGAGCAAACTCCGATATCACAAAAAGAGTGAAGCTGGGAGGGCAACAGGGGGGGCAACTCATACTGTGATGTCATCAACGCTCCTGTGAGTTCCAGTGCTTTATTAAATCTGTTTGATTTAATTACCAGTGATTTTATTGATTGATTGATGAGTATAAAATAACGACGTGGTTGCTTTAATTCTCTCGTCCCGTTGTGGGATCTGGGTTCTAATTCAGGACGCGGGTCGTTAATCCTCACGCAGGAGTGACGGTTCTGCGCGTGCTGTAGTGATTATTCCATGGTTTCCTCTGGTTCCGGGGTTCGTTCACGGTCCTCGGCTCATCCATCGAAACGGGACGACATAATTTGAATGAATATCGGTAGAACCGGGGTCTCTGACGACCAGGAACCCTCTGAACCAGACCGAACCTGGAGAGGACACACAGGAACGGCTACAGATGCCTGTTTGGATACACCGACCCCCCCCCCCACCACCACCACCACCACCATCTCGCCATATCGCCCTGAAGCACTCGGGCTTCACCGAGACCATGCAGGGGGGGGTCTGGAAGGGAGAAGATGGTGCCTGCCAACAGCAGGTGTTGGTCCATCCTTTAGGGAACAGGCAGCAGGCTGGGTACTGATGTGTGGCAGGGAGGGGGGGGCTCGCAATCTGGTGCCCAATGCCGGAGCGTCTGGATAGACAGACAGAGTGAGAGGGCCGGGTGCAGGCGGGGAGGCGTGCTGACGAGCGGCACGGCCATGTTCGTTTGGTTGTGAAAAATACAGCTGATTATGGGATGATTATGGGATGGGAAGGTGGAGGACAGGGGTCAGCAGTCGTACTGAATTTACCCCTTTAATCAGATCAGAATTCACTATTTTATCACCCCGTTATCAATAATAATCCATCCATCATCTTCCGCTTTATCCTCTATTAGGGTCGCGCGGGGGGGGGGGTCCCATGTCATTACTTTATTTTAATGAATTAATTTATATATTTGTAAATTTTTTATGATTATTATTTTATGTTAGTGTTTATTATAAACTTTTATTTTCATTGGATGTAATTATCATAATTATTATGGCTTAGTGGTTCAGCATGTTCTCCTCTCAGCGCTAGGGATTCCCGGTTCGAATCCCCATCTGGGTGAAGTTTTCATATCCTCCCCGTGTCCGCGTGGGTTTCCTCAGGGTTCTCCGGTTTCCTCCAACAGTTCAAAAACATAGATCAAGTCAATTGAGTTCTCCAAATTGCCCCCTATAGAGTGTGTGTGAGTGAGTGAGTGAGTGAGTGAGTGCCCAGCGATGAATTGGCGCCCTGTCCTGGGTGTATCTGCCCAGTGCCCGAAATGTTACCCCCTTGGATGGGCATGGGGAACCCCCCCCCCCCCCCGCGATCCTGATAGAGGATAAAGTGTAAGATAATGGATGAATTATTATAGTCCCTCTGATCATTATTTCTTAATGTATTTATGTCTTTCGTTTTGTGGTTTAATGATCAAAAAGATGATTAAAATAATAAAGTTTGTTTAATTGTTGTAGATGTTGCAGCGGAGCATCATGCGGTGGAGCGGATCATGAAGACGATCAGAAGCTGCTGGTTCTTGGCGTTTTATCTTTGTTTTAATTGGCGTGTCTTCATTCGTTTTGCTTTAGAAGCGTGTGTTTTTGTTTCACTCCGTTTCTGGATGGCGGTTTCGGTGTTAGTCTTTGTTCCCTGTGATAACCGTCGGCGCGGTTTGGCTGCTCGGTTGTTGTGGCTGTCAGATGCAGTGAGAACCATGTGTTGGGTGTGAGATTGCCATATGACGGGGAACCTGCCCAGCTTGAGATGGACGGCGGCTCGTTTCCCGTGTGGGCACATGTGCATACCCTCCAACACCTGCCCCTCCTTTTTACACACACACACACACACACACACACACACACACACGCAAGGCATCCCAATTTATTGGATGGGCTAAGTGACACAACAAACCAAATGGCTTTTCGCGGTGGACGTGGCCGGGCTGGCCGCGTCGAGAGGCTGGCAGCGGCTCACAGATCGGCTCTGGCTGAGCGAGCTTGTGTTTGAAGAGTGAAATCTGTTCCGCGTCCCCGCCGTCCCCGCCGTCCCCAGCCAGGTCTTCAACCGGAGCCAACGTCTTTGGAAATGCCACCACCATTCACCTCGGCCCTTCAGCCGCCGCCGCAGAGCCTCGCCGCGGCCCATTTGATGGCTCGGCTCCGGGGCGGCGCGTGCTCCAGTTCCAAATCCAAACGTCTGAGCTGCGATTCCGACACGATTCCCCAAAGTGTCGCGTCCTACAGAACACATTTAAATGAGACCATGTTCGGCTTGAAATGACTAATAATAAACACGGCGATGGATTCGGCATGCGCCGCACAGCCCTGACCTCCACCTCGTTACCCGTGGGCACGAATTAGAATATTGATTTCGAATGAGTGGGACTTTTTGAAACTCATACGTGTTCTTTTGAGTGGATGTGTATTTCGCTCGGGGAAACATACGATGCATGAAATATAACCGAAGACGTCTGACTCTCCTCCATATGCATGATGTGCATTTTACCGCCGCCCCGATCCGCCACCCGCAGCCTCTTAAACGTCCACCGCCTCCGGAGACTGGCTTTATGAACATTGCTGGAAGGAAACATTAAGGAAACACGGTGTTTACAAATTATTAGGAGAAATTTTGTGCTCCTTTAAATGAAGAGGTCGCTGCTGTTTTCCTCTTTGTCCAGCAGGAGGCACCAAAAACAATGTAAAACACTGCCTGGTCGGAATTTCCATTCAGACCTTCCCTCCAGCTCTCCTCCATCTCACTGCATCCATCCATATCTTTATTAGAAGTCGATGTCTAATTGATTTAAATTTAAATTAGCAGCCGTATTTGCATATTGTTTTCATTATTTAAGCGAGGCCCTGAGCGCACATCCGTCCTGGTGCTCTGCACATGTCTCTCTGCCCGTCACCGGTCACTCACTCTCCAGGCTGTCGCCTCCGATCACTCCTGCCCCGCTGATGGCAGCTCCGGCGGGATGGCCGAGTGACCCGGGGTGATTTGGGAGGCCACGCCTATATGCAGATCAGCTCGTCTGCGGCAGACAATCATCAAGCTGTCAGAGACGCCGGTGTGTGCTGCCAGGCGACGGGGTCAGCGAACACGTATGCAAATATGACATTCCCGATTCATTTGCATACATAACCTTCAAAAAATTATGTTGTGTTTTTGTTTTTTTTTTATTTCATCGGAAGCGTTGGCGGATTTGGGATGATGCTCTTTGATCTCAGTCAGTCTTCGATGTTCTTTTGTTCTCTTTCTTGCAGATGAGATTCATTTCCTTCCCAATTTTGGGTGCGTTATCTGCGTGCTCATCCGTCTTCATCTCCAGTAAAGACTCATTAGTGTGCGCCTCTCACGCTGGCCTATTTTTTTAATAAGCAGATAAGTGTTCACTCATTAACTCGGACCCCGGCCACCCGGCATTGTCTTTTGGCTCGCCCGCATCATTTCCCCCCGATGTTCTTGGCAGGTGGATGCTCTTCATCC
Organism: Corydoras maculifer; assembly: GCA_019802435.1. NCBI lineage: Eukaryota > Metazoa > Chordata > Actinopteri > Siluriformes > Callichthyidae > Corydoras > Corydoras maculifer. The sequence goes on along the minus strand of JAFMOD010000547.1, from coordinate 578,694 downwards.
TCAGTCCCATCAGGACCCCCCATCCTCCCGTTCTTGGCTGCGTGTTGCACCCATCCCTGTTTGAACCCAGATGCGGATTGGGCACCTGCCCGATGCCAGCAGACGTCCAGGTGGACCAGCCGGGGCGGCCGGTTGCTCTCCGCTGACCCGCCCGGGCTTCCCTGATATCAGCTGGCTGTGAAAGTCCCGGGCCCTGGCGCCGACCACAGACTGTAATTAAGCCGCACTCACTGGGAAGCGGCCAGAGCTCTGGACCCACGCCACGCCGCCCCTGCCCGTATATGCCACCCAGACAAGATTGGCTCGCCCCGCTGCGGAGGCCATGCCATGTAACAAAAACGTGTGAGGCGAGATAAGTCCGAACGGATGGCGCCGGCCGGCGCGGCTTTACACGACTCAGAAATCAAAATCATTACGTTCTGTCAAGACTCTACACGAACAAAAGTATGAGGACGCCTCCGCGTCACACTTTTATGAGTTGGAAAGAACCTTTGTAGCTTGAATGATAACTTTATAACGTTATAAGCAGCGGGGTCGCGTGAGTTCCTTTGTGAACTGCTTCAGCAATGAGCGGTGAGAGTGAGAGCTGTGATTAGAACCCCGCACTCGATTGGCCCTCAGGAGCCGCGCTCATGCTCATCATCTTCTGTGTGCGCTGAAGCAGCAGCAGTAACTCTGTATTAACTCAACACAGTGGAGTGGACTTGGCCACGCTCCGAGTGTCATGCATCAGCACACACAGCCTGAAGAGGACGACCATGGCGCGGTCACAGTTTACCTTTATGTAATTAGGACTTCAGACGGACATATGAGACTTTAAAGCTCAGATTATATATATATATATATATATATCTCCATCTATTACCTTCTGCTTTATCCTCTATTAGGGTCGCAGGGGGGTGGGGTGGGGGGTTTCCCCATGCCCATCCAGAGGAGAACGTCTCGGGCGCTGGGCAGATACACCCAGGACAGGATGCCAATCTATCACGGGACACACACTCACTCACACAGACACACTCTATATGGGGCAATTTGGAGAACTCAATTGACTTAATCCATGTTTTTGGACTGTGGGAGGAAACTGGAGAACCCGGAGGAAACCCACGCGGACACGGGGAGAACATGGAAACTCCACCCAGATGGGAATCTGAACTGGGAATCCCCAGCGCTGAGAGGAGAACACGCCAACCACATGCCATATATATATATATATATTCATCCATTATCTTCCGCTTTATCCTTTATTAGGGTCGCGGGGGGGAGGGGGGTTCCCCATACCCATCAAGGGGAGAACGTTTCGGGCGCTGGGCAGATACACCCAGGACAGGGCGCCAATCTATAACTGGACACACACTCTATATGGGGCAATTTGGACTGTGGGAGGAAACCGGAGGAAACCCACGCAGACACAGGGAGAACATGCAAACTCCACCCAGATTGGGATTTGAACAAGGAATTCCCAGCGCTCAAAGGAGAACATGCCAACCACTAAGCCACCATTCTGCCCTATATATAAATATATATATATATATATAACAGCTGAGAGTTTTATTGTTTCTTAATGATGAACTCGTTTATCACTGGAGTCACATGACCTGTTCTTCTAATCATAATATTTGAAGGTTCATTCATTCATTCATTATCTCCCGCTTCATCCTCTATTAGGGTCGCGGTGGGGTTCCCCATGCCCATCCAGGGGAGAACGTCTCGGGCGCTGGGCAGATAGACCCAGGACAGGGCGCCAATCCATCGCTGGGCACCCACTCACTCACACAGACACACTCTATAGGGGGCAATTTTTTTGAGAATTCAATTAACATGATCCATGTTTTTGGACTGTGGGAAGAAACCGGAGAACCCGGAGGAAACCCACGCAGACACGGGGAGAACATGCAAACTCCACCCAGATTGGGATTTGAACCAGGAATTCCCAGCGCTCAAAGGAGAACATGCCAACCACTAAGCCACCATTCTGCCCTATATATAAATATATATATATATATATATATATATATATATATATATATATATATATATATATATATATATATATAAAACAGCTGAGAGTTTTATTGTTTCTTAATGATGAACTCGTTTATCACTGGAGTCACATGACCTGTTCTTCTAATCATAATATTTGAAGGTTATATTAATAAAAGACAAAGATGGACAGCAGGCTTTACAGAGTTCCCAGCCTGAACCCCCAAAGAGCAAGCCAAGGCGACAGCGGCAAGGAAAAACTCCCCGACATTGTTGTTTTCTAAGGAAGAAACCTTGTGAGGACCGAGGCTCAGTGGGGGACTCATCCTCCTTGAGCGGCCGGGCATCCGACTCAGTTGAGAGAGGCGGTCCTGCAGGCCTGCGACGGCACCGGTCCAACCGAACTCCAGAACTCCGGCTTCTGTGGAGTAACCGTGGTCGCCGTGGCGACCTGCAGAAAAAGAGACGAGAGCCGTTAGAGAGAGCGGAATCATGGCGCGGTTCGGGGTTCACAGGGCAGTGAGAGCTGGGTTGGCGGCGCTCTCGCACAGTTGACCCGCTTTCTCATTTCAAGTGGAAAAACAAACTAATTACGTGGAAATATGATAATGCGCAGCGCTGGGGGAGTCGCCCGCTTCGGGTCGTTAGGGCACGTCTTCAAGCCTACTTGTTTTGGAGCGCCACCCCCCCCCCCCACTGCGTCCTCCCTCTCTCGCCCGCTCTGCTCGTGTGTGTTATTTCTCGCAGGGAGCGCTGCCCTTTCACGACTCATGAACATTCGCGTGCAGTCCGGGACACTTTGCATCAAAGTCCGTCTCGTTTGCATAATCTCCGGATTGGTTCCCTCCTCGCCTGCAGTGAAGGTCATCGTTACCCATGATTCCACCCTGTAACTCTCACACACACACACACACACACACACACACACACACACACTTAATCTCTTGTGTCTGGAACCTTACACACCTGAGGGGCGACCATAACCCCCCCCCACAGCAAACTTTATCTCTCTAATTATTATTCCGTTATTTCTCAGACCCTCATTAAAAATTGATTAGCCACACCTCCTCAGCTCCTCTGATCAGACTGATGGGGTTTGTAGTTCTAAGGTTCCATTCTGTAGTCCATCTGTTCCTCTACATACTCTATGGTATGATACCCTTTGGTATGTTCTCTAATAATTAGGACCCCCACAGAGCAGGTATCATTAAGGTGGTACTGCTGCCACACTGACATGGTGGTGCAGGTGTGTTAGTGTGTGTTAATGTGTGTTAGTGAGTGTTAGTGTGTGTTTGTGTGTGTGTGTAAGTGTTTGTGTGTGTTAGTGTGTGTTACTGTGTGTTAATGTGTGTTTGTGTGTTAGGGGGTATTAGTGTGTTTGTGTGTGTTAGTGTGTGTTTGTGTGTGTGTGTGTGTGTTAGTGTGTATTAGTGTATGTTTGTGTGTGTGTTCGTGTGTGTTACTGTGTGTTAGTGTGTTTGTGTGTATTAGTGCATGTTTGTGTGTGTGTGTTTGTGTGTGTGTTTGTGTGTGTAAGTGTGTTTGTGTGTGTTAGTGTGTGTTAATGTGTTTGTGTGTGTTAGGGTGTATTAGTGTGTGTTAGTGTGTTAGTGTGTGTTAGTGTGTGTTGGTGTGTTAGTGTGTGTTGGTGTGTTAGTGTGTGTTAGTGTGTTTGTGTGTTTGTGTGTGTGTGTGTTTGTGTGTGAAAGTGTGTTAGTGTGTGTTAATGTGTGTTTGTGGGTGTTAGGGTGTATTAGTGTTTGTTAGTGTGTTTGTATGTGTTAGTGTAAGTGTGTTTGTGTGTGTTAGTGTGTGTTAGTGTGTTTGTGTGTGTTAGTGTGTGTTAGTGGGTGTTACTGTGTGTTAGTG
>JAFMOD010000547.1:549591-570998 GCA_019802435.1 Corydoras maculifer | reverse complement strand
CATGCCCATCCAGGGGAGAACGTCTCGGGCGCTGGGCAGATAGACCCAGGACAGGGCGCCAATCCATCGCTGGGCACACACTCACTCACACAGACACACTCTATAGGGGGCAATTTTGAGAATTCAATTAACTTGATCCATGTTTTTGGACTGTGGGAGGAAACCAGAGAACCCGGAGGAAACCCACGCAGACACGGGGAGAACATGGAAACTCCACCCAGATGGGGATTCGAACCGGGAATCCCTAGCGCTGAGAGGCGAACGTGCTAAACCACTAAGCCACCGTGCCGCCTCTGTTATTCATATAAAACCGTATTTGGTTTCATTAATATTGATTTATTTATTTTTGCAGATATATAAACCTGGCCTTTTCTTGATTATCCCTGTCCTTGTTTCTGCTTACCCCCCATATAACACACATTCTATCCTGTATTCAGTTGTAAGGTTATTGGTACAGTGTGTTACATTCCTGTCAGGTTTTGTATTTTGTATCTGATTTCATTGATCGATCGATTGATTGATGCTACTTAATCAATCTCAAAAGGGGAACTTTGGAAGTCAGAAAAATCTAAGATATAAAATACATTTGGCAAAGAAAGATTGGTCATTGAAACACAGCCTATTCTCCAGAGACCCAGACTTTTGCTTGGTTTGCATTTTCTCTCCAAGCTATTTGGTCTTAGTTGGACGTAACAAGTATAGAAAACGTAAAGACAACAAAACAATAAATAATTTCAAACTTTAAACATAGAGATAAATAAGCAAAATTACAAACAATTGTGTACAAGGATTTTCATCGTGAAGGTTTCGCTGGTCACTGGTTCAGGTCAACGCTTCTTAGCGGTCGTATTATTGCTGTGTTCCAGTGGACTCGTTCTGAGGTTACTGTGCTCCAAAGAAACATCAGCAAAAGCCTGCAAGGGACTGGACAAGAGAACTGGCTGCCACGGTGCGGCGCGAACTCAGAGGAGTCCAAGCTGTGGAAGGTCTGGACATTGGTGGTGGGAGATCCGCCATGGAGGGAATTTTACTAAACTAAAAGTTGAGGGTTTATTTTGCCCTCACCAGGTAGTAAATCTCAACAAAAACTAAATTGTATGACCTGTTTATTTCTCGGTTTTCAGAAGGATATTGTTACGTGGGGGATACGGCGAAGACAAGATGCAGCAAGGCAAGAATAAAAGCGATGGCTAGTCTCACTCAGTTGGCCTCGAACCGGTGAGACGTTCCAGCTACTGAAATGCCAAGTATTGAATATAATTACAACTGTGGACGCCGCTAAAAACACGGCTAAAACACAAATCAATAAATAAATGAATGCATAAGGAAGCTGAGTGTGCCGATGGCTCGGACAGCTGAGCCTGTCTGAAGCACCTGAACTCACTAAGCTCAGACTTGTTTAGAACCCTCTATTAACGTTTACCCCTGCGGCAACAGCCACAAACTAAATACTCACAAACGCCCGCAGGGCCCTAAAGACAAATGTACGTGCTAACACTGAGACGGGATCAAGTCAGAGTCATGTAAGACTCAGGATTCGACTCGCACGTACAGCCACACACACACACAGAGAAAGAGAGAGAGAGGAAAGGAGGGGCGCAAGGTTATTTCATTAAAATTTCAATTTAAGAAACTTTATTAGCATGATATAACAATATTACACGTTATTGCATCTTTCAGCGTTTGCTTTCTGAACATCTCAAACTGTCGTGGTTGGTCTGTAAAGTCTACAATACTTGCACCGCCATATTTAGTTTGCCGGGGCTTGTCCCGGTTCCTCTTCTTGCCATTAAATGATCGTCGAACAAAATAGATATTTAAATCAATTGGAATGTGTTTATAGCTTTAGAGGTGTCCATCCAAGGATATTGACTTATGGTAATCTCCTTATCCATCCATTATCTTCAACTTTATCCTCAATTAGGGGGTTGCGGGGGGGGGGGGCAGATACTGAGCAGATACACCCAAGACAGGACACCAATCTCACTCGGAGGAGACTTGATTCAGAATTCAGAACTTGCACCGCCATATTCAGTTTGCCTGGGTTTATCAAGGTTCCTCTTCTTGCCATTAAATGATCGTCGAACAAAATAGATATTTCAATTGATAAGTATTTCTTTAAATCAATTGTTATGTGTTTATAGCTTTGGAGGCCTCCATCCAAGTATATTGAGTTCAAGTTCAAGTTATTTATTTCTGTTGCGCTTTTTACAACAGTATATTGTGACAAAGCAGCTTTACAGAATGAAAAGCCTTTAAACAACCAAAACCAAGCCGAAGCGACTGTGGCAAGAAAAAACTCCCTTTTATGTTGTTATTCAAGGAAGAAACCTTGGGAGGACCAAGACTCAGTGGGGGACTCATCCTCCTTGAGCGGCCAGGCAGCAACAACAATGTAGGACAGCCATGTAGAGACATTTAACAATTGGAAAAACTAAAAACTAAATTTAACAAATGGAAAAACTAAAAACTAGAAAACCATATGTGAGTCCATTAAGGGGGCGTCCTGCAGGACTGCCAGTCCAATTAATATTCAGGTCCAATTAATATTCAGATTGCTATTGACTTATGGTAATCTCCCCCTCCATCCATCCATTATCATCCACTTTATCCTATATATAGTTTATCCTATAGTTTTCTTGGGGGTCCTCATACCCATCCAGGGTAGAACGTTTCGGGCAGATACAACCAGGACAGGACACCAATCTATCACTGGGCACACACTCACTCACAAACTCACACACACACACACTCTATATGGGGCAATTTGGAGAACTCAATTGACTTGATCCAATCTTTTGGACTGTGAGAGGAAACCGGAGAACCCAGAGGAGACTTGATTCAGAATTCAGAAATTGCACCGCCATATTTAGTTTGCCTGGGTTTATCCAGGTTCCTCTTCTTGCCATTAAATGATTGTCGAACAAAATAGATATTTAAATGGATTAGTATTTCTTTGAATAGAATAGTATTTCTTTTTAGAGGCCTCCATCCAAGGATATTGACTTATGGTAATCTCCCCATCCATCCATCCATTATCATCCACTTTATCCTATATATATTTGTAGGATATATTTATCCTATATATAGTTTGCCCATTTTGGATTTGTCACTAATAAACTTTAATTCTGCATTAATCGCTCGTCCTCATGAGAATAGTATTTTATAATTTTACAGCAACATCAGGAGGCGGTCAATACTTTTTTGACTAATTTCCTCTTGGCCGGTTACTTGCAGCCATGTTGTAGTGATTTCATTTTCAGCTTTTTTTAACTTTTTGAGTTTTTTAACTTTTTTATTTTTAAGTTTGTTTTGAAATTTGAAACTCGCACCATCAAACCCTCGTTTGTCTGAGTTTATCCAGGTTCCTCCTCTTGCCATTGGCTGATCCTCTAACAAAAATCTAAGCCCTGTCTCTGAAGCTTCAGAATTAAGACTCATATCTAAAGACATTAATGAAGTTATGAATGATCTATAATTCCTTATTGATTCAGAAACAAATGTTGCTGTGAAGTACAGGGTCAACCAGGCCTCTATACGAGGATCCAAATGTCCCGGCTCATGGTTCCCCTGTAAACACTTTAGAGCAAGAAGAGCATAATGGGCTCTTCCTTTAGTTTTTGAGATTCCTTTACGAATCTTTGTGTATGTAGATTTTTTCGACACTTTATCGATGATTTCTTTAATTTCATCATTCTCGTCTTTTTCTGTGAGTCTTTTTCCAACAAGAAATACATAAAGTTTTTTTGGAAATATTTTAAAAATCCAGTTATTTATCATGATGTATTTTTCTTCTTCTTCTCTAAACTCTGCGTAGTGTTTGATCAGCTTTGGAAAGTCCTCACCTGATTTAATCTCATAACATTTCTCTAAATCCTCCCTGATCTCATCATCAGAATTAAACCAGGCTGTGCCTTCTCGATTATATTCCTTTTTTTGTTGGTTCCATGTTAGTACTAAATTAAGTAGTAAATATTTATGATCCTTAATATCAGAGGGGAGTTTAAGCTCCTCATCTGATGTTCTCTCCTGGAAAATCTCCTGAGCTATTTCCTCAATCTTAGCAGTGTGTTGGACTTTATTAGAAATTGAACTAACCTGTTCTCCTACCTCTCTACTCTGTTCAGGCAACTTCAACTCCTCCTGAAAAAGAGAGATGATAAGAGTTAGAGTTACTCCATACAATCATTACAAATAATAAATATATACAAAATATAAAATAGCAGGTAGACTCATTAATATTAAGAAAATGATTTGTTAGCTGAGGTCCGTGGTTAGCGTTTGGCATTAGTCATGATAATTATTATTCATTCATTCATTATCTCCCGCTTATCCTCTATTAGGGTCGCGGTGGGGTTCCCCATGCCCATCCAGGGGAGAACGTCTCGGGCGCTGGGCAGATACACCCAGGACAGGGCGTCAATCCATCGCTGGGCACACACTCACTCACACAGACACACTCTATAGGGGGCAATTTTTTTTGAGAATTCAATTAACTTGATCCATGTTTTTGGACTGTGGGAGGAAACCGGAGAACCCGGAGGAAACCCACGCAGACACGGGGAGAACATGGAAACTCCACCCAGATGGGGATTCGAACCGGGAATCCCTAGCGCTGAGAGGCGAACGTGCTAAACCACTAAGCCACCGTGCCGCCGACATTATTATTAGTCGTGATTATTATTAGTCGTGATTATTATTAGTCATGATTAGTCATCAATGGTCACAAGACGGTTGATTGGCTGTTTCATATTGGAATGTTGGTCGACCTGAATATTCAGTTTGTTGTGTTTATCTTGTTTCTGTTCATTGGATGAATAATAATTCTGATCTCTCACTGATCCTTTTTTGGTTCCATCTTCTCTGGTATGCTGCGGTTCCTGTTCTATTTTATAAATATATGTTATTTAGCCTTCCAGTACTATCTCCTCTTTATCATATACTGTTTTAATTATTAACTGGTATTGTTGATTTACATGAATAAATCTGAGTTTTCATTAAGGCCTTATTTTGAGAGTACTAACAGAAGCACAGCTAAATCAAACCATAAAATCTATTCAACCAAAACTACCTTTTTTTTGGAGCCTCCCATGTTGATTTATATTTTATTCAGCACGACAATGAAAAATTTACCTTGAGATAAATAAAATATTCGATCTATCTAACTAACGTCCGTCGTCGTCCCTCTCTCGATGATGTCTGCTCTTCAATGCCAGCTCGATGGCGATGACGCCGGCAGAAAATCTCCCTGAACCTTCCAGAAAGTTCTTCTGTCATAACCTCCCCTTACGCATGCGCACACTGCACAGAGCTGAACACGCCCAAACGTCATCAAATGAACAAAGCGTAGAAAGATTTAAAATTGATGAATGAATGAATTGTTAGATACTGACATGTTAATTAGTCCTTTTGTTCATACAGGAGCATCGTTTTAAATAATATAATTATTGAGTTATGTTTGTGGATGTGTGTGTCAGAATCAGAATCAGGTTTATTGGTCACATACGAGGTTATACATGGTGCAGCCAGCAGTGAAATTCTTTTTTGACCTCTCCACAGAAAATCAAATTAGTTTAAAAGGATAAGAATAAGAAAAATAGGATAGAGTAGAGTATAGAGTATAGAGTAGAGTATAGAGTATAGAGTAGAGTATAGAGTATAGAGTAGAGTATAGAGTATAGAGTGTGTGTGTGTGTGTGTGTATGTGTGTGTGTGTGTGTGTATGTGATTTTTTTTTGCTAAAAAAGCAAGAGGTGTGTATCGCATGTGTGTGAACAACCTTTGAATAGATTATATCACAAACAGAACTTTGGCGTGACGGAGAAAGCAGGGAGGTAACCAAACTGTGAGAGGTACAAAATAAAACAAAAACAAAGATAACATTACCAAAACGTTGATTTACATCTCTGTCTCTCTCTCTCTCTCTGTCTCTCTCTCTCTCTCTCTCTCTGTCTCTGTCTCTCTGTCTCTCTGTCTCTCTCCCTCTCTGTCTCTCTCCCTCTCTCTCTCTCTCTCTTTCTGTCTGTCTGTCTCTCCCTCTCTCTCTCTGTCTCTCTCTCTCTCTCTGTCTCTCTCTCTCTCTCTCTCTCTGTCTCTGTCTCTCTGTCTCTCTGTCTCTCTCCCTCTCTCTCTCTCTCTCTTTCTGTCTGTCTGTCTCTCCCTCTCTCTCTCTGTCTCTCTCCCGCTCCCCCGTGCTCTGTTACGGTGTCCGAGTTTCCTCTGGCCCTCTGTGAGGGGTCGGTGGGGTCTGAATGGCCTCTTTGGGGAATAAGAACATCTGGGATTGTGAGTTGAAGGCAGCGTTGCAGGAATAAAAGTTTGGAGCTGCTCTGCATGTTTCCTGTGTTTGGGGCTCTGACTCCCCCCCCCCCCCCCCCGTCTCTTACGTTCCTTGTTTTCTCCGTTTCGTTCTGAACCTGGTCGAGGAGGCCCGGCGTGCTACCCTTCTCCCTTTTGTTCTTTTTTATCTCCTCCCCTCTGCCGGTTTGCTTTTGTTGCGTGAAACCGGGGGCAGGAGGACCTCCGCAGACCCCCCGTCCTGCTGCGGGGAAGGCCGACGCTCCCAGACGCTCCGTAAACAGAGAGGAGGAGGCCACAGACGGAACGGCAGGAGCAGGTGAGAGGAACAATCCTACATTCAATGTTTTAACGTCATAATAGTTCCCGGGATAAAGACTTTTTGTCCATTAGTTTGCAGCTGCTTTTCTAAAGAGAGCTTTCTGATTGGTCCATACAAACTTCTGCTGCGTCTTCAGCAGCACAGAGACGTTTTATTAACGCCGATGTCTTTGGATTAAAAAAGTGTCTAATGGTTTGTAAAGCATTCTGATATTCTCAGAGCAAAATCTATTCATATAAAAACCTTATTATTTTATTCCATATTTAAAGCTGCAGAGATTACATCCTCTGCAGACCTTTGCTGTGGGAGGGACCTTTGCAGACCTTTAAGATTTAGTAAATCCATATGTTTGTGAACATGTCTTTTAATCTGGATTTTAATGATTATAAATTACAAAATCAAGCTTTTCGGAAGGTATTGCGATTCCAACTTTGTTTGCGGAAGGCCTTCAGCTCCAGCTTCACCCGAGCACCAGGAAAGCTCCATGACGTGAGGCATTCATTATCTTCCACTTTATCCTCTACTACGGTCGCGGGGGTGGGGGGGGGGTTCCCCATGCCCATCCAGGGAAGAATGTTTCGGGCGCTGGGCAGATACACCCAGGACAGGGGGGCAATCTATCACTGTACACACTCACTCACACACACACTTGATATTTGGAGAACTCAATTGACTTGATCCATGTTTGCGGACTGTGGGAGGAAACCAGAGAACCTGGAGGAACCCCACGCGGACATGGGGAGGACATGGAAACTCCACCCAAATTGGAATTCGAACCGGGAATACCTAGTGCTGAGAGGAGAACATGCCAAACCACTAAGTTAACCTCGGTATCTCATTCCATCCATCAATTATCTCCTGCTTTATCCTCTATTAGGGTTGGGGGGGATTCCCCATGCCCATCCAGGGAAGAACGTTTCGGGCGCTGGGCAGATACACCCAGGACAGGGGGGCAATCTATCACTGTACACACTCACTCACACACACACACTATAAATGGGGCAATTTGGAGAACTCAATTGACTTGATCCATGTTTTTGTACTGTGGGAGGAAACCGGAGAACTCAAAGGAACCCCACGCGGACACGGGGAGGATATGGAAACTCCACCCAGATGGGAAATCAAACCGGGACTCCCTAGCGCTGAGTGGAGAACATACTAAACCACTAAGCCACCGTGCCGCCCCACTCTTAACGTATTTCTTGTGTTTCTTGTAGATCTGGATGAGATTGTTGAGATGAGAAGCTGCTGACCTCTGAGGGTTCGAGCAGCGTGAAGTCCAGCATCACAGAAACCAACGGGGCTGGAGAGGATGGACGGGACTCTGGTCGTTCTGATCCTCGTCCTGACCCTGCTCCCGGGTCCAGCCGGTTGTGTGTTGATTCTGAACCCCGGACTGCGCGTGACTCAGGGGCGGAGCGTATCCGTGACCGCAGATGACCTGCAGCTCCGCCCCCTCCCGGCTGCAGAGGCCTGCAAAGTGGAGGTGGTTCTGAACGAGCCCGTGACCCAGAGGGCAGGGAGGCTGAGTCCAACGGTACAGACGCTGCTCCGAACCTTACAGACCCTTAATTCAGCTAAACAATGAGATACCGAGGGGGTGGCATGGGGGCTTAGTGGTTTAGCATGTTCTCCTCTCAGTGCTAGGGATTACCGGTTCGAATCCCAAAATGGGTGGAGTTTCCATGTTCTCCCCGTGTCCGCGTGGGTTTCCTCTGGGTTCTCCGATTTCCTCCCACAGTCCAAAAATATGGATTAAGGGCAATTGAATTCTCCAAATTGCCCCATATAGAGTGTGTGTGTGTGTGTGAGTGTGTGTGTCCAGTAATAGATTGCCCCCCCTGTCCTGGGTGTATCTGCCCAGTGCCAGAAACGTTCTCCCCTGGATGGGCATAGGGAACCCCCCCCTCCGCGACCCTTATAGAGGATAAAGCAGAAGATAATGGATGGAATGAGATACTGAGGGTGGCTTAGTGGTTTAGCATGTTCTCCTCTCAGCACTAGGGATTCCAAGTTCGAATCCCAATCTGGGTGGAGTTTGCATGTTCTCCCCGTGTCCGCGTAGGTTTCCTCTGGGTTCTCCGATTTCCTCCCACAGTCCAAAAACATGGATCAAGGGCAATTGAATTCTCCAAATTGCCCCATATAGAGTGTGTGTGTGTGAGAGTGTGTGTCCAGTGATAGATTGGCGTCCTGTCCTGGGTGTATCTGCCCAGCACCCAAAACATTCTCCCCTGGATGGGCATGGGGAACCCCCCCCCCCGCCGCGACCCTAATAGAGGATAAAGCAGAACATAATGGATGGAGATACAGCATAATAATTGGTCAATCAAGGAATCTGATCTAAGCCCCGCCCCTTCAGGTGAGCAGCAGAAGCTGAATATAAAGCACAAGAACCGCCATGTGTAGGGTCAACGGTCCAAACGGTCCTAACATCAGGACATAAGTTCCATTAATGACAGAATTTCCCGTGAATTATAATAATAAATGATTATCTTTTTAATTTGAAGGTGTTCGACTGCGACATTCACACTGATGAGGTGAAGTACGTTCACAATGGAAGTCCGTTACTGGAGGAGGACTCGGTGATGCTGAGGGTCTACAGGTACATCTACAGGTCCACATGAGTCCACCGTCCACCGGATGATATTCGAACGTCCTCTCTCGGGTTTCCGTTTCAGGTTCACAGATTCAGAGACATTTATCAGAAGCGTTCTGCTCAGAGTTCTGGTGATGAGGACCAACGGCAGCCTGGTGGAGTTTGGAAACGTTCCGTTAGTGGTTCCGCAGTTTTACGGCCTCTCCAACACCATCGACGGCAGCGTCGTGGCCTTCCGAACGCGGCCGGACGCCACCTGCAACGTTCGCCTCCTCACCTCGGAAACTGGGTTCCCCGCTTTGGGTCAGGTGGTGAAGGAGGATCCAACGCAGAACGAGCAGGCCTTCGAAACGGCCTCGGGTCCGAGGAAAGGTGGGGTAGGAACACTGTGAGGGCTCAGCTTGCTATGAGTTCACACGAACACGTCCTTAGGTCAGAACTAATTCATTCATTATCTTCTGCTTTATCCTCTATTAGGGTTGCGGGGGGGGGGGGATTCCCCATGCCCATCCAGGGGAGAACGTCTCGGGCGCCGGGCAGATAGACCAGGACAGGACACCAATCCATCGCTGGACAAACACTCACTCACACAGGCACACACTATATGGGGCAATTTGGAGAACTCAATTGATTGATCCATGTTTTTGGACTGTGGGAGGAAACCGGAGAACCCGGAGGAAACCCACGCGGACACGGGGAGAACATGCAAACTCCACCCAGATAGGGATTCGAACTGGGAACCCCCAGCGCTGAGAGGAGAACATACTAACCACTAAGCCACTGTGCCCTAGGTCAGAACTAATTTAATTATTTTGCGATTGGAAAAGGTCGACAGGCGGCGCTCTCCTGTCCTGGAAATAAAGCCTGCGACCATAACTCCAGGGAGGTCCATTTCCTGAAGACCAGCTGTAGTGAGTTTCTCAATTCTGGCCTGAAGTTCCAGCACCTCAGCCCTCCGTCTCCAGAAATCGACTACATCCCGATCAGAGTGGAGCTCAGGGATCCCAGCACTCGAACCCTGCTGGAGGTAAAGCCTTATTCTTAGGTGGCCTGTATGTCCTCCACCTACCTGTATGGGTTTCTTCCCAAGACCTGCTGATAATCAAAGTGGAAGTGTTCCTATCCCTGCACTGATAGTAACCAGAGATGACGTCCCATTTAAATCTTTTGACCCTCTGCTCAGGTGGAGAGCGTTTGGCTGCCGGTTCTGATCCACGGCGCCATGCAGAACCAGCCTCCACATGCAGCCTTCATGTCCATGTTTATCCTGGAGGTGGACCAGTTCATCCTCACTCCCATGACCACGGCTGCTCTGGACGCCGAGGACGACGAGACTCCTCAGACTCGCCTGGTGTTCAACATGACCAGGCCCCCGGCCGAGGGTTACGTCACACACCTGAGCGATCACACCAAACCTGTTTCCTCCTTCACCTGGCAAGACCTGAACGAGATGAGGATCGCCTACCAGCCTCCGAACGGCAGCCACGCCAACAGAAGGACTATGGAGGTGAGTCCATCCGGTGGAGCTGATGAAGGAACCTAATGAAGACGTCAGCAGGGTCATAAATATCTGCTTCCTGCAGCGTTGATTGACGTTTCTTGTCCACAGGTTGAGTTTCAGGCCATCGATGGTTTCCTGGCGGTCAGTCCCCCCATCATGGTTCACATCTCCATCCGGACGGCAGAAACCAACGCTCCACGCGTGTCCTGGAATCGGGGTACGAATACTGGGTCTCTCTGATCTTTTAAAGCAAAAAAAACGTTCCGGTGTGATATATTTACTTTTTTATTTAATAATAATAATACGAAGTAAACATTAGTTTGAATCTTGAAGATTTTTTTGGCGAAGTTTTATAGCGAACACTTTGTTGCCTCCTTTTGAAACAAGGTGGTCACTACGTCATCTTTGTTCAGGTGGCGTAGCAACCACAGTTTTATTTAATTGTTTTTTTTATGAAATGAAGTTTTATTTGGGTTCAGTTTGAGTTTCGGTTTCTTTATAACAGTTCTTCTTTAACCGCGGTACGTGTTTGGCTGGTGGGTCGTAAAGTCGTAGAATGTGGTACACCAGAAAATACAATACCTTCTCTTTCCTGATATATTTTAGAAACTGCGTTCTGTCATTCGGCCACTAGATGGCGGCATCTGATTGTTAGAGAAACCGGAAACCTGCTCAGCATTCGCTTTAAAAACCGGACTAGATTACGTCACAAAAATTTAGGTTATCAGCGATTTTGTTTTTAATAAACATATTTATAAATGAAACCTTGTTTTTTTATAACAGTGTGTTTGTAAGGGTTTTATTAAAGCAATGAATCATTTAGTGTATTAATGTTTTATTACCTTCGGCTTAATCTTCTATTAGCCAACCTATCGCTGGGCACACACTCACACACACACAAACACACACAAACACAAACACTTTAAAGGGCAATTTAGAGCATTTAATTCACCTTGAATCAATATTTTTGGACTGTGGGAAGAAACCTATGTGAACATTCAAACCTGGATCAATCTTTGAGTGGAGAACATGCTAAACCACTAAGGTCCAGGTTGTGTATTATTGTGATTAAATCACGGGAAAGAGGTGTGACTCTGCTCCACTACACGTTGCACCCAACAATAAATACCTCATTTTGGTGATTTATTCAGCCTGAGGCCACGCCCTCTCGTACCTTATAGCTTTAATACACACTCACACCTGACTGATGATGTTCCGGTGGACTGCTGGTTTGTTGGAGAACTCCTGATCCGTACGATATTAATGATATTCTCAGAACTGTTCCTCTTCTTTATGCTTAGGTTTGGATCTCCTGGAGGGTCAGTCCAGACCAATCACGTGGGAGAACCTGCAGGTCGTTGATAATGACAACATACACGCCGTGACCCTGGTAGCTGTGGACGGTCCGCTGCACGGACGACTTTCTGTTCGAGGTCTGTGTTTTTGGCTGCTGTGGCGAGAAGGTGTCCCAATACTTTTGTTAGCATGGAGTGCCTCTCCTGGTCATCTCGTGGTCTCTCCGCGTTCGGTGGCTTTATTATGGGCATGACTCAGAACTCCTACGCGGGGTGGCTAACATGTGTTGGTTAATCAGGTGTGAAATGCACTGGCAACATTTGCCCTGAGGGGGGGGCTATGCGTAAACGTCTTCAGCGGCGCAGCCTCGTCTTTTCCAGTTCAGCGGCGGCGAGGCGGCGCTGCTTCCTGCACACTGACCGAAGGAGGCAGATTGTGAGGCCCTAATGTCGTTTTCTGCCACTGTGCACATGAAGCAGATGCCCCGTTCAAGGTCAATTCACTGCAGACCGCTGGCTCAGCAAACTCAGAGGGGGCGCTCGTACGTGCACGCGTGTAAAATCAATCGGCAGGATGGTGGACGATGGGCAACGCCATCCCAACGTTCTCCAGTCCGGAGGACAGAGCGGACAGTTACGAGGGTCATCATCAATTTATCTGTAAACACAAACCCATCTGTCCATCCATTCATTATCTTCCCCTCTATATGGGGCAATTTGGAGAACTCAATTGACTTGATCCATGTTTTTGGACTGTGGGAGGAAAGCGGAGAACCCAGAGGAAACCCACACGGACACGGGGAGAACATGGAAACTCCACCCAGATGGGGATTCGAACCGGGAATCCCTAGTGCTGAGAGGAGAACATGCCAAACCACTAAGCCACCGTGCCGCCTGATTTAAACCCTACAATTTAAATCCAAACCAAAGTCCCAGTCAATACTGTACTTTGTTCTTCACCTTTAATCCAGGGGGCAAAGGCTTCATGTTCAAAGTGAAGGACCTCCACGGGGGCGTGGTTGTCTATCATCACTCTGACAGCGATACCACCAGCGACCACATCGTCTTCAGAATCACAGACGGCCGCCACAGCATCCGCCACAGGTTCCCCATCAACGTCCTCCCCAAAGACGACGCCCCGCCCTTCCTCGTCAACAACGTGGCCATCGAGGTGCAGGAGGAGAGCGAGGTGCGGCTGGAGGAATACATGCTCCTGGCTGCAGACCTGGACTCCAGCGACGATTACATTCAGTACCAGCTCGTTAGCGTCCCCCGTGCTGGACAACTCGTCAGAAAGATCTCCACGAAGGACGAGGGTCTGTAATGACGCGTCTTCGGCTGTCCACTGTAATTCGGGCCTTCGGAATTTGTGGAGGCGCCTCCACCTGACCCCGCGCTGTGCTTTACAGGGGTTCCCGTGAGGACCTTCCTGCAGAGGGAGCTATTGCAGGGACAGATCTACTACAAGCACTCCGGTGAGGAGGTTTTCGAGGACGCCTTCAACTTCGTCCTCGCCGACGTCCACGACCCTCCGAATCTGTCAGACAGACACGTAAGAGGCTGTGGGTTCTCCCTCTCCATGGTGCTGGATGGGTCCACCAGTCATTCGTCTCCTTTTGAAGCGATTGGAGTAACTCCAGCTCTTTCTTTCGTCCTCTCGCAGACGGTGGTGGTTCACGTGTTTCCAGTTAAAGACCAGCTGCCGGTGGAGGTCCATGAAACCGTGAGGTCCATCACGCTGAAGGAGACGGAGGTCGCGTTCATCACACAGACCCACCTGCACTTCAAAGCTCCCGAGCATCCCGATTCCGACCTCACATACCTCATCACCCGGTCCTGTTTCAGTCCCACCAGCCCGGCGTGAGTACCACGGGTCACTTAACGAGGATCATAGACCGGGACACCCTCATGGTGCCCCTGCAGGAGCTTTACTAAGCTGGTTCCTCCATTCTGGTTCATCCAAAGAAGATTCATGTCTTCTCTGTGTTTGGACGGTCAAACCCATACCTTCCATATCTTCAGAGCTGGGTGCAGAGACGCATGCCGGGGCAGAAAAGTACCTAAAAGTAGTTTGGCAACTAATTGGCATGTAGTTGTCTGAAGGACATGGCGAGCTGCTGTTAAAGCCCCCGTGGGTGTAGAGGCGTCCCCCGTGTGGAGGCGCCCCAGTACTTTTTGTCCACACGTTTGCCTGAGACTGTGTTTTCTTCTTGGTCCAGGTTGCCAGATGCAGGCCGACTCTTCTACACAGACACCGCAACGTCCATGAGGAAGGACGCCATGGTCCCAGTGCTCAGGTCCTTCACTCAGGTCTCACGCTTCAGTCTCATTGGTTTTTAAACTCTCAGACTCTGAGTTCTGTCTCTGTCTCACCCCTGTGTTGGGTTCTCCACAGCACGCCGTGACCCACCGCAAAGTGGGCTACATGCCCCCCATAGAGGACATCGGGCCCGAGCCCCTCTTCGTGCAGTTCGTGTTTTCTGTGAGTGATCAGCAGGGCGGCGCTCTCACGGGTCTCGTATTCAACGTCACGGTCACGCCCGTGGATGACCAGGCTCCGGAGGTGAGGTGAATTAAATAATAAATATAATATTATGTAATTTATTATTAGGGGGGCAGGTGGCTTAGTGGTTTGGCATGTTCTCCTCTCATGGGATTCCTGGTTTGGAATCCCAATCTGAGTGGAGTTTGCATGTTCTCCCCGTGTCCGCGTGGGTTTCCTCCGGGTTCTCCGGTTTCCTCCCACAGTCCAAAAAATGGATCAAGTCAATTAAATTCTCCAATTTGCCCCATATAGAGTGTGTCTGTGTGAGTGAGTGTGTGCCCAGCGATGGATTGGCGCCCTGTCCTGGGTGTATCTGCCCAGCGCCTGAAACGTTCTCTCCTGGGGAACCAACCCCCCCCCAGCTACCCTAGTAGAGGATAAAGCGGAAGATAATGGATGGGTGTTATTCCACCTTTTACCACTCGATGGCAACAACATGCCGTACTGTCTGCGTCTGCCGCAGTGCCTCCAACAGGATTTTGGACATGGAGATTCAGGGGCAACTTTTTTTTTGGACACCCCTGTTCCAGGCTGAGGTTACTTACAACGACAGAACATCAGTCTTCTCACCGTCACCTGCAGAGTTCCTTAAAACTCTTAAAACTAAGTGTCCTCACCCCTCTCCTCCTCCCTGATCCTCCTCAGATGTTCACCAATCCCCTGCGGGTGGAGGAGGGTGGAAGCACGTTCCTGATGGAGGAGCACCTGCTGGTGCAGGACGCTGACACCCCGAGAGAGCAGCTCCGGGTTCGGGTACGGGAGCCCCCCCAGCGTGGCAAGCTTGAGCTGCGTGGGGCGATGCTGTCTGAGGGCGAGAGCTTCAGCCTCCAGGATGTGAAGGCCCTCAGAGTCAGGTGAGGTCAGAGTGACCCGGACCGGAGGTTGCCACGCCCACGTTCCTCCATGCTGCAGAGCTGTAACCCTGACGGATGCTGTCTTTTGGCAGATATACCCACGATGACTCTGAGAGTACCGAGGACCGCGTGGGGCTCACCATTACAGACGGAGTCAACTCTTCGCCGTGTGAACTCTTAGTTCAGGTGAGGGAATCGAAACCAAGTCAACCACCCAACAAGCTCCATGGTACCAGAGTTGGGGTTTTTATTGGTTTTTATTGAACCGATTACAATTCCTAACTGTCCGGGTGCCGTGTCACGGTGTTCAGATCTTCCCCGTGAATGACGAGCCCCCGCAGCTGGGTTCTGACCTGAGGGCCGGGCTCTCGTGCGATGAAGGCGGACGGGTGAAGATCACCGCAGAGTATTTGTTCGCGACGGACGCAGACAGTGACGACAACAGACTCACCTACATGCTGGCAAGGACTCCTGCTCACGGGGTGCTGCAGCGGAATCGGGTCACCGTGGACAAGTTCTCTCAGCTGGATGTCCTCCATGGTCTGGTGTTCTACCTGCACACAGGTGAGAGGACGCTTCCCTATAGTACATACAGTATACTCAGTATGTTTCACAGAATTACTCCTGTCCTAAACCATTATTTTGGAGTTATTAATTTTTTGTTTAATATTAAGAAATTCTAATTCTAATTTATGATTTTTTTTTTATTGTTGTGTTGACTTTTTTAAGTTTAGCTTAGTTGATCTATTGATGGCAGCTTGTTATAAGTATAGTGATGCTGGAACACATGTCCCTTCCCCAAACTGTCTTCATGGAGTGTAAGTGTCCTAAATATTTTGTAAGTACATAATTATTCATTTATTCGGTGTGTAGGAGGTGAGATCGGACCAGGCCCCGTATCAGACATAATCACTTTCATAGTCTCTGACGGAGAAGCCGGAACCGCAGACGGTTGTTGTCATGAAGACTCCGCCCCGCCGCCTGTCCCGCTGCATGGAACGCTCCCTGTATACGACCTTAACGTCACAGTGCTTCCCGTCAACAATCAGCCGCCGTCCATCGTCAAAGGTAAATGTCTGAGGAGAATTGCATGGCCACATGTCCTCGAGAGGACTTCCATATTCACTCAGTACAGGTCATTCAAAAAAATTTATATCAGTAAAAAAGTGATTAATCACCTCTGAGTGAAACATTATATCCACACTATTATCAACAATAGGCGCAAAAGACAGCCTCCGTCATGGTGCATCGTGATTTAATACATTCACTACAACTGTAAACGCTGAGAAGTCCAAACATTTAAAAATGACATCACAATTTAAATTATTTTGGCTTCACATGTTTTTTTCTGACAATATCATGCAGCCACACATGTTCCCGCCAGAGCCAATCAGAAAGCCCGGGATCAGGATTTAACTTTAATGAGCTACTTAATTTATCACTGAAAAGCAGTGACCAATTGGAAACAATGAACAAAATAAAAATTAAAAAACCCTCTGCTGGTAGAATGTAGAATGTTTAATCCCGGCGTGCACGCGGTTAGTTTATAGATGGGCAGAGGCGTCATGCCAGGCTGAGGATTACAGCTGGAGCACGTAGCCGGAATCAAGAGACAATGAATAGCCTTTAAATGTTCTCCCACCTAAATGGACAATGAGGCGAGAAAACGACAATGGAGTATTCCAGCACATCAACCCTGCCACGTTTTACCTCATTAATATAAAGCAGCTGATCCCCTTAATCTCCAAATCCCTGGCAAACCCCGTAAAGGGATTCCCCCGAACCGTGGACGCACATCAGACGAGCCGAGGACGGAGTGCAGATCAAATCATTTACTACGAAATAAAGCACATGAAGAGTGCTCTATATATTTATTTTAAAATATATTCCTGCCCTCTTCCGGATAAGTGAGCAGTAACGGGTTTATCACCTTCGTCCCGGAGTGGTGGCCATTAATTAGTTTTGGACTTTGATCCAAACAGCCATTCCCAATTCGTCATTTATCACTGGTGTAAATGGGAGCAGATGCCTGAAAGTGTGGGCATGATTGCTTTATCAGCCTCCAAGTGGCAGCAGTCTGGCCAAGAGCCTGGAGAGAGAGAGAGCGAGAGAGGGAGAGAGACAGAGAGAGAGAGCGAGAGAGACAGAGAGAGAGAGAGAGAGAGAGAGCAAGTGTTCAAAATAATAGGTACGCCAGCGAAAAAGAGAGATTAGAAACACAATGAGAAAAGAACAAAGGAAAATAAAGGGAAATGTGGCCCGAAAACATGGCGTAATTATCTGCGAAATACAGAAACAATCGGAGCTTTTTATTTTTATTTAAATGATCAGGCGGCGCAAAATATCAGCATTAAGATTTTAATGCAAATGTGATGCTCAAAAATAAACACATTTAAAAATATGACGTCTGGGGATCGGGTTATAGACAGCTGGCTATTAGAGCATGGCTTAGCTCAGTGGTCAGGGTGTTGGCCTGTCAATCTGAAGGTTGTGGGTTCAAATCCCAGGTCCACTGAAGTTACCAATGTGGGTCCTTGTGCAAGAACCTTAACCCTTTTGGATCAAAGCGTCTGCAAAATGACCGAATTTAAAAGTAAATGTAACAGAGTTACACCACCATCAGGGGCAGGGTAGCTCAGTGGTGGGGCATTGGGTTATCAATCTGAAGGTTGGGGGTTCAAATCCCAGGTCCACTGAAGTTACCAATGTGGGTCCTTGAGCCAGTCCCTTAACCCTCACTGCTCCAGGGATGTTGTGGTGAACCCTGTGCTCACCTTGTGTGTCGCTTTGGATAAAAGCGTCCAATAAATGACCAAATGTATAAATGTAAATGTATCATGCCTCATGCGTCGTCCAATCAAGTCAGACAGGATGTTTCTATTCTACCAAATGTGAAAAAATCTAGAAATCTTGAAACTTACAAATAGAACTGCCAGTGCAAAGGTGCAGGGGTCAGATCGGTCCGTATTCCAGCCGTTCCAGTCTGTTAGGGCGGATAGGTGCAAAGACCAGCATCTGTCATGGTATAGGGGATGAACAGTGCCCATGACTTATATATGTTCCAATGTTTTGTCGCTCTGTAATTGGTTTTTATGTATCAGAAGGCAGCGGTACGTGGAAAACAGGTAATATATGAAATGATTAGGAATTCTTTTGACCTTAAAAATGACCAGGACGTTTTGGTTTCCCCTGAAGGAAAGCTGTTGGTGGTGGATGAGGGTTCGAGTGTGTGTCTGTGTGACGGTGTGCTGACGGCCACCGATCCCGACACCAACCCGGACGAGTTGCTCTTTCACTTGGAGGTCTCCCCTCAGTTCGGCTTCTTGGAGAACACCCTGCCCTCCCCCGGGTTTGAGAAGAGCAACGCTGGGATCCAAGTGGGTCAGTGTTTCTGCCGTCCAATCCCACGAGTCCAGATTTACAGAGATCTAACTGCATGTTTCTTTTTATTAAGCCTCCTTCAGCCAGCTCCATCTCACCTCTGGATTCATCAACTACGTTCAGTCGGTCCACCGGGGCGTGGAGCCCACCGCAGACCTCTTCATGGTCAGCGTCAGCGATGGGGTGCGCAAGTCCGAACCGATACCAGTACACATCGTTATCAGCCCCACTAACGACGAGACCCCGTCCTTATTCCTGCAGAACTTTACAGTCAGTCACACGATTCTGATTTTATTAAAAACAGTTTTGTCCTGAAGGTCCTGCGTCTCATCTTTACTGCTTCTCTCGTTAAAGGTGATGGAGGGAGGCTTGAAAGACCTGAGTCCTGACGTCCTCACCGCGCTGGACTCGGATTCCCCGGCAGACACTTTGAGCGTCAGCATCCAGGTTTCTCCTGCTCATGGGATCCTGCTGAATGGCATCCACCAGTTTGAGGATGTAACTCCTGACCTTCTGAGGAGGAGTCCACCCATGCAGACCTTCACCATGGACGCATTAAGACAAGGTCAGAGCTATTCAGCCCCATGTTATACTGCACCATCACCATCATCAAAAACCATTCATTCATTCATTATCTTCAGCTTTATCCTCTATTAGGGACGTGGAGGTTCCCCATGCCCATCCAGGGGAGAACGTTTCGGGCGCTGGGCAGATACACCCAGGACAGGATGCCAATCCATCGCTGGACACACACTCACTCACTCACACACACACTCTACATGGGGCAATATGGAGAACTTAATTGACTTGATCCATGTTTTTGGACTGTGGGAGGAAACCAGAGAACCCAGAGGAAACCCACACGGACACGGGGAGAACATGGAAACTCCACCCAGATGGGGATTCGAACCGGGAATCCCTAGTGCTGAGAGAAAAACATGCCAAACCACTAAGTCACCGTGCCGCCCCATCAAAAACCAATCTGACACTAATTAATATTCACAGATATTAATATGAGACTTGCGATTAAAACACGGAAGGATATTTAAATATAAAATATAAAAATAAAAGAGCCTAACATACAAAGATTTATATTAAAGTCATGAATTGGACGATTATAAGTTGTAAATGTATCTATTTTATGTTCAGACAGTGACGGCAGAGTTAAAAAAAAAACTAATTCAACAGAATAAAAATCAAAATAAAACATTAAACATATTAAAACATTATTCAGAATGTATAGAAACGTATAAAGGGAGGGAGTTAGGAGCGTGTGTTCTGTGTGTGGAATTTGATTGGTGTGACGATTTACATCATTTGAATATGAAATTTTTTATTCTTTAAGTTTCATTTTTATTTTTATTTACATTTTCACTTCGTTTAATCCACGTTTCCTTCATCTTTGCAACTTTACCGCCGCTATGTTTTTTTTTGCTGCCACCTGCTGGACTTCAGTTGTTACTGCATCTGACTGCATATTGAGAAATAAAGCGAAATCAGATGGAATAATCAGTTTCTCTCTAATGTTCAGCTCATGTTGCACTTGACCTTTTGTTTTAAAATATTTTGATGTATTTTAAGTAGTTAATCAGTACAACTGCTACGAGAATCCAGTGTCCAACTCTTTATATTCTAATCAAGTGAAACTCACACAGCTGATAACGGTGACATTTCTTAAAAATATTAATTTCTCGTTCTAATAAAGGCTGTAAGCTCCTGCTGCAGCTTGGTTTAGGAGGTGTGTCCTGTCTGTGTGGATTCTTTCCCTTAAGTTCTTTCCGGAGGATGTATACTTGTTGTCTCTGGGGTGCGGGGTTGGAGAACAGATGTTCTGGAGGACGGAGGTCATGCGCTGCCGGTGGTGTTTCTGCTCCAGCTGCAGAATCCTTTCCTGCACAATTCCCTCAAAGCCAGTGTGATGTGTACAGACTGTGAACTACGGCGACGCAGGGCGAGCGAGAACAAGCTGAGCAGGGAATGAAGTCCCGTCCAGTATGGAAATATAACGCAGGGGTCAGAATCAAATCTGGACGTCGGTCATGTCTCACCTTGCGGTTCTATAGATGTATAAATTTAAGACTCGCAGCGTCGGGCTTCAGAGCGTTTCAGTGGTGTTGGATCACAGACGTGTGACGCACGGTGAAGCTCAGGACATCAGCATTCTCACTCTCTGTCCCTTTTGTGATCGACAGACATGAGGATCATGTATCTGCATGATGACTCCGAGACCCTGGAGGACACATTTACACTCCGGCTGACGGACGGAGCGCACAGCGTCCAGGGGACGACGCGGGTCCGCATCCTGCCGGTCAACGATGAAAGACCTCGGCTGATGAAGTGAGGACCCACCATCTCCCCCACCGATTCACAGTCCACTCCCATCTTAAACTCTCTGATCATGTGATCACCCCCCCCTTCTGTAGAACATCAGGAAGATCAGACCCTTCTTGACTGAACATGTGACCCAACTGCTGGTTCAAGCCCGCGTCCTATCCCGGCATGATTATTGTAATGCACTACTTGCCGGTGTCCCAGCGTCCACAATCAGACGTCTTCAACTGATTCAGAACTCTGCAGCCCGACTCGTCTTCAACCCCCAAGAACTCATGTCCC
>JAFMOD010000547.1:519067-542048 GCA_019802435.1 Corydoras maculifer | reverse complement strand
ACAGCAATAATCCAGCCTGGCGTTCTCTCTGAGCTCGCCGCTGTGGGGTGGGCGGGCCGAGGGGGGCGACTCGGCCCAATTACTGAGCAAAACGGCGAGACGGCGGTGCGGCCAGATGTTCCGCCCGTTTGGCTACGAGAGAAAGATGTCGCCGAGGCCGCTGAGAGAGAACGGACCCACCCGGGGCAGGGTTGAGGGGCAGGGTTGAGGGGCAGGGGTGGGGGGAGGGTTGGGGGGCAGGGTGGGGGGCAGGGTGGGGGTTCTGAGGCTGGTGGTGGTGCTGCAGTTGGTTCTAAATGTGTTCCTGTGTACTTTAGAATTGCATCACATTTACATTTGCATTCGGTCATTTTGCAGATGCGAGCACAGGGGTTGATACAGCGCCCCCTGGAGCAATGAGGGTTAAGGGTCGTGCTCGAGGCCCCACATTGGTAACTTCAATGGACCTGAGATTTGAACCCACAAACTTCTGATTGATAACCCAACACAGTAACCACTGAGTGACCACACCCTCCCATCGGTTCTCATTCATTTATGTATCCATCCATCCATTATCTTCCGCTTTATCCTCTGTTAGGGTCGCTGGGGGGGGGGGGGGTTCCCCATGCCCATACAGGGGAGAACATTTCGGGCGCTGGGCAGATACACCCAGGAAAGGGGGGCACACACTCACTCACACAGACACACTCTATATGGGGCAATTTGGAGAATTCAATTGCCCTTGATCCATGTTTCTGGACTGTGGGAGGAAACCGGAGAACCCGGAGGGAACCTACGTGGACACGGGGAGAACATGCAAACTCCACCCAGAATGGTGCCTTGGTGGGTGGAGGGGGGTGGGCGGGGGTCACCAGGTCACCAGTTCATCACAAGGCCGGCACAGAAACAAATTCACTCACACATGCACAACTGAGATGATTCCATGTCTTAGCTCCTGCAAGCATATTTTTTTGGATTTGAGGAACTCGGGGAGAACATACCAACACTTCAAAGAAAACTCTGTGTCTTTTTGGTTTGGACGTTCACTGCCGTGTCTTACGTGAGCAGCGCTGGGCTGAGGCGTTCAATCCGAAGGGTTTTCCAGATTTGCTCACTCCTTATGATTGTGAACAGCGGGTGGCGCTGTACTCATACGGTTCGTTTGTCCAGCTTCGTCGTCAGTAACGGCGAGACGAGCAGGACCGGTGTGCTGAGGTTCCGCGTGGAGCAGAGTGACCGCGTCCCACCCACTTTGACCAGGAACACCGGCCTCCGGGTGGCCGAGGGAACCACGCGCACCATCACAGCGGAACATCTGCAGCTCTCGGACCCTGACACCGCCGTGGAGACGCTCGCCTACACCGTCGTTCGGCCCCCGCGGGACGGCAGGCTACTGCTGAAGGGCCTCCCGCTGCCCGGGCCCCGCATCACACAGCAAGACATCAACGACCTGCATCTCAGCTACCAGCATCTGAGGAGCTCCGGCACGACGGACAGCTTCACCTTCAGGCCATCAGATGGAACCAACCAGGGCTACCTGGAGTACGGACGGCTGAGGCAACACCACGCCGTTTTCAACATACAGGTCAAATCCATCCATTACCTTCCGCTTCATCCTCTATTAGGGTCGGGGGGGGGGGTTCCTATGCCCATCCAGGGGAGAACGTTTCGGGGCGCTGGGCAGATACACCCAGGACAGGACGCTGATTTTTCACTGGACACACACTCACTCACACACACATACACTTTGGGGCAATTTGGAGAACTCAATTGACCTTGATCCATGTTTTTGGACTGTGGGAGGAAAGTGGAGAACCCGGAGGAAACCCACACGGACACGGGGAGGACATGGAAACTCCACCCAGATTGCGATTCGAACCGGGAATCCCTAGCGCTGAGAGGAGAACATGCCAAACCACCAAGCCACCATGCCGCCCCAGGTGAAAGCCCAATCATTAAATCGATTGTATGAGATTTTCTTCTGTTTTTGTTTGAAAACCCCGCCTTCACGCCACCGCAGCTCACTCTTGAATGACCGTCGGTGTGAATTTGGCGCCATCTTGTGGCAAACCTCTGCTGGCATTGCAGATTGAAGTCTCGGACCGGACGCCTCCATATCTGGTGACTAAAGGAACCCCAAGTGCCGTGGAACATCTAGGAGACAACCAACACGGCGTCTACATCAGCAGCCGCGACCTCCAGGCCTCAGACGGAGGAGGTTCTGACCCCGAGCTGGAGTTCATCATCACACGACCTCCGGGTTTTGGGTTCCTCGAGAACTCCATCACAGGTAAGGGTTGCTCTACATCACTGATAAAAGTCCCGGATGGTCAGGGTTAACTCGACCTGCTGTTCCAGGGGGGTACATACGAGGGCGCTTCACCCAGAAGGACGTGGACCTGAGGGCGGTGCGCTACGTCCTTCCCTCAGACGTGGAGGTGACGGAGGACAGCTTCGAGTTCCAGCTCAGAGACCCGGCGGGGAACACCATCGGGCCAGAAGTGTAGGTTACGTCGTTTTTAACAGCTACAACAGTAACACCCCGCTTTCGCAGGAATCATCTTATGATGTCATAAGTGGCACGGTGGCTTAGTGGTTTGGCATGTTCTCCTCTCAGCACTAGGGATTCCCGGTTCGAATCCCAATCTGGAGGGGAGTTTCCATGTTCTCCCTGTGTCCGCGCGGGTTTCCTCCGGGTTCTCCGGTTTCCTCCCACAGTCCGAAAACATGGATCAAGGTCAATTGAGTTCTCCAAATTGCCCCATATAGAGTGTGTGTGTGAGTGAGTGTGTGCCCAGCAATAGATTGGTGCCCTGTCCTGGGTGTATCTGCCCAGCGCCCAAAACGTTCTCCCCTGGAGGGGCATAGGGACCCCCCCCCCTCCCCCATGACCCTAACAGAGGATAAAGTGGGAGATAATGAATAGATGAGACAACTTTTTTTCTTCCATGTGAGAAAATGAGACCGGAAACACATCCATCCATCATCTTCTGCTTTATCCTCTGTTAGGGTCGTGGGGGCCAAACAGGGGAGAACGTTTTGGGCGCTGGGCAGATACATCCAGGACAGGGTGCCAATCTATCGGTGTACACACACACACTCACACAAACACACTCACGCACACAAACACACTCTATATGGGGCAATCTGGAGAACTTAATTGACCTCGATCCATGTTTTTGGACTGTGGGAGGAAACCGGAGAACCCGGAGGAAACCCACGCGGACACGGGGAGGACATGGAAACTCCACCAAGAACCTTGGAATCCCTAGTGCTGAGAGGAGAACATGCTCAACCACCAAGCCACCGTGCAGCCCAGACCGTAACCGCTGTGGGTTTTATTTTTGAATCTGATCTGAAACACTTTAGCGCCTCCATGTGGAAGCGTTTCTGGGCGTGGCGTTCAGACGTGTTTAGTCTGTGCAGCCTGACGTCTCCTCCTCGTTACCGGAGGGTTAATGTGGAACATTTCAAAGCCAAGTCCTGGTGTGAACCCTCTGCTGTGCCAACCCCAGAATGGAGGTGCGATGGTCCCGCGTGGAGCTGGCAGCTTCCTGTCACCGCGTGTGTGAGAACACGGGAACTCTATCCGTGCGGGTGACGCGCCGTGGGAACAGCGTGGACCCGGCCTACGTCAGAATCCAGGTGAAGCTCTGCAGATGGAGAAGTGACGGGGGTTGGGGGGGGGGGTTGTTGTCGGATCAGGTGGCTGATCAAATCCTCTGCTGTTTCCGGTTGTAGGTGGTGGAGGGAACAGCCAAGCTGGGAACGGACTTCACTCACAGCTCCGCCGAGCTCCTACAGTTTGATCCTGGTGAGCGCAGATCCCCAAATACACATTCATCATCGAGATTTTAATTAATAATATTAATCTATATTCCATTTAGTAAGATAACACATGTTGGGCCATGTGGCAAGAAATCCATCCATCCACCATTATCTTCTACGTTATCCTTTATTAGGGTCACGGGGTGGGGGGGGGGTTCCCCATGTCCATCCAGGAGAGAACGTTTCGGGCGCTGGGCAGATACACCCAGGACAGGGGGGCAATCTATCACTGGGCACTCACTCACTTACACAGACACATTCTATATGGGGCAATTTGGAGAATTCAATTGACTTGATCCATGTTTTTGGACTGAGGAAGGAAACCGGAGAACCCGGAGGAAACCCACGCGGACACGGGGAGAACATGGAAACTCCATCCAGATTGGAATGAGAACATGCTAAACCCCTAAGCCACCGTGCCGTCCGTGGCAAGAAATATTTATACGTTAATGAAATTTCACTAAAAACGTTATGCAGAGTTTGAACACTGGGTGGTGCTGTTGTAAAGGAAACAAACGTTCTTTGAACACGTTGTGAATATTAGTATGCACATAAAATAGAACTGATATAAAGTTATTTGACTATAAATAGTATAGTAGTTTAATCCTGAATATTGTTTCATTTCTTCACTAAACGCCAGTGGGCGGTACAGTGGATTAGTGGTTTAGCATGTTCTCCTCTCAGCACTAGGGATTCCCGGTTCAAATCCCAATCTGGGTGGTTTGCATGTTCTCCCCGTGTCCGAGAGGGTTTTCTCCGGGTTCTCCGGTTTCCTCCCACAGTCCAAAAACATGGATCAAGTCAATTGAGTTCTCCAAATTGCCCCATATAGAGTGTGTGTGTGTGTGTGTGAGTGAGTGAGTGTGTGTCCAGGGATGGATTGCCCTCTGTCCTGGGTGTAATTGCCCAGCGCCGCCCCCCCCCCCCCCCGCGACCCTAATAGAGGATAAAGCAGAAGATAATGGATGGATGGATTAAACGCCAGTGTGATTGTTCTGTGACGGTTAATCAGAAGATAATTAATTAATTAATTCAGTGGAAAAATGTTAATTTCTTTGAATGGTTTGTGGGAAGGTTCTCTATGTGGACGTGTTGACGGATGGAGTTAATTTGTACCCTCGTATGGTTTTATAGGGGTAAATGTAAGACTGTGGAACATCCACCTGAAAGACGACGGGCTGGAGGAGAACGATGAGAGGCTGGAGGTGGTACTGGAAGCTCAAAAGAACGTTGTTTTGGGAACTATACGCAAGGCCTCCGTGGAAATCGTGGATCCACGAAATGGTGAGGCTCATCCTGACGCCAAACGTAGGCCGTAATTTACTTTTAACGTTTGAACGTGCAAAATATAAAAACGTGCACTATATAAGTACATTCAAAGTCAAAGTCAAAGTCGGCTTTATTGTCAATTCCTTCACATGTTCTATACATACAAAGGAATCGAAATGACGTTGCTCGCTGTCCCACGGTTACAGACATTTATGACATTTAGACATAAAACAAGAACGTGAAACGCAGTGTGATTTTACAGAAATTTAACAGTAAAAAAGTTTGAATACTATGATTATGTAGTGACAATGAAAGGCAATGTAATGCGAAATAAATGGTAACAGTAATAATAATAATAACAACAATTACTATAACTATAGTAATAATAGCAATAACAATAATAATAATGCTAATAATAGTAATAATAATAATAATAATAATAATAGCGGCACGGTGGCTTAGTGGTTTGGCATGTTCTCCTCTCAGCACTAGGGATTTCCGGTTCGAATCCCCATCTGGGTGGAGTTTTTATGTTCTCCCCGTGTCTGTGTGGGTTTCCTCCGGGTTCTCCGGTTTCCTCCCACAGTCCAAAAACATGGATCAAGTTAATTGAATTCTCAAAATTGCCCCATATAGAGTGTGTGTGTGAGTGAGTGTGTGTCCAGCGATAGATTGGCGCCCTGTCCTGGGTCTATCTGCCCAGCGCCCGAGACGTTCTCCCCTGGATGGGCATGAGGAACCCCACCACGACCCTGATAGAGGATAAAGCTAAAGATAATGGATGAATAAATGAATAATAATAATAATAATAATAATAATAATAATAATAAAAAAGTAATAAATAATAATAGATACAAATATATAGATATATATTATATATAAGTAATAAATAATAATAATATGTACAGTTTTATACACTCTTGTAAAACTTATTTACAAGAGTGTATTAAACTACATATTATTAAATAAATACATATTATTTTCTTTAAAAATTTTTGTAAATTGTAAATTACAGTGCTATCTTTAAATCTCTTTATTTGTGTAAATTTTAGTGTGTGACACCGAAAGTATGGCCCCTTAATTTCATTATACCAGCTATAATGACAATAAAGAGATTCTGATTCTGACTTTTAAAATGTATTACAGCTTTAAATGTTCTGATTGGTGTCCAGTGTGCGGTGGACGTACTGATGATGAAATCTTTTCACAGGAAGGTGTGATCCTAAAGATCTGAAGGTTGAGGACAGCAAAAGAAAGGTTCCAGTGTTCCAGGATCCTCCCCACGAAGAAGAACACACTCCGGATCCGAACACGGGGGTCGTGTGGGACGACACCCCACCCAGAGGGGACGTCCCGTACCGCACACGGTTCATTCCATCCGGCGGCAGGGAGGGGACGAGGCGGGTCGTGTTCGATCAAAGCAGGAGGCAGACGGGGATCCGGGGACGTGACCCACATGGGGTGAGTCGGGACTTTTGTCATGTGACACCATAACGAACGAGACGCTCTGCTGCAGGTTTAGTTTGGTTTTCAGAGTGATGTGATTCAAATATTTAATATATTGGATTATTAATATGACGGTGGCTTAGTGGTTTAGCATGTTCTCCTCTCAGCGCTAGGGATTCCCAGTTCGAATTCCCATCTGGGTGGAGTTTCCATGTTTTCCCCGTGGCCGTGTGGGTTTCCTCCGGGTTCTCCGGTTTTCTCCCACAGTCCAACAACATGGATCAAGGTCAACTGAGTTCTCCAAATTGCCCCATATAGAGTGTGTGTGAGTGTGTGTTCAGTGATAGATTGGCGCCCTGTCCTGGGTCTATCTGCCCAGCACCCGAAACGTTCTCCCCTGGATGGGCATGGGGAATCCCCCCCCCCCTGCGACCCTAATAGAGAATAAAGCGGAAGATAATGGATGGATGGATTAATAATATATATAAGGGCGGCACGGTGGCTCAGTGGTTTAGCATGTTCTCCTCTTAGTGCTAGGGATTCCCGGTTCGAATCCCCATCTGGGTGGAGTTTCCATGTCCTCCCCGTGTCCACGTAGGTTTCCTCCGGGTTCTCCGGTTTCCTCCCACAGTCCAAAAACATGGATCAAGATCATTTGAGTTCTCCAAATTGCCCCATGTAGAGTGTGTGTGTGTGTGAATGAGTGTGTACTCAGTGATAGATTGGCGCCCTGTCCTGGGTGTATCTGCCCAGCGCCCGAAACGTTCTCCCCTGGATGGGCATGGGGAACCCCCCCCCAACCCTAATAGAGGATAAAGCAGAAGATAATGGATGAATATCTGTATTCAATACGATCGTCTTTAGCCTCATGTCCTCATGTCCTCGTGTCCTCTGATATTGGAATCATATTGTTTTAAAAGTCCTACAGTTTAAACCCAATACAAAGAGAGGACGTGATATCGGTGCCTCGCGTTCATCCGGAGTTGGAGATCATGCCAATCTGGACCTGGCCTGGACATCTTGCTGACTCCGGGTCTGTGGAGACACCACAGGGGGACGGGTTAACGGTGGAATCCAGATCAGCAGTACAGCAGCAACGGGTCAGTGGACCTCACCTGTGATTGGTGAAGAACCTACCAACATACAGTAACATACCATGTGGGTTCTTCTGTCTGTTGTCTTTCAGTCTGCAAAACCCGAGAGTGTCGGCTGTCCCCCTGGGTGGAACATTTTCAGGAGATCTTGTTACCTGGTGGGTCCTGGTTTGGTCACCTGGACGCAGGCTTACGATTCATGTACAGCGTACGTTTTAAATCTCTACTGCTTTTTTATTATATCAGTGTTTTCTTTACATTCTATAGTTTTAATATCAACCTTTTTATGACTCCAGGCTTGATGGTCACATGACAAGCGTTCGATCCAAAGCTCATATGAAGTGGTTGTGGAGGCTGACTGCAGAGCGAGCGTTCTGGATCGGTGAGGACACTTTATGCCGAACTTATTTTCCTGTTGTAATAAAATTTAAGGTTTTTAAAATTTGTTCAGGCCCGCGTCCTATCCCGGCATGATTATTGTAATGCACTACTTGCCGGTGTCCCAGCGTCCACAATCAGACGTCTTCAAGTGATTCAGAACTCTGCAGCCCGACTCGTCTTCAACCCCCAAGAACTCATGTCCCTCCGTCACTCATGTCCCTCCGTCACTCATGTCCCTCCGTCACTCATGTCCCTCCGTCACTCATGTCCCTCCGTCACTCATGTCCCTCCGTCACTCATGTCCCTCCATTGTCTCCCTGTAGCTGCTGCATTCAGTACAAGTCACTGACTCTGTCCTACAGAACCATCTCTGGATCTGGCCCCTCCTACCTTCACTCTATCTTTTATAAACACAGTCCGACTCGTTCACTTTGCTTCAGTGATGATCGCCCCCTGGTGGTTCCACCTCACCGAGGAGCTGATTCTCACTCCTTGGCGTTCAGCACTGCAATATAATAGTACGATCTGCCCAACTCTGTCCATAAGAATCACTGAGCAGCTTTAAGAAACGACTGAAGACGCATCTCTGTGACAAATACCTGTTTAAAAATTTATTAATTAAAAAAATGGGGGATGCAGCATCAAATAACAATCAGGTTTGATGAATTTACAGTGGAGTTGATTTTCTGCAGAACTTCTGACTGTAATGTTCTCATTTGTAAGTCCATCCATCCAATATCTTCAGCTTTATCCTCTATTAGGGTCGCGGAAGGAAGGGGGGCGGTTCCCCATGCCCATCCAGGGGAGAACGTCTCGGGCGCTGAGCAGTTACACCCAGGACAGGGCGCCAATCCATCACTGTGCACAAACTCACTCACACACACACTCTCTATATGGGGCAATTTGGAGAACTCAATTGACTTGATCCATGTTTCTGGACTGTGGGAGGAAACCGGAGAACCCGGAGGAAACCCACGCAGACACGGGGAGAACAAGGTAACTCCACCCAGATGGGGATTCGAACCGGGAATCCCTAGCGCTGAGAGGAGAACATGCCAAACCACTAAATCACTGCGCCCTCATTTGTAAGTGGCTTTGGATAAAAGCGTCTGCTAAATGTAAATGTAAAATGCAGCACATTAATCAGAACGGCTGTGCTTTATGCAGGACTGTCTGAAGTTCAGGGTCGGTGGACGTGGACCGACGGTGCACCCCTGACGTTCTCCAAACTCAAGAACACAAAGGATTTGAAAAGTGGCAGCGCGGCTGGGTCCTCTCGCAGCTGCGTGCTGGCTCGGGGGAAAAAGACATGGACCTTAGAGAACTGCACAGAACCCGACGAACACGCATATGTTTGTTCAGCTCCGGCACGAGTTCAGAAATAAAGGTTTGTTTCGCGTTTGCTTGCACCTTCCGGCTTCCAACTTTTAAACATCAAATAAACCTTTTTATTCAGGTGACGTGTGTTTTTTTCACTTCTAAAGTACACCTTAAAGCTCCAAATCTGTAAATCATTTAAAAATGATAACTATTAAAACATTAAAGGAACATTGTGTGGGATTTGGTGCCATCTAAACGCCTCTGACGTCCGAATTCAATAAACAGAATCAAACAAAGCAGCTGTCTGATAAACACGTAGGTGTTGTTCATATAATGATTCAATGTAATTAAAATTTAATTTTTTATTTATTTATTATGGTTTTAATTAAATTTAGAAATTTAGCTTTGCCTCTTAATGCTGGGGATCCTGAATCCCAGTCTGGCTGGAGTTTGCATGTTCTCCCCGTGTCCACGTGGGTTTTCTCCAGGCTTTTTGGTTTCCATAGATTCAAGGTGAATCAGTTGCTCTAAATTGCCCCTCTATAGTCTGTGTGCAGAGCGCCTGATATAGTATTATGATGGATTGATGGATGAATGCCTTTAACTTGGTTGTTGCTTAAAAAGTTGAATTTAACACAAATAAAATAAAGATAAGGGCGGCACGGTGGCTTAGTGGTTTAGCATGTTCGCCTCTCATTGCTAGGGATTTTCGGTTCGAATCCCCATCTGGGTGGAGTTTCCATGTTCTCCCCATGTCTGTGTGGGTTTCCTCCGGGTCCTCAGTCCAAAAAGATGGATCAAGTTAATTGAATTCTCCAAATTGCCCCATATAGAGTGTGTCTGTGTGAGTGAGTGTGTGCCCAGCGATGGATTGGCGTCCTGTCCTGGGTCTATCTGCCCAGCGCCCGAGACGTTCTCCCCTGGATGGGCATGGGGAACCCCACCACGACCCTAATAGAGGATAAAGCGGGAGATAATGAATGAATGAATGAAAATAAGGATAGAGGGTTATGTCTGCCTTTGTTCTAATTGTTTAATTAATCAAAATACTTCAGTAGTTCTTCTTGTTGTTGTTGTTTGTTTTTAGTACGCAGTGTTTATAAAAAGATTCGGACTTCTTAACGTAAATGGCGCGGTTTAAAGTTTCTGATTTAATGTAATTTATTTGTAAAAAAAAACTTTTTAAAAACTGTTTAAAGGTTAAAACTATAGGATTTTTTAAGTGGAATTATCCGAACGAAGCGGAACGTTCATGCGCGGTGTGTTCCACCCGGAGCATTATCGATGTGCGACCGGGAGAAGATGTCGGCGGCGCTGCTGCAGATGGCCTGTCTGTACCGCGGGCTGTTAGCGGTGCGGCCTGCGGGGCTCCGCGCTCCCGCGCCCGGCCTCGTTCACAGCCAGCTCCGCGCCTTCTCCCTCCGAAAAGAGGACAACGGCTTAGAGGAGAACCCGTTTTATAACAAATATGAGGACAAGATCAGGAAACTGCGCAGGTAAACGTCATCATCTTCAACATCATCATCTTCATCATTCATTATCATAATGATCACAGATATTAAACCCTGTAATTATGTTTCAATACAAGCTTTAATGACAGTAAAGTTTATAATGATTTAACAGTTAATAAACATCACACACTCTCTGTATGGGGCAAATTAAAACATTCAATTGACCTTGAATCCATGTTTTTGGAGTTTGGGAGGAAACCCACGCGGATATGGGGAGAACATGCAAACGCCACCCAAATCAGGGATCCCCAGTGCTGAGAGGAGAACATGCTAAACACTAAGCCACCGTGCTGCACACCTTTATTCATTCATTATTTCCCTATTAGGGTCGCGGGGGGGGGTTCCCCATGCCCATCCAGGGGAGAACGTCTCGGGCGCTGGGCAGACACACCCAGGACAGGACGCCAATCTATCACTGGACACACACTCACTCACACAAACACACTCTATATGGGTCAATTTGGAGAACTCAATTAACTTGATCCATGTTCTTGGACTGTGGGAGGAACCCGGAGGAAACCCATGTGGACACGATGAGAACATGGAAACTCCACCCAGACGGGGATTTGAACCGGGAATCACTAGGGCTGAGAGGAGAACATGCCAAACCACTAAGCCACTGTGCTGCCACCTTTATTCATAATTACTTTAATACATTTATGCATATGTATATATAACTATAATAACTATCACTTTATATTCATTCATTCATTATCTCCTGCTTAACCTCTATTTGGATCGCGGTGGGGTTCCCCATGCCAATCCAGGGGAGAACGTTTCAGGCGCTGGACAGATACACCCAGGACAGGGCGCCAATCCATCGCTGGACACACACTCACTCACACACACACACTCTATATGGGGCAATTTTGAGAATTCAATTGACTTGATCCATGTTTTTGGACTGTGGGAGGAAACCGGAGAACCCGGAGGAAACCCACGCGGACATGAAGGAGAACATGAAAACTCCACCCAGATGGGGATTCGAACCGGGAATCCCTAGTGCTGAGAGGAGAACATGCTAAACCACTAAGCCACCGTGCCACCCATCACTTTATATATTGATGTATTTTATATCATATATATATTAATGTATATCTCACTTATGTACATGATGTTTATATTTATGTATGTTTATAAAAAAACTTTATTCACGTCAGTATTGTCTGCACTTTATGTAAATATTAATTTTATATTTTGCATTTCTGGTTGAATACTAACTCCATCTCATTGGCTCTGTATCAGAACCGTCTTTATTGTCATTATAATTTTCATTACAATGAAATTTGGGTGCAGCTTCAAAATAAAACCCAATATGGTACTCTGTATGAATAAATTTAAGTTAAAATAAAATAAGAAATGTAATAAAAATGAGGCATAATATACACAAACAATATGACATACCTGTACTCCACAATGACAATTTAATCTAAAAAAGGGATGATTTTATATTAAAATAGATTTTCACAGCGATTTTTCACAGCGATTTTCACACTTTCACACTATTTACAGGGTGTTTCTGTTGTCACACACTCAACTCTTTCCTTTAATTTGTCTTTTAAATGTAATCCTAACAAACTGGCATATTTTTTAATTTTATTGAGGATTATTAAGCTGATCTCATGTTTTTTTAATTTTATTGAGGATTATTAAGATGATCTCATGTTTTTTTAATTTTATTGAGGATTATTAAGCTGATCTCATGTTTTTCTGTGCAGTTCCAAACCTCAGGAGTATAAAGCTCGTCTTGAGAAGCGCAGCGAGGTCAAGAACGAACCCGTCGGACACTCGAAGCAAGCCGAGTTCATCAGGCTCATGGATCAGGAGGTGAGACCTCGTCCTTCACCAGAACCACGTCAATGTGAATGATCTTAAACGTTCTTTAAAGCTTCTGCCGTGTGTGTGTCAGTGCAGCGTTTAAAAGATAAAGTTGCTTCTGTTTTTGTAGAGGGACCAGCGAGACTCGGCTGCAGCTGAAGGTTTCACCAAAAACAAGGTACCCCTCAGCAAACTGACCCCAGTTTATTCAAACTTTGGAACCATGACGCTCTGAACGTTCTTCTGTACGTTCTGTCTCAGAGTTTAGAGTCGATTCTGAACCTCGAGCTGGTGAAGGAGAAGTCGGGCGCTGAAATCGCAGAGGTGACGGTTTTAAAGATCTAAACCATGTGAGCTGGTTCTTTGGAAGTTGTTGGTGTGTAATCGAAGCGTTTCCTGTTTTATAGTTGTGGATGTTCTACTTCTCAACCAAAGACACGATCAGTGCCGTCATCCCCGTAAGTGCCTTTATTAACGACTCAGCACAAAAGACTTTTTATCTTTAATGATACTCATGATTTTATTTCAGGGCTCAACGTTTGAGAAGATAATGACGCGAGCCGAAGCGTGTCCCACGGTACGATCCACACGTTACAGACATCCATCCATTATCTTCTGCTTGATCCTCTATTAGGGTCGCGGTGGGTTTCCCCATGCCCATCCAGAGGAGAACGTCTCGGGCGCTGGGCAGATACACCCAGGACAGGACGCCAATCCATCACTGGACACACACTCACTCACACACACACACAAACACACTCTACATGGGGCAATTTGGAGAATTTAATTGACTTGATCCATGTTTTTGGACTGTGGGAGGAAACCCGAGAACCCGGAGGAAACCCACGTGGACACGGGGAGGACATGGAAACTCCACCCAAATGGGGATTCGAACACATGTGTACAGTAGTTATACACGGTATAGCCAACAGTGAAATTCTATTCTGACACAAAAAGTAAAAAATTAAGATTTACAGTAAGAAAAAAAAGCTTAGATTTACAAAATAATTATTGAAAAGGATAAGTAAAATAAAATAGAAATAAAACATGTATTTACAAAGTGCAATTTAAATTCAAAACAAGAGAAACTGTACAAATATGGCACTGTACAGATATAAACTAAAAATTGTCTAAAGTTATAATTATATATACAACATACATATAACATACAGTCCATGTATTTTATTCCTGTCAGACATAAAACGTAAAGAAAAAAACAGATTCAAAAGAAAAAAGAAACAATAGAAAAGGGAAGTGTGTACTTAACGGCTTTCGCCACAAGAGGGCAGCATTTCACCGAAAAGCGATTATTCTTTTTCTAGCACTGATTTTTATGTAAAGAGTTTAAAATGTGGACAGTTTGTTGTATTTACTCTAATATTATTAATGTTCCTGATAAGAATGTCTGCTAAATGTTTACAATTCTGCCACCGCAATAGATTTGAGTTTAGGTTTTCATGTTGGGGTATATAATTGTATATATAACCTCACACCGCAGATTTACAATGTTTTTTAGCTTACAGCTGAGAAAATAAAAAATGTAGACTGCGGGATTCCTGAATTTCGACTCTGTTTGCTGACCTTTTAATCAAACCCCGTTCTGTGTGATGTAAACTGGAAACCGCTCACTGAGGAGCAGCCGAGCACGTCCTGATTAAGCCTCGTGTTTCCCTCGCAGTTCCTCTACGCTCTGCCACGCAAAGAGGGCTACGAGTTTTTTCTGGGGCAGTGGGCCGGACCGGAGCTGCACTTCACCTCTCTCATTAACATACAGGTACAGCTCGCCGCACCTGATCCCCGCGCTCGCCGTCTCCTCCTGCTGCAGCCTGCATGCTTCTCCTTTTGTGTTGCAGACGCTGGGTGAAAATGCCCCGAGTCAGCTCGTACTGTATCATTACTCGGAACTGCGGGAGGACAAGGACATCGTCCTCATGACCGCCGAGATGGACGGCAAATTTATTGTGAGCATCTCTGTCATGTTTGTTATTCATTTTTACATCTAGTTATGCCAGTTTGGTTTGCAGGGAGTGCTGCAGCCTATCCCAGTCCTCGTAGTGTAAATGGTGTGGGGGGGGGGGGGTTGCGTACACACAAACACATTTACACCAAGTAATTATTCATATCGGGGGCTTAGTGGTTTGGCATGTTCTCCTCTCAGCACTAGGGATTCCCGGTTCGAATCCTCATCTGGGTGGAGTTTCCATGTTCTCCTTCGTGTCCGCGTGGGTTTCCTCTGGGTTCTCTGGTTTCCTCCCACAGTCCAAAAACATGGATCAAGGTTAATTGAATTCTCCAAATTGCCCCATATAGAGTGTGTCTGTGTGAGTGAGTGTGTGCCCAGCGATGGATTGGCATCCTGTTCTGGGTGTATCCGCCCGGCGCCCGAGACGTTCTCCCCTGGATGGGCATGGGACCCCCCCCCCCCCCGACCCTAATAGAGGGTAAAGTGGAAGATAATGGATGAATTAATGCCAGTTTGGTTTGCAGGGGTTGCTGCAGCCTATCCCAGTCCTCATAGTGTAAATGGTGGGGGGGGGTGTTGCGTACACACAAACACATTTACACCAAGTAATAATTTATATCATGTGGAGAACATACAAATTTCCCACTGTAAGCTCTTCTTCCACCCCGCCTGAGAGTGGAACCCTAGACTCTCTAACTTTGCCGTTCCTCTGCCTGATTTATGTCATTTAAACAGTTTAAAGTGTTCTTGCCGTTATATTTTCTTCATTGTCGTTTTGTTATTTCGTTAATTTGAGCGTGTAAACACTTCGTGTCCTTGACGTTGCAGACTGTTCATGAAGCTCAGTGTCTGGCCAATCAGGTACAGCTGTTCTATGCCGCCCAAAGACATGAGACCTACCGGCTGGTGGAGACCTTCAACCACAGACCGGCCGAGTTCAAACACATGTCCGTGATCGCGGAGCTGGAGCAGAGTGGAATCGGACTGACCGGCACGTCGAAGTGATCAGTCGTGAAAATCCAGAAGCGCGTTGACACCGCGTTTCATCTAAATGAATTAATTATACTCCCCGGTGTCTCTGCTGCTCAGGTTCTCTGAATCAGAACGAGGCTTTCAGTGGCCGGCATCTCCACGTCGCTACGATGTTTGGAGGTGTGTATAAACCTACTGTCTCTGATTTTACATCCACAAGGTGGCGCTGTAAGGTGGAGGTGTGTAACAGAGCGTACAATGAGTGGATACAGGGTTTAAACTCCATCAGCACAACACACACCCACCCGCACCACCACGTCAGTGTGACTGCAGTACTGAGAATCATCCACCACCCTAATGATGCCTGCTCTGTGACTGTTCTGTTCATCAGAGAACATATTAAAGGGGACAGAGTCTGTAGAGGAACAGATGGACTTTAAATATGGAACTGTGGAACTATGTTATATGGTCAGTGGCACTGATGTATAGTGGCAGCTGAGTGAGTGTGTGTGTGTGTGTGTGTGTGTGTGTAACTGCAAGCAAATGTTTTATTTGTGAAGACAGAGTACAAAAACGAAATGACATGTGACATCGTCTGCATCTGTAATTAAATCTCAGAACCTGGTGTTGGTGGACGGCTCGTCCGTTCAGCGCTCTGATGAGTTCTGAAGATGAATCAGGTGCTCATAAGAAACATCTGGAGCTGCAGTGTCATTAAAAGCCTTTCTCTTGGTGTCTCATTAACGATTTAATCACGAGTCCTTGTGTCTTAATGTGTCTAATTTACAAATGCCAGCAGTCATTTCGACGAGCGTTTTAACGACGGCCACCAAATGAGTTATTCCTTCTCCCCTGGTTCTGATCGTGGCGGCTTCTGCTTTAAGAATCGGCAGTCATCGAGCTGTGCGCTCAAAATTAATAAGCACTTCATTTATTCAATAAAACAACCAAATATAACAATCATGTCCTGTTTACAGCAGGTTCTGGATTTTGTGTGTATAATGTATGGAAATTAAAAACCGGGGGGCTTTAAGTCATCTGTATGTAATACAAATCTGAATCTATCTATATTCTGTGGGCTCCCTGTCTCCCCACAAAAATAAAAAATCCCCAAAATGAAATAAATAATGTGCCACGTCACGGCCTGCGACCTCTGTCCAATTCACCATCACTATTAAAGAGAATAGAAAATGCCTCACTGCTGCCACCGTGTGGCGAACACATGAACCGTCCTCTGAGCTCGTGGAACTTAGGTGCTGGCTATTTTGGTGACAAACAAAACATCTTTTAAACATATTTAACGTTTAAGCAACATATTTAAACCTTTTGGAGTTTGTGTGGAGGTGAGACCCACCCAGACCGTTAAAAAAACAATAGAAACGTTCATATTGGCTTATGAAGCGAACCAGGTTCTGATGTTCCCTGTGAGGATGCTTCCAAGGTCCCGCAGAACTTCTGCTCCTGCACCGTCGAAAGCATCCTCACAGGGAACATCAGAACCTGGTTCAGGAACAGCACCCATCTGCACAAACGGTCACTACAGAGGGTGGGACGTTGGGCCGAACGCACCATCCGAGTCGCACTTCCAGACCGAACCAGGAAATCTTTCTTCATTAAACTTTATGTGGAGAAGTCAGGAAAGAATTTCACTGCTGGCTGTATCATGTACATCTACACATGTGAACAATAAACCTGATTTGATTTGAGATAAAGATGATACACAACGCAATATGAGAGTTATGGTGTTAAAATGAACGACTGTTGTATCAACATGACTGTAATTTCCTTATTTAATTTAAAATAATGTTGGCTTTGGCACGGTGGCTTAGTGGTTTAGCATGTTCTCTCAGCGCTGGGGGTTCTCGGTTCGAATCCCCATCTGGGTGGAGTCTGCATGTTCTCCCCGTGTCCGTGTGGGTTTCCTCCGGGTTCTCCGGTTTCCTCCCACAGTCCAACAACATGGATCAAGTCAATTGAGTTCTCCAAATTGCCCCATATAGAGTGTGTACAGTATGTGTGTGAGTGAGTGTGTGTCCAGCGATAGATTGGCGCCCTGTCCTGGGTGTATCTGCCCGGTGCCTGAAACGTTCTCCCCTGAATGGGCATGGGGAACCCCCCGGCGACCCTAATAGAGGATAAAGCAGGAGATAATGAATGAATGAATAATGTTGGCTTTTTTTACTTTTCACGGACCCCAATTTAAGAACATTTGGGGGGGGGGGGGTTCCCTATGCCCATCCATCCAGGGGAGAACGTTTTGGGCGCTGGGCAGACACACCCAGGACAGGGGGGCAATCTATCACTGTACACACACACTCCCACTCTATATAGGGCAATTTGGAGAACTCAATTGCCCTTGATCCTTGTTTTTGGACTGTGGGAGGAAACTAGAGAACCCGGAGGAAACCCACGCGTACACGAGGAGAACATGGAAACTCAGTTGGGGGGATGGGGATTCGAACCGGGAATCCCTAGAGCTGAGAGGAGAACGTGCTAAATCACTAAACCAGCGTGCCGCCCTGTAAAAATATTATTTAAAATATTTAAAAAATAATTTTAGGACAATCTAGAGGTTTTAATGAGGGGTTCTGTTTTTCGCAGTGCGCACCTCAGAGGGGACAGGGTGTTATTTGGGGAACGGGCCTTGTTTTGAATGTTGAAATAACAGTTGACTCATCCGCACCTGCGAATCGATTCACTCGACCTCCGTTAAACTCGGGGTTCGGCTGCAGATGATTCGTCATGTGACTCTCGGATCCTTGTCCTCGGCAGCGACGGTCGCGCGGCTCTCAGACTCTCAGAGGTAAAACGAGCGTCTTCATCAGAATTAACTCTTAATTAACCGACTTTCGGGCAGATCACCGAATTTAGAGCCGGGTTTCGGTCTGCGGGGTGTTTAATTCGGTTCGTGTCGTCGGTTCGTATTTGATGCTCATGTTGTTCTCTCACCTGCTCGCTGTTTATGAAAATGACGTCATGAGCGTTCTCATATATATTTATATTTTTAATATTTTGGGTTGAATTCGTTTCTGCGTTTATTCAGAATCCACCGCGATTTAATCTCAGCATCGAACCCCCGCCTCTGATGGAGGAGCCGCTACCTCCACAGGTAC
Source organism: Corydoras maculifer (assembly GCA_019802435.1). Classification (NCBI taxonomy): domain Eukaryota; kingdom Metazoa; phylum Chordata; class Actinopteri; order Siluriformes; family Callichthyidae; genus Corydoras; species Corydoras maculifer. The sequence continues at coordinate 523,354 of JAFMOD010000547.1, read as the reverse complement.
ATCACCATGGCCTGACTGCTCCTGTCTGATCTGAGGGGTCTGATCTTACAGGTCTGATCTGAGGGGTCTGATCTTACAGGTCTGATCTGAGGGGTCTGATCTGAGGGGTCTGATCTGAGGGGTCTGATCTGAGGGGTCTGATCTGAGGGGTCTGATCTTACAGGTCTGATCTGAGGGGTCTGATCTTACAGGTCTGATCTGAGGCGTCTGATCTGAGGGGTCTGATCTTACAGGTCTGATCTGAGGGGTCTGATCTGAGGCGTCTGATCTGAGGGGTCTGATCTTACAGGTCTGATCTGAGGGGTCTGATCTGAGGGGTCTGATCTGAGGGGTCTGATCTTACAGGTCTGATCTGAGGGGTTTGAACTGAGGGGTCTGATCTGAGGGGTCTGATCTTACAGGTCTGATCTGAGGGGTCTGAACTGAAGCGTCTGATCTGAGGGGTCTGGTCTGAAAGGTCTGATCTGAGGCGACTGATCTTAAAGGTCTGCGCTGAGGGGTCTGAGCTTAGGGGTCTGATCCGAGGAATCTGAGCTGAGGGGTCTTATCTGAAAGGTCTGATTTGAGGGGTCTGAGCTGAAAGGTCTTATCTGAAAGGTCTGATCTGAGGGGACTGATCTGAGAAGTCTGAGCTGTCTGATCTGAGGGGTCTGATCTTAAAGGTCTGCGGTCTGAGCTTAGGGGTCTGATCCGAGGAATCTGAGCTGAGGGGTCTGATCTGAAAGGACTGATCTAAGGGTTCTGAATTGAGCTGTCTGATCTGAGGAATCTGATCTGAGGGGTCTGATCTAAGGGGTCTGATCTGAGCTGTCTGATCTGAGAGGTCTGATCTGAGGGGTCTAAACTGAGGGGTCTAATCATACAGGTCTGATCTGAGGGGTCTGATCTAAGGGGTCTGATCTGAGCGGTCTGATCTGAGCTGTCTGATCTGAGGGGTCTGATCTGAGGTGTCTGATCCGAGGGGTCTGATCTGAGCTGTCTGATCTGAGGGGTCTGATCTAAGGGGTCTGATCTGAGGGGTCTGATCTGAAAGGTCTGGGGCAGAGCTGTGTTATTGCCTTCCTCCGTTTGCAGATGGCGACAGTGGACCAGCGCTTTGGGCAGCGAGATGGTTCGGACCAGAACTTCGACTACATGTTCAAGCTGCTCATCATCGGAAACAGCAGCGTGGGGAAGACCAGCTTTCTGTTCCGATACGCAGACGACTCGTTCAGCAACTCGTTCGTCAGCACCGTCGGCATCGACTTCAAAGTGAAGACCGTCTACCGCAACGAGAAGAGGGTCAAACTCCAAATCTGGGTGAGTCCCTGCGGAAATGGACCCCATGAGGTCCGACAGTGATGGGGCTGAAGGTCAGGGGGATCTGACACATTGTTATTGGGGGAGTTTATAATATTTAAAGAAAGTATAAGATTTTATGGCTATCAAAACGTCTTATTATGAGGAAATGCATGTAAAGTATAAAGAGCATTGCACGGACATCGATTAGAGATACGTGGCTCCGCCCGATGAACGCGTGCGCCCTTCATAAGCCGCAGAAAACACACGTCTGGAAGCGGCGTGACGGGGAAATGCGTTGAAAGACTATTAGGAATAATTAATTAAGTATTCATGGACAAAATCTAATAACCATCAGAGATTTTAAGGACTTCAGAAAAGGCTTTAAAGGCTGACGAACTGTTCATTAATTGGTGCGGCTGGACTAAGATATAAACAACACCAGCATGCATATCTCAATGCTTCCTCTAGATGGCAGCAGGAACACACCAGACGAACACAAAAGTATTTACTTACAAACACAAAGACACACGTAAACCAGAAAACTATTAAAATGGTAAACATGGCACACACATCCAGGGCGGCACGGTGGCTTAGTGGTTTGGCATGTTCTCCTCCCAGCGCTAGGGATTCCCGGTTCGAATCCCCATCTGGGTGGAGTTTCCATGTTCTCCCCATGTCCGCGTGGGTTTCCTCCGGGTTCTCCGGTTTCCTCCCACAGTCCAAAAACATGGACCAATCAATTGAGTTCCCCAAATTGCCCCATGAAGAGTGTGTGGGTGCGTGCGTGTCTGAGTGAGTGTGTGTCCAGTGATGGATTGGCGCCCTGTCCTGGGTGTATCTGCCCAGCGCCCGAACCGTTCACCCCTGGATGGGCATGGGGAACCCCCCTGCGACCCTAATAGAGGATAAAGCGGAAGATAATGGATGGATGGCATACGCATCCGAAGAAAACGATAACCTAATACGCCTGAAGGGGCGCCGTTTAACCGAGCAGACAGTGGGAGGCCTGTAGATTAGGGAGTGAAAAGTGTAAATGCCATTATGCAGAGGGGCATCTATTCACCCAAACCCCGGAGTCAAACCCAGAACCTCCACCGAGCCGCTCAGATGGATGGACGGGATCGGGTCCAGCTCGGCGTGTCACAGATCGGCGGTAAAGCCGTCGTCACGGCTGTGAGATCTGATGTAACATGGCAACAGCAGCCTTCACAGAGTCAGACCGGCCCTTATGTGGACGTCAGCGCAGAATCGGAACCAAGTCTCTGGACGAAGAAATCAATCGGAATCGGAATCAGGAATCGGAATCAGAATCGGAATCAGAATCATGGATCAAGTCAACTGAATTCTCCAAATTGCCCCATATAGGGTGTGCCTGTGTGAGTAAGTGTGTGCCCAGCGATGGATTGGCGTCCTGTCCTTGGTGTATCTACCCAGCGCCCGAAACGTTCTCCACTGGACGGGCATGGAGAACCCCCCCCCCCCGATAAGGGATGGATGAATAAATGAATAAAAAGGTGGCATGGTGGCTCAGTGGTTTAGCATGTTCTCCTCTCAGCACTAGAGATTCCCGGTTCGAATCCCAATCTGGTTGGAGTTTCCATGTTCTCCCCGTGTCTGCGTGGGTTTCCTCCGGCTTCTCCGGTTTCCTCCCACAGTCCAAAAACATGGATCAAGGTCAATTGAGTTCTCCAAATTGCCCCATATAGAGTGTGTACAGTATGTGTGTGTGTTTGTGTGAGTGAGTGTGTCCCCAGTGATAGATTGGCGCCCTGTCCTAAGTGTATCTGCCCGGTACGTCCCACCTTCTGTAGTGACCGTCTGTCCAGATGGGTGCTGTTCCTGAACCAGGTTCTAATGTTCATAACCTTAAGAGGAGTCCGGTCTGACTGTGGGCCACTCTGTCTGATCTAAACAAAAACCAGGGACGCTGTTTTCCAAGCATGAGTGGAATGAGTATCACACACAAACACACACACACACACACACACACACACAAAGCAGACATCTGCCGGCTTTGCTTCAGACTGTGAATGAAATGTATGTTTTATTCAGCAAGAAAAGCGAGGCAGCAGCTTCTGTGCACTCGCATCCATGTTGCCGGTGGTCATGGCAGCACACGGCTGAATGATGCTCTGAGCCAATTAAAGCAGCTCAAGAGTGTGTGTGTGTGTGTGTGTGTGTGTGTGTGTGTATGACGGGGGGGGGGTATACCAGAGAGTAAACACAGCCTTAAGCCTGAGGTTTTATGAACCGGGTGTCGGACTAAATGGCGTTTTGTAATAAAGTGGTAATCAGCATCGATTGAAAGGTCTGTGAGTAAGAACTGGAGGTGATAAAAACCACACATGTGATGCTGCTGACGGAGGGTGAGGAAAAAACCACACATGTGATGCTGCTGACGGAGGGGGAGGCAAAAACCACACATGTGATGCTGCTGACGGAGGGGGAGGCTTTGTATCTGCGGAACCCGGCGTCCGTTTCATCTGACGAGCAGCCTTTTGATGTACATTTGATGTTTGATGGTGACTCGGGTTAAAAGGGTGCCGTGATGTCGGTTCTCTGTACCAACGCCGTCATAAATTCATATGAACATATGAACGGATTCAGGGCGGCACGGTGGCTTTGTGGTTTAGCAAGTTCTCCCCTCAGCACTAGGGATTCCAGGTTCGAATCCCCATCTGGGTGGAGTTTCCATGTCCTCCCCGTGTCCGCGTGGGTTTCCTCCAGGTTCTTCGGTTTCCTCCCACAGCCCAAAAACATGGATCAAGTCAATTGAGTTCTCCAGATTGCCCCATATAGAGTGTGTTTGTGTGAGTGAGTGTGTGCCCAGCGATAGATTGGCGCCCTGTCCTCTGCCCAGCGCCCGAAACGTTCTCCCCTGGATGGGCATGGGGAACCCCCCCCCCCCCCTCTGCGATCCTATTATAGGATAAAGCGGTAGATAATGGATGGATGGATATTGGGATCCATCATGTGAAATGATCGTTTGTGTCGGTCTGCAGGACA
>JAFMOD010000547.1:495918-512181 GCA_019802435.1 Corydoras maculifer | reverse complement strand
TATATATATATATATATATATATATATATATATATATATATATATGCCCATCCAGGGGAGAACGTTTCGGGCGCTGGGCAGATAGACCCAGGACAGGGGGCAATCTATCACTGGGCACACACTCACTCACACAGACACACTCTATATGGGGCAATTTGGAGAACTCAATTGACTTGATCCATGTCTTTGGACTGTGGGAGGAAACCCACGCAGACACGGGGAGGACATGAAAACTGAGAACATGCTAAACCATTAAGCCACCGTGCCGCCTATGTATATAATTTTATTTTATTAATAATTTGTTTATAATGAGGGCGCGGTAGCTCAGTGGTCAGGGCGTTGGGCTATCAATGAGAAGGTTGTGGGTTCATATCCCAGGTCCACTGTAGTTACCAGTGTGGGTCCTTAAGTAAGGCCCTTAACCCTCACTGCTGCAGGGGTGTTGTGATTAACACTGTGCTCAATTAGTAAGTCGCTTTGGATAAAAGTGTCCAATAAATGACCAAATGTAAATGTAATGTACATAATTTCACTAAATATACCGACAGTATGTTCAGAATTCTGTCTTAATTCCTTAATGAATAAAGTAACCTCTGCTCATTAGTTCCTCTTGTGGTTCTAATGTTTCAGACTGCAGGCCTTTTGGTTCCCTGCGTGCTTAAAGTGGTCAGTGAGTATAAACTCATATCCCTCACGTCCAGCACCTGTTGCTTTTTATACTTTTTTTAAGTCTCCTGATCCAGTCGACATCAGCCGACATCCAAAAAAAATGCCTCGGAAAAACAAGTCCAAAACAACAAGTGGAACCATTCAAGAGCCAGGGCCCGAGAGTGGAGAACCGCCACCACAGACCGACCCGCGGTCCGCCTATGCGTCTGGAGATCAGAGTGATCAAATGGAGAAAGAGCAGCGTGAAGATGCAGAGATCATCAAATCCCCAAGCGACCCGAAGAAATACAGGTAACTGAACGGCGTGATGTCAAGTTATTTATTTCTATAGCGCTTTTTACATCAGTACATCGTCACAAAGCAGCTTTACAGAATGAAAAGCCTTTAATCCCCCAAAGAGCAAGCCGAAGCGACAGTGGCAAGAAAAAACTCCCTTTTATGTTCTCATTCAACGAAGAAACCTTGGGAGGACCAAGACTCAGTGAAGGACTCATCCTCCTTGAGCGGCCAGGCAGCAACAACAATGTAGGACAGATATTAAACAAATGGAAAACTATATGCGAGTCCATTAAGGGTGTCCTGCAGGACGGCCAGTCCAATTAATATTCAGGTTCCATCCAGTACTCGTCAGCAGTAATGTGAGCCGGAACCGAGGAAGGTGCTGATGTGTTGGTTCTGTCTGACGTTCCTTCAGGTACATCGAGCTGAGTAATGGCCTGAGAGCTCTGCTCATCTCAGACCTCAGTCAGGAACACGGCTCTGGAAACTCTGAGCAGCACGACTCTGAAGACGAAGGGGAGGAGGAAGAGGATGATGATGATGAGGAGGATGATGAGGATGACAGTGGGGAGGATGACGATTCTGAGGAAGATGACTCCGACAGCGAGGAGGAGGAGGAGAATTGTGGCAGGGCTGATGATCAGAACGACGAGTGCAAAGAAGGCAGGATGAAGGGGAAGAAGGGAAGTTCAGAGAAACAGGTGAGGACTTTAGTGTCTCCGAGTTCATCAACATTAAAACAATTGTATGTTTTAACAATTTAGGGAAGGACTAAACCTGACTAATTAACCCCCCCCCCATGCTTAACCTTCCAAAGTCTGAACATCCTTCCCTGTTGGTTACTTGGTGTATATTTAAATGTATTTAGTTAATTATGGGCGGCATGGTGGCTTAGTGGTTAGCATGTTCTCCTCTCAGCACTAGGGATTCCCGGTTCAAATCCCCATCTGGGTGGAGTTTCCATGTTCTCCCCGTGTCTGCGTGGGTTTCCTCCGGGTTCTCCGGTTTCCTCCCACAGTCCAAAAACATGGATCAAGTTAATTGAATTCTCAAAAAATTTGCCCCATATAGAGTGTGTGTGTGTGAGTGAGTGTGTGTCCAGTGATAGATTGGCGCCCTGTCCTGGGTGTATCTGCCCAGTGCCTGAAACGTCCCCCCCTCCCCCCGCGACCCTAATAGAGGATAAAGCGGAAGATAATGGATGGATGGATAGTTAATTTTGGGATCTAACCTCTGTGATTGGTCTCGTGTTCAGTCGGCGGCTGCTCTTTGCATCAGTGTGGGGAGCTTCAGTGATCCAGAGGATCTGCCCGGTCTCGCTCACTTCCTCGAGCACAGTAAGCTTTTTAATCAGGTTTCACCTCCAGCATCACCTTTCACTTTCTGTGTTTTTTATTCGTATAATGTTCCCTGTCAGAGCTAAAGTCATGTATTAAGCTTTAAATGAACTCAGATATAATATTCATGTCACTCTCTGCTCGTCCGTATCTTTTCGTTTCTCCCGTTTGTGTCAGTGGTCTTCATGGGCAGTGAGAAGTACCCCGCTGAGAACGGCTTCGATGCGTTCCTGAAGAAACACGGCGGCAGTGACAACGCCTCCACCGACTGCGAAAGAACCATCTTCCAGTTTGACGTGCAGAGGAAATATTTCAAAGATGCGCTGGACCGGTGAGTTGTTTTAACCTCTGCGATCTCAGCCACCTCATGATTTCTCTATTTTTAAGTATTTAAGATGAGTATTAACGGTAATAAGAAATAATAAACAGAACATAAAAAAATAAAGTTTGTGAACTAACTTGTTGGTTGGGACCCATGTCCCTGGGCGTCCACATACACATTCTTATAATTATTTATAATAGTATTATTTTATATGCTACTACGACTAATAAAATAATAATAATAATTATTATTATTATTGCCTTGTGTTGGTTAGAATATAATAATAATATTTTATAATTAAAGGGTATAATTTATTTAGTGTTAATAAAAAATCACCAATAAGCATATTATTTTATAATAAAATTTTAAATAGTATAATTCTCAAGTTAATAACATTTTTTTTGTTGTTATATACTTTTTAATAGTCTTTTTAAAATTGGTAAAGCGCATTTTTGCACATGTCCTCAGGTGGGCGCAGTTCTTCGTGTGCCCGCTGATGATTGAGGATGCTATTGAAAGGGAGGTGGAGGCAGTTGATAGTGGTGAGAATGCAAAGCTTTTTTAAATTTTATTTATTTATTTTTATTTACAACCAGTAAACTAACCAGCGTACACGCCCCGAGTGCCTGAGCATGTTCTCCACGCTCGCTGACAGCGTCTCCGTCACACCGCCATGAAGGTGGACCTGCTTCCAGTCCGTGTGAATGCATGTGCCTGTTTCATATTTGTGTCGTAGAATACCAGTTGGCCCGACCGTCGGACTCCCATCGCAAGGAAATACTTTTCGGAAGCCTGGCGAAAGCAAACCACCCCATGAGCAAGTTCTACTGGGGTGAGTCCGGCTTCTGGACCCGGTTCTCATCCAAACCGGAGTTTCGGCAGATCTGATGGTAACGCCGTTGATTTTGTGACAGGAAATGCCCAAACGCTGAAGCTCGACCCGAAGGAAAAGCAGATCAACACTTACGAACGTCTGCGGGAGTTCTGGAAGCGCTATTACTCCGCCCACTACATGACCCTGACGGTGCAGTCTAGAGGTAACGCCCTGCCAGAGGTCAACGTTAAGGAGTGTCTGAGTTATTAATTAAGACTCGTCTTTAAATCTACAGACACCTTGGACACCTTGGAGGAGTGGGTGAGGGAAATCTTCATCAAGGTCCCGAACAAGTGAGTTGGTTTTGGACTGACCTTCAGACCTAATGGAGCTGAGATGATGGGTTATGATGATTCTGACGTCTCTCACAGTTATCAACATTGCTGTCCTGTTTCTCTTACAGCCGTCAGCCTCCGCCCGATTTCTCCAGCCTTCAGGAACCGTTTGATACCCCAGACTTTAATAAGCTTTATAAAGGTACCGACGGCTCACCCGTGTCCTCTGCTTTATCAGCTTCACGGACCATGTGGATGGACTCTGTGGTTCTACAAACTGTAGTTCTTCTGTTTTTCTGCGTCTAAATTCCAATGTTTCAAAGATTTATAACCCTGAGTCTGCTGATGCTCAGTTGTGCAGAACCAGGAACCTTTTCTGATATTCAATTATAATGTCCAAACACAGGGTCAGCACCCCTAGAACAACCAGGATTGAGGACTTTACTCAAGGGCCCACACTGGCAGCTTTGTGGACCTAGTGTTAGAACCCTAACCTTCACGTTGACATCCCAACACTATAACCGTTGCACCACCATGTCCCCAGCTATCACACTTAGTGATGCTACTCAGAGACCACATGAGGGGGCTGTACAAATACCAAGAACACACAAGAACCGAAGAGAAAACAAAAACAAAAAAACACGACCTGATGTTTAATAAACCCCAAAATCCATTTCAACTGACGAATCATAGAAATGAACATGAATAAAGGGGAGTTTGTATGTTCTTGTTGTTCGAGGCTTAGTGTTGACTCGTACTGGTTCCTCTTTAGTGGTTCCTGTGAGAAAGATCCATGCTCTGAACATCAGCTGGTCTCTACCTCCTCAGGAAGAACATTACAGGTGAGCACACCCTCCACGCTGAACTTCAAAACGTCTGTGGATGGGAAAATGACCAAGGTTAAGTGTGTGTGTGTGTGTGTGTGTGTGTGTTCTTACAGAGTGAAGCCTTTACACTACATCTCTTGGCTGATTGGTCACGAGGGTTCGGGCAGTATACTCTCAGTACTCAGGAAAAAGTGAGTTTGGCTCTAATATTATTTGAACTCTATAATTAGAACCGTTTCGGTTCTGATCCCCCGTCCTCGCCGTGTGTAGGTGCTGGGCGCTGGCTCTGTTCGGAGGAAACAGCGAGACGGGATTCGAGCAGAACTCCACCTACTCCGTCTTCAACATCTCCATCACGCTGACGGATGAAGGTTATCAGAACTTCTACCAGGTCAGAGATGGAGGACGATTATTAATTACTGAGCACCTCATTATCATCATTAATCTGAAATACGGCGTGTTCTGATTTCATCACGATGTAGGTGGTTAACTTGGTGTTCCAGTACATGAAGATGCTCCAGAAACTCCAGCCTCAGAGGAGGTGAGTGTGAGGCTTCCATCAGACGGAACCTCGTCCATGAGTTCTGAATGAAACACTCATTAAAATCATTGATCATTAAGTTCTAATGTAATCGTCGTGGAGATTTCGATTCCGTGGAGGTTTACACTTCAACATCTTGAGGTCGAGGCGATGTGGCGGTCAGTGTTGGGTTGGTAGTGTGTATCGTGATTGTCTTAAGGACTGCTGAACGGTCTGAAGCACCGGGATAGGCCCCGAGTGATGATCAAACGATTAGAAAATAAAAACTGTTACGTTTTTTAGGATTTATGAAGAAATACAGAAGATCGAAGCCAACGAGTTTCAGTACCAGGAGCAGGTATGGTGTCTTCGTCCCCTCCCCCACTCCCCCCACCCCCACCCCCCCGATTCTGAAGACACCTGAACGTTCTCGTCGTGTCTGACGGACATGACGTCCGTTTCATTTCCCGCCGACAGACGGATCCCATCGAGTTTGTGGAGAAAATGTGTGAGAACATGCAGCTGTTTCCAAAAGAACATTTCCTCTGCGGGGATCAGCTGATGTTCCAATATGACCCGCAGGTATGACATCACTTCCTTCTGAGGCCATGTGAGGCCGTGGGTACGACCTGTGTTAATGTCGCATTAGTTATTTAATATGATATAAGAAGTGTCCACTTGTCCTTTCCTTACACACCAAGAAGGTCCTGCCTTTTGATCCCAGAAACGATGGGCGGGGTCCGTTCTGTGTGGAGTTTGCATGTTCTCCTTACTGTGTGGGGGCTTTTTTTTTGGATTATTATCCAAACCATGCGAAACAACACCGGATGTGAATGCAAGTTTCATCTGTAAAGGCCTGGCAACCTGTACAGGGTGTGTAACAGCTCCTGTGTGTGTGTGTGTGTGTGTGTGTGTGTGTGCGCGCGCGCGCGCAGGTGATTTCCTCCGCCCTGGCTCTGCTCACTCCTGAGCGAGCCAACCTGCTGCTCCTGTCCCCGGAGCACGAGGGCCGCTGCCCGCTGAAAGAGAAGTGGTTTGGCACTCAGTACAGTGTGGAAGGTGAGAGCTCCACCCATCGACCATGTGACCTTCACAGTGCCCCCCCCCCCCATCACGTTATCCCGAGATTCAGCGTGGACACAGTGACACGCTACAAATCAAGAAATTGACAAATTACAACCAAAAAAAAACCCTCAGGCTTTATTCCGAATCAGTAAGCAAGAGGTGGCTTCTGATTGGCTGCTGGGTGGCGTTTTGCTGACTGTGCTGTTTTTACAGATATTGCACCGACCTGGAGAGAATTATGGGCTGGAGACTTTCCTTTAAACCCAGATCTGCACCTCCCGGCGGAGAACAAGTTCATCGGTCTGCAGTGTCTCTTACATCCACAGAATGACTGTGTTTTTTTTGTTTTTTGTTTTTTTTAAAGCGAGCTGCTGATGCTGTAACTCTCTCCCTCTTTGTGTTCCAGCCAGCGATTTCACTTTAAAAACACCCCCCCGCCCGGACGCCGAGTTTCCCGTCCAAATCCTGGACAGCGCTCACGGACGTCTGTGGTTCAAAATGGACACCAAGTTCAAAATACCCAAAGGTATGAAGATGGGAGATGATTAATCGTTATCAATCATTATCATCACCACATCCGTCCTCACGTCGCGTTTTCTTTGCCGCAGCGTATATCCGCTTCGGCTTGCTCACCCCGCTCATCCAGCAGTCGCCTGAAAAGTGAGCGCCGTCTCGTTCCAAATCCACCGTCTGTGTTCGGACTCTCCTACATCTGTATAAACATCTGCCCCGTTTCCCTTTGTGTCTCACGTCCCCGTGAAGCCTGGTCCTCTTCGACCTCTTTGTGAACATCCTGAACCACAACCTGGCGGAGCCGGCGTACGACGCCGACGTGGCCCAGCTGGAGTACAAGCTGGTCCCGGGGGATCACGGCCTGGTGGTGCGCCTCAAAGGCTTCAACCACAAGCTGCCCGTGAGTTACATTTACATTTGGTCATTTATCACAGGGGTTCGTAACCTTTTTGACCTCGAGGCCTAATTTGTTGAAGACGAAGTGGCCCAAGGCCCAGTCAGTTATTACCGAAGATCAAAATTATAATTATTCTCAATCATGGTTTAATTGTTTTGTACTTTCATTGTAATTAAATTAAATAAACTTAAAAGTTTAAACGTAAAAATCCTGTCAAATAATCACAAGAAATGATTATGACAAACATATTATATTAACTTTTCCATGAAAAGTATTTGAACAAATCCAACAGTCAGTCAAATTCAATAAATAAAATTACTGCCATAAAATGAATACAATCAAAATGTTCATGTAAATGTTTAAAAAAATAAAAAAATAAAAAAATTTATTTGATAAAGTCCACACTCAACACACTGAGCTCGGGGCTCGACCTCGCTTCCTCCGTTCACAAAACCAGATTTAATAGAGTCTGTTATATTCTCTAACCTTTATTGATGGCTTACCTTCATTTTTGTCTTCCACTTTTCTCTTAAAATAGGCTTCCATTTTCTGCAGTTAGCTAAGGTTCTTCTTCTACGTTTTAAATAAGTTGTTAAACATCTGAGTGGCGCACTAGTGGTGAGAAAGTGCCCTCTACTGTACGGCCCAAAGGTAAAAACTGTGGTTCTTTTAGGGCCCTCAAGGTGGCGCTCGCATGGGTTAAGAATCCCTGATTCATCAGGTGAGCACAGGGTTCATCACAACTCCCCTGGAGCAGTGAGGGTTAAGGGTCTTGCTCAAGTTACCCACATTGGTAGCTTCAGTGGACCTGGGATTTCATCCCACGACCTTCAGATTGATAGCCCAACGTCCTAAACACTGAGCTACCAAGCCCGCCCCCGAGTTTTAAAGCTCCGGCACGCTCGGCGATGCGCGAGGTGATGATGTGGTTGATCATGTGACGTTCATGCGGTTGCAGTTGCTGCTCAACCTGATCGTGGACCACCTGGCAGACTTCACTGCGGCTCCCGATGTCTTCAGCATGTTCGCTGAGCAGCTGAAGAAAACCTACTTCAACATCCTGATCAAACCGGAGAGGCTGGGGAAGTAGGTCCCTCTGGTGGTGACCAGATTCCATACCGTCAACGTCCCGTCGTACCGGTTCAGCCCATTGTTCGTGTTAAAGATGTTGATTTGGATTAAATTAAGTCACAGCGATTATCAGACGGAGCCTTTGAGCATTGGATTGTTACATTTTACGTTTGGTCGTGCTTAACGACCCACGTTTGGTAACATCAGGGAACCTGGGTTTTGAACCCACAACCTTCAGATTGCATACCCAGCACCCCACCACTGAGCTACCACACTCCTTTTAGTATTCCATCCATCCATCCATTATCTTCCACTTTATCCTCTATCAGGGTCGGGGGGGGGGGGTTTCCCCATGCCCATCCTGGGGAGAACGTTTCAGGCGCTGGGCAGATACACCCAGGACAGGACGCCAATCTATCACTGGGTACACACTCACTCACACACACACACTCTATATGGGGCAATTTGGAGAACTTAATTGACCTTGATCCATGTTTTTGGACTGTGGGAGGAAACCAGAGAACCCGGAGGAAACCCACGCGGACACGGGGAGGACATGAAAACTCCACGCAGATGGGGATTCGAACCGGGAATCCCTAGTGCTGAGAGGAGAACATGCTAAACACTAAACCACCGTGCCGCCCCCAACAAGAAACATCCATCCATTATCTTCCGCTTTATCTTCTATTAGGGTCCTCGGGGGGGGTTCCCCATGCCCATCCATTGGAGAACGTTTCGGGCTCTGGACAGATATACCCAGGACAGTGGGGGCAATCTATTACTGAACACACTCACTCTATATGGGGCAATTTGGAGAATTCAATTGACCTTGATCCATGTTTTTGGACTGTGGGAGGAACCCGGAGGAAACCCACACGGACACGGGGAGCACATGGAAACTCCACCCAGATTGGGATGCCACCGTGTCGCCCCCTTTTAGTATTGAGTTCTTAATTTATTTATAAAGAGCAGCTAATTAAACAGTCATCCGAAGTTACCGCCCGTTTGCATAGTTACCCCCCACCCCCTTATTTCTGTCCCATCACAGAGACGTCCGCCTGCAGATCCTGGAGCACGGCCGCTGGTCTGTCATTCAGAAGTATCGGGCCATCAATCAGAACCTGACCACCGATGACCTGATGCAGTTCGTCAGCAGATTCAAGGCGGAGCTGTTCGTGGAAGGACTTGTGCAGGGGAACTTCACCGCTGCTGTGAGTAACGCTCAGTGACTCTGCGTCGAAATAAGCCCCCGCCCCGCGTGTGGTAACCCCCCTCGTTCTGCCCCATCTGTCCTCACAGGAGTCTGAAGAGTTCCTGCAGTATTTTGTCGAGTACGTCGTCCTCCGGCTGCGTCCCGTGCCTCCACATTTCGTTTATCACGACGCTCTCTCTGCCTGTACTTTTGAGTAACCCTTTGATCCGATGCCGTGTAGGAAGCTTCAGTACCGGCCCCCCCTGACCGAGCCCCCCGTCCTGTTCCGAGTGGTGGACCTTCCACAGAAGCACCACCTGTGTAAGGTTCAGTCCCTTAATAAGGGTGACGCCAACTCTGAGGTCACCGTGTATTATCAGGTACTGCTTCACACACGTTTTGTAATTTCCCCTGTGAGATGATTTACTTCTGTGTCCACCAGAGGGCGCTGTCTTAAATAAATCACACTTATAAACGTAATTAAAATGGTATAAACGTATAAAACAATGTCAGGCCTTCAGCAAACTGGTGAATAATTAACTGTGGAAATAATAATGTATATCTGAATCATTAAAACAGCATGGTGACTTAGTGGTTGGCATGTTCTCCTCTCAGCGCTGGGGATTCCTGGTTCAAATCCCCATCTGGGTGGAGTTTCCATGTTCTCCCTGTGTCCGTGTGGTTTCCTCCCACAGTCCAAAAACATGGATCAAATCAATTGAATCCTCCAAATTGCCCCAAATAGAGTGTGCCTCTATATGCTCACTGTGTGTGAGTGTGTGCCCAGTGATAGATTGCCCCTCTGTCCTGGGTGTATCTGCCCAGCGCCCGAAACTTTTTCCTCTGGATGGGCATGGGGAACCCCCCCCCGACCCTAATATAGGATAATGCGGAAGATAATGGATGAATGGATCATTAAATGTCCTTTTTTTTTTTTTTTTTTTGCAGTCTGGCCTCAGGAACCTCAGAGAGCATGCGCTGATGGAGCTGCTGGTGGTAAGAGCACATGTTGCATTGTGTGTTGAGTATATTTAATGGCCTTCCCCAAACTGTCTAAGCACCCAGTTGTCCTTAATGCATGGTGAGGTTCTAATTAATCAGATCTCTGTATGAAATTCTATAATTAGTGTATTTGTTGTGAACAGATGCACATGGAGGAGCCGTGCTTTGATTTCCTGCGCACTAAGGAGACTTTAGGGTCAGAGGAACTGCGATCGCCACTCAGATTTCTATTCCGAGTTTCCTTTAGGGTAACCAGAATCAAAGCCATGTTGCTTTTTGATGTTTCAGGTATCAGGTGTATCCTACCTGCAGAAACACCTCCAATGTCCTGGGCTTCTCGGTCACAGTAGAGACACAGGCCACCAAGTTTAGGCAAGTCCAGTCTCTGGTTGACTCTGTCTTGCAGGTGGAGGTGGTTTTTGGGGAGTCAGTGTGTGATGATGACTTTTGCCCCTACAGTACGGACTTCGTGGAGAATAAGATTGAGGAGTTCCTGATCAGCTTTGGTGAGAAGATGAGCAATCTGACCGACGAGGCCTTTCAGGCGCAGGTCACGGCTCTGATCAAGCTGAAGGAGTGCGAGGACACACACCTGGGGGAGGAGGTGGACCGAAACTGGTTCGAGGTTGCTACCCAGCAGTATTTGTTCGAGCGCCTCAGTATGGAGGTGAGGTCTTCGTTTGGCTTTTTTAAATACACTTAGTTTAGATTATTATCTAAAAACCACATTTATTTTTATCATTTAACGTCCTGGGATGAGAATATAAAATAATTATGATTATATTATTATTATTATTAAGCAATTATTTACAATTTATTTCTTTACTAAAGTGCCACAAATCACTGGAACACTGTTTTTTATTATTTTTTTTTAATATTTATTCTTTTTTTATAACTTATTAAAAAAAAAACTTTATAATACAAAGCAGTTAGCTCTTAGACTTTCTCAAATTTTTTTTTTTATGTTTGTTTTCAATGATCTCAACCCAAATCCCTCATACTCGAGAGACTGACAAATGTGCACACACACACACACACACACACACACACACAAAGTGTAGCAGACAAACAACAAAACCTATAGTATGATTTTTAAATGATTTTTAAAAAAGGGTAGTTTCTTATTTTTATTTGATGTAAACACAAAAAATATATATTTTATTATTGAATCCCATCTTGGTGGAGTTTTCATGTTCTCCCCATGTCTGCGTGGGTTTCCTCCGGGTTCTCCGGTTTCCTCCCACAGTCCAAAAACATGGATCAAGGTCAATTGAATTCTCCAAAATTGCGCCATATAGAGTGTGTGTGTGTGAATGAGTGTGCGTCCAGTGATAGATTGGCGTCCTGTCCTGGGTGTATCTGCCCAGCGCCTGAAACCGAAACGTTCTCCCCTGGATGGGCATGGGGAACCCCCATTGTTTCATCCATAATCCAAAAAAAAAAAACCCACCAGAGTTTCATATATGGACGTAACACACTGTGGGACTGTAACGATGCTGTGACGTCGTGTGTAATCAGTTGTGCTGTTGTGTAACAGATCGAGGCTCTGAAACAGCTGGACAAATCAGACCTGGTGTCCTGGTTCGCGGTGCACCGAGGAGCGGAGAGGAAGATGCTGAGTGTTCATGTGAGTCCTGAGTCTTTTGTCTTTTAAAAGCCATTTCTGAGACAATGTGCGTGTCAGCGTTGTGCTCCTCTGCACTCCTGCCAGGTGGTTGGTTTTGGGGACGAAGAAAAGGGGCAGAAAGACGAGCGGACCCCGTCTGACACCCCGCAGATGAGTGAGGACCCCGTACCCGCCTCGTCTTCGTACGGAGAGGTGTCCGAGCTCACCTTCCTGTTTCCCTCGCCAGCCCTCACCGGAACCACCGTGGTCACAGACATCCAGGCATTCACGTCCTCGCTCGGCGTCCATCCCTACCACAAAGTACTCAGTTAGGCGTTAGTGAGAACCCTCCGGAACGGCAATGACGTTGTAGCTGCATGGGGCGCTACCTCAATTCTACTGAACTGTGCAAGAATGAGTTGTTCTGCTGTAGTGTTCTGCGGGGTGGTGTGTGATGGAGTCGGGATCTGATGGATTAGTAGAAGTGGGATTCGTCACAGAATAGATAACATGATGCTGTTCTGCAATCTGGATTATTTTAGTATATTATTATCCAATAATATCATGATTTCGATGTTTTCGACCCACCTCTACTCATCAGCAATCGGACTGTATCAGGTGACGATCAATAAAAATGTTTTATCCGGGTGATTGATTATAATATTACAGGACCGGTGGTGCCAATGTGATCGTTTTAGGTTGAATGCGATGTTTGGATGTGACCCGGGCGCCTGGTGTTCGCTGCATGTTTTATCATCGATTTAATGAAGTACTCCGTCTCTGAATAACACCATCGTTTGCGTCTGGTGACTTTGCAGGCGTCGCTGACGTGAGTCGCATTCAGAGTGGACTCCAGATGTGCAGGAGGTTGTGTCTGAGCCACACAGCTGTGTGAACAGATGCTGTTCAGCTGGGGGGGGGGTGTAAGCAGCTGTGCTGAGGTTGGGGGTTATTCCTCCTCCCTCAGATTGACTCCAGAAGTGTGAAGAAACTGCAGGAAGGCAGAATAATAGAGGAGAATAATGAGAGGAGAATTGGTGGTAGATGTTTCCATAATGTACTAATGTTCTTTAAAAAAAATACACAAGATTTTAGGCAACATTTCCATAAATCTTTATTCTGTATAATGTAATAAACACTGCTGCTTGAATAACATGTTCTCACAGACCAAATTCATTCAAACATGGCTTTGTAAACCTGGGGACAAAAAGGGCCTTCCCCAAACTGTTCAAACAAAGTTCCATCCATCCATTATCTTCTGCTTTATCCTCTATTAGGGTCGCGGGGGGCGGGTTCCCCATGCCCATCCAGGGGAGAACGTTTCGGGCGCTGGGCAGATACACCCAGGACAGGGCGCCAATCCATCACTGGGCACACACTCACACTCTATATGGGGCAGTTTGCAGAATTCAGTTGACCTTGATCCATGTTTTTGGACTGTGGGAGGAAACCCACGCGGACATGGGGAGAACATGCAAACTCCACCCAGATTGGAATTCGAACCGGGTATCCCTAGTACTGAGAGGAGAACATGCCAACCACTAAGCCCCAGTGCCACCCTTCCAACGAATTTAAAAGCTTAAATTGTTTAAAATACACATCTAGGTGCTTGATTTAATGAATCTAACGACTAAATCTTCCATTGTTTGATCTTTGTCGTTGAAGTAATTCGTTGTTGGGACGTCCCGTTTATTAAATTTAGAGTTTCTGTGGCAAATTTTTATTCTTTTTTTTAACTTTTTGACGCCGATTGAAACTTCTATACTAGATTTCAGTGTAGTATACTCGGCCGCAGTGTGTTCGTGGGTCACGTGCGCACTGTGTAGTACAGAAGTATGCAGCGTCGCCTGCTGGAGTTGCCTGGAAACGCGTGAAAGTGCCTCAGAGATTTACAAACATTCACCTTAAACTTACAAACTACACGATCCGCGTCGCGTGTGTTCGTCTTTAATCACGATGTCGTTTGAGATGTTAAAACGTCGCCATTTAAAAACAGACGTTTCTTCTGAGGAGAGAAAAAACGGTGAGTCACGTTAAACCTGACAGACGATGGAGAACCTGTTCATTTACATAATTAATTACCTGTATTGTTTATTGTGCGTTTGTACTTCAGTAAATGCACTAATGAGTAAATTATTTACATAAATAATTAAATGTATTATTTATTTTGGGGGTACGGTAGCTTAGTGGTTTAGCATGTTCTCCTCTCAGCGCTGAGGATTCCCGGGTCAAATCCCCATCTGGGTGGAGTTTCCATCTCCTCCCCGTGTCCGCGTGGCTTTCCTCTGGGTTCTCCGGTTTCCTCCCACAGCCCAAAAACATGGATCAAAGTCAAGTGAGTTCTCCAATTTGCCCCATATAGAGACTGTGAGTGTGTGCCCAGTGATGGATTGCCCCCCTGTCCTTGGTGTATCTGCCCAGCGCCCGAAACTTTCTCCCCCCCACCCGCGACCCTAATAGAGGATAAAGCGGAAGATAATAAATGGATGGATTTATTTTGTGTTTGTTTTTCTGTAAATGCTCTATTCATTCATTATCTCTCGCTTTATCCTCTATTCGCGTTGGGCGTTCTCCATGTCCATCTAGGGGAGAATGTTTCGGGCACTGGGCAGATACACCCAGGACAGGGGGGCAATCCATCACTGGACACACACTCACTCACACAAACACACTCTATATGGGGCAATTTGGAGAATTCAATTGACCTTGATCCATGTTTTTGGACTGTGAGAGGAAACCAGCGAACCCAGAGAAAACCCACGCGGACGTGGGGAGAACATGCAAATTCTACGCGGATTGGTATTCGAACCGGGAATCCCCAGCGCTGAGAGGAGAACATGTTAAACCACTAAGCCACAGAGTAAATGCACTAATGATTCTAAAAAGTGAGACGTCTATTTTAGATGATATTTTTGTGTATAAACTATAAATTGCTGTAAGTTAATTATTAAACTTTCTGATTTTATTTCTTTTAGCTGAAATCCCTGAAATACTCCATATCCCTCATCTGCAAGTCCAGCGTGAACACCTCGACTTCGTCCCAGACGAGCTCCTGACCTGCTTCACGTCCACAGTGAGCCGACTCGAGACTCAGAACGTCACCCGAAGCTCGAAATCTTTAAAGGTTTGAGACCCAGAGACCTATGTTTTCTGGTTTAATGTGGAATTCTAATCAACAGTAAATGGACAAGTGGTTCTTCAGCAGGTTCCTACACTGCGGGCACCAGATCCTGTGTGGCACCACGACTATGGACGTAGAAAGTACCACCATCTTCTGGAGCAGCCAGCATCAGTGACCGGAGCGGGCAGGTTGAGATCCATCCCTCCGTTATCTGCTGCTTTTTACTAGGGCCATGAGGAGGGTTCTTTTTGGGCACTGGGCAGATAGACCCAGGACAGGGCGGCATCCATCACTGGACACACACTCACTCACACACACACTTTATATGGGGCAATTTGGAGAACACAATTAACTTGATCCATGTTTTTGGACTGTGGGTTTCGAACCGGGAATCCCTAGCACTGAGAGGAGAACATGCCAAACACCAGGTTGAGATCATTGTTGCATTATTATCGTCACTCGGAGAGTGAGAACGAAAAGGTTTTTCTGAATCTGAATCTGAATCTGAATGCTTTTCAGGGATATTTCCTTCCTGCGTGACGCTCCAGCCGCTCAGAGACCGAGCGTCCCGCTGCCACCCATATCTGACCGCAGCGTGAGCGTCCACGCCGCAGCCATGCTGATACCTGCTGAATACAGCGTAGTTAAGAATAAAGGTGTTAAAGCGCTGCAGTGTTTGGATGAGTAAGCATTTCTGCCTCCTTTCCGAACCTCTCCATGTGTTTGATGTCTGGGCTTCACCTGTGGGTTTGGACTTTTGATCCGTTTCAGCAAATTCACAGTGTTTTTAGAGGACGAGGACAAGAATCTGAAGGCTTTTCCATCGATGTGAGTCCGAAATCAGTCTGCACTATAGATGTTTATATAAAGTATGAAAATGGCTTTAAAATTAATCATCTGCAAAGTTGTAGGTATTGGGGGCAGGATTGGAATCAGACATGTGATGTGTTTGGGCCTTAGGAAGCCGAGTGGACGCCTGGAGGCCATTAAGCTGATGGAGGTAATGGACAACATGCTGGAGAAGACAGGTATCAATCAGGAGAACGAGGAGCTCACGGATCTCTCACAGGTAAACTGAGGTCACCTCATTTATTCCAATCACCATATATATATATATATATATATAAATAAATATCCATGTCCTCTATTAGGGTCGCGGGTAGTGTTCCCAATGCCCATCCAGAGGAGAACGT
>JAFMOD010000547.1:449770-495892 GCA_019802435.1 Corydoras maculifer | reverse complement strand
ATATTCATTCATTATCTTCTGCTTATTCTCTATTAGGGTCGCGGTGGGGTTCCCCATGCCCATCCAGGGGAGAACGTCTCGGGCGCTGGGCAGACAGACCCAGGACAGGGCGCCAATCCATCGCTGGGCACACACTCACTCACACAGACACACTCTATAGGGGGCAATTTTTTTTTTTTTGAGAATTCAATTAACTTGTTCCATGTTTTTGGACTGTGGGAGGAAACCGGAGAACCCGGAGGAAACCCACGCGGGCACAGGGAGGACATGGAAACTCCACCCAGATGGGGATTCAAACGGGGAAAACTGTTTAACAGTTTTCAGTCTTTCACCCAGAACTTATATCATCATATTGTCATATCACGATAATAAGGGTTGTTGATATATCGCCCACGCTGTGTAACTCTAAAAGTCATGCTGATTGGGTTTATTGGGACTAACTGCGTGGTGGACGTGCAGTTGCAGAGTCTGCTGGAGCTGGTGCGGGTCGAGCAGAACATCTACAATGACGTGTTCCATGAGCTGATCCGGCAGGTGAGCGTGGCGTGTGCCGAGCGCGGCCAGCTGCTCGCTAAACTCAGGTATGGAGTCAGAGAAATGAAGTCTATCAACATGTTCGAAAGACACGGGAATAACACGTTTGACCCGCTGCAGGCAACGCTACGCCGCCCTGCTGGACCGGATCCCGCGGCAGATCAAAGGCCTGCACACGGAGATCCTGGCGCAGAGAACTCTGGATCGCCGTCTGATCGAGGAGATCGTCGTCTTCAAACATTCTGTAGCACGTCTTCACGAGTAAATCCTGCACATCTGCACACATCATCACATCGTACAGCTGTTTTATAAACATGTGACATCGTGTACAGGTGGAGAACGCATTGGCATGTTCTCCATACCGGGTATACACTGGCTGAGCTGTTTCCTGTGCATTGTAAATAATGGATGACGTTAGAGTTCGATGTTTTCTGATGTCCCGCTTACAGAGAGCTCATTAATGTACAGAACGTTGATGAGAAGGTGTCTGAGGAGGCGGCAGGAGCACAGGAGGAGATCTCAGTTTCACTGAGGGAGTCACAGTGCAGCTTGAAGTGAGTTAGAACCTCAACAGAACATTGTTTTGATTTTTTATATCATTGATTTATTGATTTAAGATTTACAACTGATGGGCGACACGGTGGCTTAGTGGTTTGGCATGTTCTTCTCTCAGTGCTAGGGATTCCCGGTTCAAATCCCAATCTGGGTGGAGTTTTCATGTCCTCCCCATGGGTTTCCTCAGGTGTCTCCGGTTTCCCACCACAGTCCAAAAACACGTTTAAGGCCAATTGAACTTTCTAAATTGCCCCATATAGTGTGTGTGTATGTGTGTGAGTCAGTGTGTGCCCAGGGATAGATTGCCCCCCTGTCCTGGGTGTATCTGCCCAGCACCCAAAACTTTCTCTCCTAGATGGGCATGGAGAACGCCCCCCCCCCCCGACCCTAATATAGGATAAAGCGGAAGATAATGAATCAATGAAAAAGGTCAATTGAGTTCTCCAAATTGCCCCATATAGAGTGTGTGTTAGTGTGAATTCAGTGATAGGGGTGTATTTGTCCAGCACCCGAAACGTTCTCCCCTGGATGGGCATGGGGAACCCCCTCTCCACGACCCTAATAGAGGATAAAGTGGAAGATAATGGATGAATGTAAAATATATATCTTTAATTCTGTAAAATTAAATGAATCTGCTCTTCGACGGAACTGTGATTTTCATAAACGCTGCAAAGTCCTATTAAACTAACGGACTTTCCCAAATTTCCTTCCTTAAATTCGACTGAAATGACTTTCTATTCATTAACATTAATGATAAGCTTTATAATAAAAAATGTAAACACAAATAACATTTCTGAGTGTTGAGTTGTGCAGAAGCAGAGTGTGTGTTATATTTTTACAGTATTGTTGGTGAGTACCATGATCTGTACGAGCTGCAGAAGAGACGTCTGGAGGGTCAGGTGACCGCCCTCACAGAAGAGAGGGATTCATGGTACAAGGTCACCTCTAGCTTTGCCCTCAAGGTCATTTATACATATATAAGAGTATAAGTCGTTATGTGTTGTACGCAGTATTGGAGATGCGGTGTTTCCTCGTTAGTCTGAGTTCAGGTAACTCAGTGTCCAGCTGTTTGCAGGTGATTAAGTTGAACAAGCTGCAGCTGGTTGATAGACTTCGTGTCAGTGAGCAGACCTGGACCCAAGCCGCTCGGCACTTCACGAACCTCCTGACATCAAAGGTTGGACGGATCAAAGACTTCAAAGGGACGGCATGGTGGAAATGTGTAATGCAACATGGCTTAACGTTCACGTTTAGGACGCGGCCGACCTGCAGCTCGTCCTGCGGCTGACCGAGGAGTGGAGGGATCAGCTGACTGCTCTCCTGGAGAAGCTCAGGAGGTCTGAGAGGGGACAGCAGGACAGCCTCCGGTCCGTCATGGACGGCCTCGTCGGGTGGCACGAGCTCTGCCGGGTTAATCAGGCCAGGTGAAGGACCTTCAACATTTAGCTGGTTGAGCTTTCTTTGAATTTGGCACGGTGGCTTAGTGGTTTAGCATGTTCTCCTCTCAGTGCTGGGCATTCCAGGTTCGAATCCCAATCTGGGTGGAGTTTCCATGTTCTCCCCGTGTCTACGTGGGTTTCTTCCGGGTTCTCCGGTTTCCTCCCACAGCCCAAATACTTAGATTTAAGGTTAATTGAATGCTCTAAATTGCGCCATATAGTGTATTTCTTTGTAAGTGTGTGTCCAGCAATAGATTTGTGTCCTGTCCTGGGTGTATCTCCTCTGGATGGGCATAGGGAACCCCCCCCCCGCGCAACCCTAGCAGAGAATTAAGCGGAAAATAATGAATGAATGAATGTTTATGATGATGTTCTTTCAGAAGTCCTAAACTGGAGAAGGACACACAGGAAGACCTGCTGATGGATCTGAAGAGGTGGTCAGAGGTACGACCACATCACATGACCAGCACCATTTCAAGGCCACTGCAACTCCAAATATAAAACCGCACCATTTAAAACAAGGGGGCGGAGCCACATGAGAGCTGGGAACTGTGGTTTGGGCCGAACCTGATGTTGGTTTTATTTTAAAGGTGATCTCTGCGTGTGTGATGTTCATTTCTGTAGATGTTAACCACTCAGAGTGAACGCTATGAAGGAGAGGACGTACTGTCTGGTCAGGAGACTCTGAGCAGACTGGCACAGCTGCAGGAATCATGGGAGTCAGAGTCTCTACTGCTTTTTAGGAGACATCCAGGAGCAGATGGAGGTCCACCTGAGGGTGAGGCTGCCGTGATGGAACTGCGCCATGCTGTTTCCCAACTCCTCCAGCAAATGGGGACGTTTATCGATGGAGACGATGGTGAGGACTGACCTGTCTGCAGCTTTCTTACTGAAGTATAGAGACAATCCACATGGAGAACACAGGGAGAACATGCAAACCACACAGAAGTTTCTCCCCACTCGAACCCGAGAGCTTAACCTTGTTGTATCCTCCAGGTATGTATCAACAGCTGACCTCACTAGCTCAAGCGATGAAGTCCATTACTGGACATGTCAAAACACTGCTTCCCTCTGATTGGTCGAAGCTGGAGAAGGTTCTGGCGTGTTGGCTGACACAATGCGAGGGAACCTTCAAGAACATCACCCATTCCAACAAGTAAGAGTAACACGTCAGGAGGGTCATTGTTCACCATTGGAACAGATCTAAACCTGAAACATCTGCCCTCATGTGACAGGATGGAGGTGGACCGTGTGTTTGAGATGATCAGGAAGGTTCTCTCCACCCAAACCAGCCTCGTCCACCACCGGAACCTGAAGCTTTGGGAGGAGGTACTGCAGATGATCCTCAAAGTCATTAGCCAGTCGGTGACCCGAGGACAGATCCAGCTAAGCCTGTGTGTGGTGAGCAGGTCCGGTCCATGCATATGCTGAGAACTCGCTGGATGATGGACCTTCTTCTGCTCATGGTGCCGGATCGTCGGGATGGTGAGGAGCCACGTTCTTCATCTTTATCTACAGATGAGACCTTTCAGAAGCTGGACGAGGACGCAAGGAACCTCACACACAAACTGAAGGAGCTCTCAATGGACATCACACGGTAATGACCGAAACACAGCTTCCAGAACATCTCACCCAATCCAGGTTCTTATAAAACGTTCTCCTCATTAACTGAAGAAGGCATTTAGGAACCAGGAGAGAACCCTGGTTTTAAATTAAATTAAATTAAATTAAATGAAAGTAGTTTCTATTAGGGTGACACACTGGCTTAGTGGTTTGGCATGTTCTCCTCTCAACACTGGGGATCCAGTTTAGAATCTCAGTCTGGGTGGAGTTTGCATGTTCTCCCCATGTCTGCGTAGGTTTTCTTTGGGTTCTCTGGTTTCCTCCCACAGTCCGAAACACATGGATTCAAGGTAAATTGGATGATCTAAATTGCCCCATATAGAGTGAGTGTGCTCAGGGATGAGGTGGCTCCTCTGGCCAGCACCTGAAACGTTCTCCCCTGGATGAGCATGGAGAACCCTCTCGCAACCCTAGAAGAGGATAAAGTGGAAGATGATGGATGAATTATTAAAACGCATTTGGTCACCGTCCTGCAGGCCGTGTCTGAGGATTCTGGAGGACCAGATGCTGGAGGGTGAAGTCCAGCAGCTCCACAAACTCCAGGTGGAAACCATCATCTTCTCATTTTGAGTTGAAATGAAACCCGAGCTTTAATAATGTCATTGTTAATATGTTAACGATGATGCGTGTTTCAGTTGGAGTGTGATGAGTGGGTGGACGTCTCTCAGATCCTGCTGTCCGATTGTAAAAGGGGCAACGAGCCGAAACAGGAAGGAACATCCGGGTCCACCGGCAGGTTCTCCTCCACCGAGTCGATCTGTGTGCTGAGGGTGCTGCTGTATGATCATATCAATCTATAAACATCAGATCCAGAACGTCCCTGAGATTAACGTCATCTGGACGTGTGTTTTTTTTCCATTCTGCAGTCTGAAGAGCGATCAGCACCTCGGGTGGAGGAGCATGCAGCTCCAGCAGATCAGCAGGTCCATGATCTTTACAGAGGATCTCACAGGACATGCGTCTGTAGCTCAGGGACCCACTGACATACATTTCATACCTGCAGGTGGAGGAGAAGCTGATGGCCCTGAAGCTCATAGGTCACGATGGACTGGTCAGCGAGCGGATGCTGGGGGTGGAGACCGCACGGCGGACGGAGGTCAGTGTTTACATCTCACACATCCTCAAAGATTCAATCCAATCATCTTTAATGTTAATGTTGTGGTGGATTTCAGACCGACGAGGCGGTTCTGCGGCCGCGCACCGAAAACGCGCTGCAGGCCTTCAGCGCACTGAGAACCGTATCGGTTCTCCAACAGGAACTGCTGTAAGTACCTCAAACACACCCTGTATTAATGACTAACTCTAACGACCCGATAATGCCGTTTGGGTGGGGCGGCGGCGCACGGCTTGGTGTTCTCCCCTCATTCAGGGGAGAACGTTCCACCACCCAACGGATACCTGTTCTGTGATGGTCCTGACCAGTAGAGAACAGAGAACCAACAGGGGACTAACAAACAACAGAACACAGATGGACTACAGTCTGCAATTATAAAACTACAAAGTCCATCTCTATGATAAGTGGAGGAAATAAAGTGTGGCAGGTAGGGGGCGTGTCCAAACTTTTGACTGGTACTGTATATAGACAGTTTGCAGTGTTCTGTAGAAATACCAAATAATATAAGTCTTTAAAGACGGAGACTGAGTTTCTACAAAGTAAAAGTGAGTTCCGTTGGGTTCCGTTGCCAGGCAGGTCTCTTTAGCATTTCATTTGCATGTCCTCCCCATGTCTGTGTGGGTTTCCTCTTACAATAGGTGAGGTGTAGACACTAAATTCGTCCAGTGGGACTGTGTTGGTGTGTGGCTGCATTGTGTACTGATGTGCCCGTCGTCCGAGGTCTGTCTTTTGAGTGCTGGGATAGGCTCCAGAACTCCCACAAGCCTTAATTAGAAAATGAGTTAATAGATTTACAGACTGGTCTACAGTCTACAGATACACATGGAAGCATGTACACTTTGTTAGTGTGTGTGTGTGTGTGTGTGTGTGTGTGTGTGTGTGTGTGTGTGTAGAGCCGTGGAGGCCCGTTTGAGTGTTGCTCACGAACGAGCTTTGAAGGCAGAAGAAGCCCTGCATGCAGCTCTGGAAAGAATCCACGAACTAGAGCGAGAACCTCCACATGGAACCAATCCAGAATCGGAGAAGTTCTGAGTCGAATTCTACAGTTCATCCCCGCAAACTGTCCAACGTCCACCTTCAAGACGAGAGGAAACCTGGTGACGTGGTAATTAAATCAGATCAGAAGACGTTAGTGTTGCTAGGATACAAAGTATCTGTGGATTTATTTGATTGTATGAGTGATGACATCGATCCTGTGCCTGAGATAAAGCCCTTCATGGTGCCCTCTCCTCGTGTTTGGTACTTGCGCAAAACACCGTTCTCGTCACATCATGGGGGAGTCTTTCGGCGACTCTTTCGTCTCCGGGTTGGGGGGGTCGCTCGGCTCCGGGGCCTGCGGGGTCGGATGGAGGAGGTCTGACGGGAGGTTGAGCAGAACGGCGGGCCGGTCGGGGCGCAGCGTGTGGAGGAGCTGGAGGAGGCGCAGCTGGACGGCGAGGGGAGACTCTGAGAGCGAGTCGACGGAGGCTTTCAGAGCGTCGCACGCCGCGCGCTCGCCTTCTGCTGCGATCACCTGACCGAACGACGGAGACACACATGGCATGAGTGCCGGGATAGGCTCCAGCAGCACTTTAGACAATTATAAACATCCATCCATCCATTATCTTACGCTTTATCCTATATTAGGGTCGCATAGGAGCGGATACACTCAGGACAGGGGGGCAATCTATCGCTGGGCACACACTCACTCACACAGACACACTCTCTATGGGGCAATTTGGAGAACTCAATTGACTTGATCCATGTTTTTAGACTGTGGGAGGAAACCGGAGAACCCGGAGGAAACCCACGCAGACACGGGGAGGACATGCAAACTTCACCCAGATTGGGATTTGAACAGGGAATCCCTAGCGTCGAGAGGAGAACATGCCAAACCACTGAGCCACCGTGCCGCCCCCGCCCACAATTATAAAGATTTTTTAGATTATACGGTGTTATAAAGACAGAGGGATACTTTAAGTTGCGCTTGTCGTTTAGCTTCAGCCTCCAAAGCGAAGTTCTTCTGAAGTTCAGGTGGTAGACAGACGTCCTCACTGCAAACAAAGCCAGAAGACGGTGGAGCCTCGTGGGTCACAGACCTGCGGTTCGCTTCATATCAAACATTAACTGATCGCTGAACAAAAATCATCAATATTTAACTGAAATTATTAGGTTTCATTAAAACAGGTGTCTGCAAACTTTTGCACGGGACTCACATCACCGCGCGCTCCACTTTAACTCCCCACCGGCAGGCTACAGAATCCAGAGCAATCTGCAGAAAGACATCAGATTCACGGTCTTAATTCTGCTCATCAGATCAGACTGATGGGGTTTGTAGTTCTACACTTCCATTCTGTAGTCCATCTGTCCCTCTACAGACCGTTAGTCCCCTTCATTTGCTGCAGACAGAATGATGGACGTGGATTATTCCCGCCACCATGTCAGAGTCACTGCAGTCCTTAGAATCATCCACCACCCTAATAACACCTGCTCTGTCCATGGCCCTGATCGTCAGAGAACATACCAAAGGGAACTTACAGAGTCTGTAGAGGAACTTTTTTTTACTCTGATCATGTGATCACCCCCCCCCCCTTCTGTAGAACATCAGGAAGATCAGACCCTTCTTGACTGAACATGTGACCCAACTGCTGGTTCAGGCCCGCGTCCTATCCCGGCATGATTATTGTGTCCCAGCGTCCACAATCAGACGTCTTCAACTGATTCAGAACTCTGCAGCCCGACTCGTCTTCAACCCCCAAGAACTCATGTCCCCCATCACTCATGTCCCTCCATCACTCATGTCCCTCCGTCACTCATGTCCCTCCGTCACTCATGTCCCCCATCACTCATGTCCCCCCGTCACTCATGTCCCCCATCACTCATGTCCCTCCGTCACTCATGTCCCTCCATCANGTCCCTCCGTCACTCATGTCCCCCATCACTCATGTCCCCCCGTCACTCATGTCCCCCCGTCACTCATGTCCCTCCATTGGTTTCCTGTAGCTGCTGCATTCAGTACAAGTCACTGACTCTGTCCTACAGAACCATCTCTGGATCTGGCCCCTCCTCCCTTCACTCTATCTTTTATAAATACACTTCGACTCGTTCACTTCGCTCCGGTGATGATCGCCCCCTGGTGGTTTCACCTCACCGAGGAGCTGATTCTCACTCTGTGGTGTTCAGCACAGCAATATAATAGTACGATCTGCCAAACTCTGTCCATAAGAATCACTGAGCAGCTTTAAGAAACGACTGAAGACGCATCTCTGTAACAAATACCTGTTATAAAAAAATTAATTCATTAAAAATGGGGGGGGGGCGCAGCATCAAATAACAATCAGGTTTGATGAACTTCTGACTGTGATGTTCTCATTTGTAAGTTGCTTTGGATAAAAGCGTCGGCTAAATGTAAATGTAAATGTAATGTAAATGTAATGTAATGTAATGTAAATGTAATGTAATGTAATGTAAATGTAATGTAATGTAAATGTAAATGTAATGTAAATGTAATGTAATGTAATGTAATGTAAATGTAATGTAATGTAAATGTAATGTAATGTAATGTAATGTAAATGTAATGTAAATGTAATGTAATGTAAATGTAAATGTAATGTAAATGTAATGTAATGTAAATGTAATGTAATGTAAATGTAATGTAAATGTAAATGTAATGTAATGTAAATGTAATGTAAATGTAATGTAATGTAATGTAAATGTAAATGTAATGTAATGTAATGTAATGTAAATGTAATGTAATGTAATGTAAATGTAATGTAATGTAAATGTAAATGTAATGTAATGTAATGTAATGTAATGTAATGTAAATGTAATGTAATGTAATGTAATGTAAATGTAAATGTAAATGTAATGTAATGTAATGTAAATGTAATGTAATGTAAATGTAATGTAATGTAATGTAATGTAATGTAATGTAAATGTAATGTAATGTAATGTAATGTAAATGTAATGTAATGTAATGTAAATGTAAATGTAAATGTAATGTAATGTAATGTAAATGTAATGTAATGTAAATGGGTGTCGTACCTGGATCTGCTGAGCGACGTGACTCCTGTGCTGCAGGATTTCCGTGAAGGTGTAATGAGCCACGACCTCGCGGACCGAGAGCGGCACCAGAGCCTGCAGCACCGCCGGAACCCCGTCCAGCGAGGCGGAGCACACGGAGACGTTCTCGATGCGGTAATAACACACCGCATTCACCTCGGTGCACACCAGGTCCTTCGTCACCACCTGCACAGCGTCCATCATGAAGGGCTTACAGGAAGGCACCTGACTGCTCCTCACATCCACCCCCTAAATCTGTTTATTCACCTAAACCAAACCGACGAACTGTGATCGGTCCTGAAACCTAAACATCGGTGATCATATGAGAAGGTGGCTTAGTGGTTGGCATGTTCTCCTCTCAAAGTTCGAATCTTAATCTAGGTGGAGTTTCCATGTTCTCCCTGTGTCCATGTGGGTTTGCTCTGGGGGGGGGGGGTCCTCATGCCCATCCAGGGGAGAACGTCTCGGGCGCTGGGCAGATACACCCAGGACAGGACACCAATCCATCACTGGTCACACACTCACTCATACACACACACTCTATATGGGGCAATTTGAAGAACTCAATTGACCTTGATCCATGTTTTTGGACTGTGGGAGGAAACCGGAGAACCTGGAGGAAACCCACGTGGACACGGGGAAAAAAGGGAAACTCCACCCAGATGGGGATTTGAACCGGGAATCCCTAGTGCTGAGAGGAGAACATGTTAAACCACTAAGCCCCCGTTTAATTACATAGTTTTATTAATTAGTATGAATGTGGTGAAACGGCAGAATGTGGTGAAAAGCTGAGTAAGGGTTCTCTCCCACGCGTTCACGTCCGCTCGGTCGGGAGGAACGGGACGTGGTGGGTTAATTACAACATTCCACGCAGAGCTAATATAAACACTAATTACACAGAGCTCAGCAGCAAGCGCATATGAAAGAGAGCGTCGGCTTACCGGGTGAGGGGCAACCTTCAGCATCTTCAGCCGAATGTCAACTACGTGACAGACGTCCAAGAATGGGAGATAAAACAGCAGCCCTGTGAGGAACCGGACATCAGAACGGCCGTTACAGTAACAACGTACTGCAGAACACAGTAGAAAACATGTATTTCATTTGAAAGGTTCCTGAACTCTAAAGGTCCTCTAACCTGGACCCCTTGGCTTTCTCTGCAGCAGGTGTCCCAGTCTGAAGACCACCGCACGCTCATGCTCTCGAACGATCTGCACAACGAGCGAAGGTTGAATTTTTAAAAATCCCTCAGGATTATGTGTTAAAATGGTGACGGCCGGTTGGAAGTGGTACCTTCACGCAGAACCAAATGGATATTGGGAAGAAGAACAAGACGGTCGCCAGAGCAGCGATGATGAGCAGCAGCTCGCAAGCGTTCAGGCTGCGAGACTTCAGAACTGCAGTGAAAAACCAATCAACGCTGAATTATGAAGTTCATTACATTTACATTACATTTACATTTAGTCATTTATTGGACGCTTTTATCCAAAGCGACTTACAAGGTGAACACAGGGTTCATCACAGCGCCCCCTGGAGAAATGAGGGTTAAGAGCCTCACTCAAGGACCCACACTGGTAACTTCAGTGAACCTGGGATTTGAACCCCCAACCTTCAGATTGATAACCCAATGCCCCACCACTGAGCTACCCTAGTAACACCCTACCCTAGTAACAAGCCCAACGTGCTCCGTCTTACCGTCGTCCTGCGTCTCGCTCTCTAACAGGCCGAGCATCTCTTCGGTGTCTCTGTGTGTCCTCTCTCTCACGCTGTCGACGTTAATCACGGTGCACGACGCGTCCTTTTTGTCCTCAGTCTTGCCTCCGTCGCTCGGCTGCTCTTTCCTCTGCCCGTCTTTCTCTTTGCGAGGCTCCTGGATCTTCACCACCTTGTTGGACCTGTGTTTCCTCTCTCTGGCAGGTGGTGCTGGCGTTTCTCTCCTGGTCCTGGTGCTTTTGGGAGGATGTGCTGGCAGTGTCAGGTCTGCACTGTTGTCCATCTCGCCGTCTTTCATCAGGGTGATCTGTCAGATGAAGAGAGGTAAGAGGGGCTGAACTCCAAACTCAACATCTGACCATCTGACTGATATACAGAGGCCTTTAGCTGAGGCGGGGACAGAGGGGGAGTCAATACGCATTGGGATGGAACAAGCTTTTCATTTTAATCTCCATCTTCAAAACTTGTAGCCCCTTAACATCACGCTTTAGTGGAATCAGAGGAATCCGTCTCATCTTTAAGCTCTGTGCTCTAAATCCCTTCTTATTTTAATTCTGTGTCTGTGTGAGTGAGTGTGTGCCCAGCGATGGATTGGCGCCCTGTCCTGGGTCTATCTGCCCAGCGCCCGAAACGTACTCCCCCGGATGGGCATGGGGAACCCCACCCCCGACCCTAATGGAGGATAAAGCGGAAGATAATGAATGGATGAACCGACTTTGAATGAATCAGTTGAGGTTTTAAAACCGCTTGAATCTGTCTGTATTTGGGCAAAATCACATTAAAGTCGTTCCTTTATCATTTATTACAATTCCACGATTAAAAAATAAATAAAAAATAAAAAACAGCATTTAACACAGATAAACTGGCTTCGTTTGCATTCTTCGTTTGCTTCGACTAAAAGCAAACGTATTAAAAGAATTTTTTTTTAAATAAAATAAAACTTTAAAAATTGCTTTGTCGCCTCCATTGATTTATTGTTAAACATCAAACTTCATGTAAACAGCGTTAAACACCAGTACAATGTTTGAGTGACACATTCCAAATATATATCCTGCCAAAAATAGTGTTTCAACAAATTAACTTTAAATAAAATGCCACTTTCACCGAAACGGGCGTTTAAACGAGTGTAAAATAACATGATAAATCATTAAATAATCGACTTTTACTATTAAAATCCGTATGGCTTTGTGGCGGTGTGAGCGGTATTTAAACTGCGCCACCTGGAGGCGGGGGTTTTCTCTGTTGTAAAATTCGTCGAATGAAGTTGTTAATTTCTTCTTCGGCGAAAAAAAAACTTAAGTAAGTAGTTTAAACGGCATAATTCTGTCGTTTTATTAAGTAATTAAAGTTCATTTCCCATCGCTAAGAAGCGGTGCGTTAGGAATGAAATTAAAAGTTAAAGTCGTGGATTTAAAATCTGGGTTTTATTAAGACGCGTGTTCTTCATACAAACTGTCTGTTTTTTAAATGTCCCTTTAAAAAGATTTAATGTGCAGCTTCTCTGTTATTATGAGGCTCATCTGTTTGTTAAACCATTACATGAGATACTGAAGGATTTCATTGTCTTTTACACGAGATAACGAGATAATGAAGTGTTCCATTCTCGTGGTTCTCTGAGGTTCTCACAGTGTTTGCTTTATATTCGAACCTGCACATCAGTCTCACAGCGTTAAAAAGCAAAGCAATCCCCTGAAATCAACCTCCAGGACGCTTAATTAACAGCATCAGGGTTTCTGTCCACAGAAATGAGAAATATTAATTAATAAAGATCATCAACCTGACTGCACAGAGCTGTATTAAAGGCCTGATCTGTTTAATCATTAATTACTCTTTTTAATTGTTTTTTAAATGTTAATCAGCAGTGATGATGGACCAGGACCAGATTCTCTTGAGGTTAAAGAAGGACATACGCTGTCTCCTGATCCCCAACAAACATGGACTCTCACCAGAGCAGCTCAAGAGGGAATATCAGAACATGCTGGGCCAACCCATGCCCCTCCGGACCCTCGGCTTCTACAACGTATTGGACATGGTCAAGGAAATGCCAGATGCCGTGCGTCTGGAGTTCGGCCTCGATGGAACACTGATGTTAAAGGGTGAGATTTTGAAAACTCTAACTTATTAAAGTTTATGAAATGAACTCAAACAACTAAATCCATGCTGTCAGTGATGTTTCTGCTTGATTTAATAAATTAATGTTATCCATCCATCCATTATCTTCAGCTTTATCCTCTATTAGGGTCGCGGGGGGTGGCCCATGCCCATCCAGGGGAGAACGTTTCGGGCGCTGGGCAGATACACCCAGGACAGGGCGCCAATCTATCACTGGACACACACTCACTCACACACACACACTCTCTATATGGGGCAATTTGCAAAACTCTATTGACTTGATCCATGTTTAGACTGTGGGAGGGAACCGGAGAACCTGGAGGAAGCCCACACAGACCCAGGGTACATGGAAACTCCACCCAGATGGGGATATGAACCGGGAATCCCTAGCACTGAGAGGAGAACATGCTTAACCACTAATCCACCGTGCCGCCTAAATTTGTTAGTCTTTCTCAAAATTTTAAAGTTAGTAATTAAGTGCGGGGTGGCACGGTGGCTTAGTGGTTTAGCATGTTCTCCTCTCAGCACTAGGGATTCCCGGTTCGAATCCCCATCTGGGTGGAGTTTTCATGTTCTCCCCATGTCCGTGTGGGCTTCCTCCGGGTTCTCTGGTTGCCTCCCACAGTCCAAAAACATGGATCAAGTCAATTGAATTCTCCAAATTGCCCCATATAGAGTGTGTCTGTGTGAGTGAGTGTGTGCCCAGCGATAGATTGGCGTTCTGTCCTGGGTGTATCTGCCCAGCGTCCGAAACATTCCCCCCTGGATGGGGAACCCCCCCCCCCCCCGCGACCCTAATAGAGGATAAAGCGGAAGATAATGGATGCATACTTAAGTGTGGTCCTGTGTTTTTGTTGCCAGCGGTCGGCGACGAGACCACAAGAAGAATCGAGGAGCTGGTCGCCCGGCAGCGGGACAGCAAAAACAAACCCAAAAACAAGGGGGCCAACTCGTGGGGCCGTTCCACACTCCACCCGCGACCCTTGACCTTGGTGCGCCGAGGACCCGCCCCCTCTGTGCTCCCGGCTCAGCTGCGCCTGCACCTCAGGCAGTTACTGACCCACGGCCCCTGCAGACTCTCGGATCTGGAGTCGCGATACCTGGCCCTCTTCGGGAAGCCCCTTCAGATCGCGCACTACAGGTTCTACTCGCTGGCAGAGATGCTGGCCGCCGCCTCTGACATGATCGAGGTGAGGCAGGGTCACACGGGTTCGGAGCTGAGGCTGAAGTCAGTGACCACGCCTCGTATCGCCATCACGCTCCCGAAGCACGATGCGGATATCCGCAGGGTGAACTCGGGTGAGAAGACGGAGTCGTTTATTAAAATATTTATTACATTCACGGCATGTTTTAATCTGAATCTCTGTGTTCTCTGTTATTCCCCTTCACTCTGTTCTCTGATTGGATACAGGGTTTAAAACTCTGTACACACACACACCTGCACCACCATGTGCGTGTCACTGCAGTACTGAGCATCATCCACCACCCTAATGATGCCCGCTCTGTGGGGGATCATCAGAGAACAGAGTGAAGAAGACTATAACAGAGTGTAGAGGGACAGATGGACTGAATGGAATGGAACTGTAACTTTGTTTCTGATGAAGCTTCGCGTGCGGAGCGACCGCTGAGTAACGGAAAGACGGAACGGCGGCAGAGTTCGACGGGAAGTGAGGCGACGGTGCAGGAAGCTGAGGAGGAGACGCTGGAGAGGAGCATCGCAGAGGTTTGGCTTGGTTTTTATTAAACTGTGGTAACGGACGTTAAAGCCGCTCCTCCCGAGTCCTTCACGCCGAAACGTGTTGTGATTGTCAGCTGGCGGAGAACCTGAAAAAGAGCATTTTACAACATGGAGATCCGGAGACGGTCAGTCCAGAGCTGAAGGAAAAGATCCGTAAGGTGTGACGTCTGAATCGTATAAATATCGAAATAGAACCATCAATAAAATCCTGATGAAATCCGTTCACGTTTCAGGTGGTTGCTCAGCATAAGAGTGGCATGGTCATCCCCCTGCTCCCCATCGAGTACAAGGTCTGGCTTCCGGTTTCTACACATTGTTTTGAGTTCACGGTGTTAAACGTTGTGATGTCCATCCATCCATCCATCATCCTCCACTTTATCCTCTATTAGGGTCGCGGGGGGGTTCCCATGTCCATCCAGGGGAGAACGTTTCGGGCGCTGGGCAGATAGACCCAGGACAGGACGCCAATCTACTGCTGGACACACACTCACTCACACAGACACACTCTATATGGGGCAATTTGGAGAACTCAATTGACTTGATCCATGTTTTTGGACTGTGGGAGGAAACCGGAGAACCCGGAGGAAACCCACGTGGACACGGGGAGAACATGGAAACTCCACCCAGATGGGGATTCGAACCGGGAATCCCCAGCGCTGAGAGGAGAACATGCCGAACCACTAAGCCACCGAGCCGCCCATTGTGATGTCATCAGGTTTGATTTGTGGAATCGATTACAATACAGATGTTTAATGGCTGTTATTTACAGATGTTCGTGTATTTACGTGTTCTCATGTCCTCACAGAACATGTACGGCGAGGAACTACCCATCAGGCAGTGTGGCTTCATAAATGTGACCGAGATGGTGGAACATCTCAGTGACACCATTTACCTGAAGATGGACAACGAGGTCGGGTCCAAGCAGCTGCTCATCATGGCCACCAACCCCGACGACCAATCAGGTGGAACTTCAGGTTCTACCTGTGTTTTCTTTCTGTATCATATCAATTCTGTAATTTAAAAAAAAAAATTTTTTTAAAGAGATCAGTGGTTTTCAAACCAGTCTGTCTGGTACCAACAACCATGTCATTCCGTCTCCTGTCATTGCTCTCCACTCAGCTTCATCCCAAAATGGTCAGCATCAGCCAGCAGGACATCAGGAGGAGTCCCACCCCACATCAGCCCGGGACCCGCATGGGGACGACGACGATTCGGGTTCCATCAAAACCGTCCATCAGGAGGTCCATCTGATTTTAGGGCTTCAGATGAGAGGACTCTGATGCCGATGTCTCGGGGAGTTCTGAAGGCATTCTCTGTAACATGTTCTCCTCTTTACCGTTCCACAGGTGAGGAGCATGTTCCCGCTGAGGCTGCTGGTCCGTAATGAGCTGCTTCCTCTGGATAGCCTGCTGTGTGAGAAACTGAAGCCGCCCACTAGGCGGCGCTCCAGGGAGCTGTATCCCGTCCTGCTGGAACGCACCGAGTCGCCCAGCTGCTTCTTCGTCAGCTTCGTTGGCGACGGCGAGTTACGTGATCTGAATAACATGATGTTGGAGATGAGGTGGGTGTGGCCTAATGCTTATTTATGGTGTGCATGCTGGAGTATAAGAACATATTTATTAAGCGGGCAGAATAAATCCCTGAAGCCTGATTGGCTGAGACGTAGTAAAGTATGCACTCGGTTCTAAATGTTGGGCTGTGTTCTAAATCGCTCACTCGCGCGCAGTAGGCATCAGGTGGTGGATCAGCTGTGTGTAAACCGTAGACGCTGATCTCTGATCAGATGCTGTTGCGTTTGCAGAACCTGTTACTTCCATAAACAAATTTCGGACCGCTACAAACTCCCGGACGCGTTCGTGCGCCCCGGCCAGCTCTGCTGCGTGTCGCCCATGAACATGTGGTTCTACCGCGTGGTCATCCATCAGGTCCTCAGCTCCACGGAGGTGGAGGTGTACTACGTGGATTACGGAGACTATTCAAAGGTCAACAGAAGCAGCCTCCGCTTCCTCAAGTCAGTCGCTTCTACGGTTCCTCCATCTGACCCTTTCGGAACGTCTGAACCCTAAACTTCTCTGATGTCCCCCCCCCAGGTCGTGTTACTCTGTGCTGCCGGCTCAGGCGGTTCCATGCTGCCTGATCGGAGTGGAGCCAGTCATGGTAATCTGTTCGTTAGAACCCGGCGGGGCGGAGCTTCTCATGTTTCTGACCCCAGAACCTTCTTAACGAGAACATAAAGCCAACGTCGTTGAATCAGACGTCGGTTCTCACTCGTCGGCTGAAGGTGGTTGATGCCGCCATGCTGATGGGGTTTCTCTTCTGGCAGGGCGTCTGGACTAAGGAAGCCACCCGCACGTTCGAAACGGTTTGCAGTGACCACACCATGGTGGCTGCGGTGCATGGCTATCGGGGCGACTTCCTGCTGCTTTATCTGTGCGACACCACCACGGATGAGGACATCTACGTCCACAGTGTCCTTCAGAAGCAGGGCCACGCCGTGTTGTGCTCACCCGGCTGCACACCGGTCCGAAATCCTGTCCTGCCTCTGAAATGTTGCTGCATGGACGATCGCTGATTGGACATTTACAAATTATGACGTCATGTGGTCCTCTCGAATCTCTTTTAGGTTCCGCAGTTCAACCCTGTGACGCTGTACCTCGGGGACGAGCGGCTGCCGGACATACCCCTCTCGTCTTTTGGGGTATGTGGTTGATTTCATCTGCTCATTCACTTCGTCATTAAGGTGATGCAGTAACGGGTCGTTTCCAGAAGGTGGCAGCAATGTAACGGCAGAATAGATTAACTAACTAAATACATTTGTGTCATTCATTTATTTCATCTTTATATGGGTACTATCCCAGCACTTTTAGAGCTGAAGGCGGAATGACACCTTGGCCAGGTCACCAGTCCATCGCAGGACAGACACACTGTCGCCTTTTAAGAGTATTTTTAAACCTGAAAATACATAGGGAGAACATGCAAACTCCACATAGGCCTATCCTTGTCCACCTAAACTGGGAATCAAATCCTGGTGGTTCTCTGTATCTGTTTTGCTCGGGTCTCCACAGGAAGTAGTTATTTTGGCGTGCGGCGCTGACTGTCCTGCAGGCGGGGTGGGGCGGGGCCAGGCGAGGTGGTCGTGTGGCTCGGCGCGGGGCCAGTTCGCTGATGGCTCTTTGTAAATTACTCAGGAGTGGTGGTGCGGGGCCAGCCCGTTTCTGCTGAGACAGTCGGGTGAGGAATTAAAGGGGCACGCTATTGGACGACGTTCCAATCCGTTTTCAGGGCCCATATATCATCCGTCGAATCAGATGCCCGCCGCACTTTCGGGGCCCGTATCGATCTGTGCTGTGTGTTAGGGAGTCATGTGATGCACCCGTTGACGTTTAATTAGCACCCTGCCGTGTGATCAATAAAAATGACGACGAGTTTGTGTGTCGCTTAAGGTTGTGCCCACCGACCCGCCGCAGCCGGAGAAGGGACCCCGGAGCCTCCCGGGGCTGGAGCCCATCGACGGGGTGCAGGTTCGTGGCATCGTTAAGCGTCATTAATTTGGCTGGCTCTCTGAGGTGATGCTTCGTTAAGCTCGCGGTGCGTTTGCTTTGTTTGGATGCAGGGAGCCGGGGGCGAGGCGCCGGAGATCCCGCTGCCGAAAAACTCGCTCAGCATCTGGGACTGGGAGCCGGAGTGGAGGAAAGAGTTCTTCGGCGCCGGCGCGTGCACAGGGGCGACCGCACAGGTGACCACACAGGTGACCGCACAGGTGACCACATTTACAACACCATAGTCTGCCGTTTGTGAGGGTTGATGGGAAAAGTGATTTGTTTTAGCCAATGTCCCCTTTAACATACTTTACGTACTTTGTTAGTCCCCTTTGGTATGTTCTCTAACGAGCAGGAACATGGACAGAGCAGGTATTATTAGGGTGGTGGATGATTCTCAGTAATGCAGTGCCACTGACCTGGTGGTGCTGATGGATTTCAAACCCTGAACCCATGATGGGTGAATGAACTGTAGGTTTTAATTTCTGCAGTGGGTTTATTCATTTATTCATCCATTACCTTCAGCTTTATCCTCTATTAGGGTCTCGGGGGGGGGGGGTTCCCATGCCCACCTAGGGGAGAACGTTTCGGGCGCTGGGCAGATACACCCAGGACAGGGGGGCAATCTATCGCTGGACACACACTCACTCACACAAACACACTCTATATGGGGCAATTTGGAGAACTCAATTGACTTGATCCATGTTTTTGGACTGTGGGCGGAAACCGGAAAACCCGGAGGAAACCCACGCGGACACGGGGAGAACATGAATCCCCATCTGGGTGGAGTTTCCAAACCGGGAATCCCTAGTGCTGAGAGGAGAACATGCCAACCGCAGTGGGTTTAGTTCAGTGTTAAAGTCACACTGACGTTTTAAATACATGAAACCCGCAGACTCCGAGTCCGATCTACCCTCCGTCGCTCACTCTAATCCCACGTCCCCCCGGGATGCCGCCGGAGCCGATCGTTAATTACAAAGGTCGTTAAAAGCTCGGGCTGCTGAATCGTTTAAAAGTCGGTCTCATCTCTCAGCGTCGAGTCCGTTATGTAAGCGCTCAGACTTTAACGGCTCCGCTCCGGGGGCGGGGCGGGACCGCCCTAAACTTTCTCATCATGCAGGAGCCGCTCCCGTCGGCGTGGCCCCCGGAGGACGACCGCGCCCCGCAGCCTCCGTCCAATCAGAACAGCCTGGACTCCGGTCTGAACCACACCCGGGGCAGAGAGACAGGTACGCACACCGCCGGCAGTTTGTCTGTACCCCTTTGTGCGTCTCCCGGGGCCTGTCCCGGTCTCTCTGTGTGAACTCCGCATGTTCTCGTCGGTAGGTGATCCGGAGGTTTCAGGAGACCGAGCGCTCGGCGAGGACCGTTTCCACCGACACGCCTCCCCTCTGTCCATGAGTCCCGCCGCTCGCATGGCAGCCGGTGCCAACCTCTTCCAGGGCTACATCTTCAAGCAGCGTTATTAATCCAGCCTGTCCCGTCCGTCCAGGGTTCCACCCGCCGTTTATGGTTTTCCATGTTTTATGTTCTTTTCATGTTGTGATTTAAAAGCGAGGGCGGGGCCGTGTTTATTCTACGTTCTGGTTTTGCGGATCGGGGGATGACGTTGGCAGAAAGTTGCTGGTTTTAATCAGAGAGCATCGTTTGTTCGTTTGACACTAGACTGGCCAATAATATCGTTTTTTTGTTGTGAGTTTGAGAATATACTTCATTTTTACACTTGGAATTCACTCAAGTGTCTTATTCATTCATTTGCCGCACGGTGGCTTGGTGGTTTAGCATGTTCTCCTCTCGGAGTTAGGGATTCCCGGTTCAAATCCCAATCTGGGTGGTTTCCATGTTGTCCACGTGTGTTTCCTCCGGGTTCTACGGTTTCCTCCCACAGTCCAAAAACATGGCCAATTGAATTCTCCAAATTGCCCCATATAGAGTGTGTGTGTGTAAATGAGTGTACCCAGTGGTACAAGGTTTGCAGGGGGGGGGTTCCCCATGCCCATCCAGGGGAGAATGTTTCAGTTGCTGGGCAGATACACCCAGGACAGGGTGCCAATGTAGCGCGAGGCACACACACACTCCACTCCAATTTAGATAATTCAATTCACCTTGAATCCATGTTTTTAGACTGAGAGGTAAGGTTCCATGGGAGGAACCTGAGGAAACCCACGCAGACATGGGGAAAACATGCAAACCACTCAGATTGGAATTCGAACCTGGAATCCCCCAGCGCTGAGAGGAGAACATGCCAACCAGTGAGCCGCTGTCCCGCCCCTCGGGTGACTTAAAGACTCAAAAGGATGGGTTTATTTGTGAATGCAGGAGAAACCAAAGTGCACACGGTTTAATGCTCTCTGTCCCGTCTGTTCTCACCTTGAGACCTGGTCCTGTATCAGAGGTCCTGTATTACACCGAGAGACGGGCGAGGCTCGAATTACCCCAACGGCAGGTCTGTAATGCGGCCGCGGCCCTAAATCTATCAGAGACTGACCGACGTCCCGCTGCAGACACAGCCCTGTACACAAAGGTCGTTATATCAGGCTTAATGAGCTTCATTCATTATGTCCCCCTTTATCCTCTATTAGTGTCAGGGGGGGGTTCCCCATGCCCATCCAGGGGAGAACGTTTCAGGTGCTGGGCAGATACACCCAGTACAGGGGGGCAATCTATCGCTGGGCACACTCTCTCACACACACACACTCTATATGGGGCAATATGGAGAACTCAATTGACTTGATCCATGTTTTTGGACTGTGAGAGGAAACCGGAGGACCCAGAGAAAACCACGGGGAGGACATGGAAACTCCACCCAGATGGGGATTAGAAACGGGAATCCCTAGTGCTGAGAGGAGAACATGCCAAACCACTCAGCCACCGTGCCGCCTTTAAGGAGCTTCACGTGAGGGGGGGGGGGGGGGGGGGGGGGGGGGGGGGGGGGGGGGGGGGGGGGGGGGGGGGGGGGGGGGGGGGGGGGGGGGGGGGGGGGGGGGGGGGGGGGGGGGGATCCCCCCCCCCACTCTGCAGGGTCCTGATACAAATCAGCCTGCATTGGAAATCACATTAACAAAGAAGGCGGCTGACACAGACCCTGGCTCGGTTCCCGGTCACTCCCCGGTGGACGTTTTAAGTGCCCTACATGGAACAGGCCATTATTTCATACCCTAAGTGGAGCAGCTGTATTAGAAAGGCTGGTATGATCCGGTCCCACAGGCTCGGGCTGATATGGATTATGGAGTGAAGCTATAAAGCAAGAAAGAAAAAAAGGCCCCGATGGCAAATATCTTTATTTTAAATCAGGTTCTCATGTCAGATCATGAAAGATAAATGATTTCCTGTCGCACCGCTAACGAAGACTCGTTATCTCTCATCCCCGTCTCAATTATCCGTTTCCACAGAGGATGATCGTCACGAGTTAAACCAATTCCTCAAACTGATTACGCTCATTTATGTTTAATGACATTTTAATATCTAATCACTCGGAAAACGATGCTTCTATTATATACCTCACCTTCACTTCTTCACCGTCGTGTATAAGAGCATTCAATATGAGGGTCTCACAATCGCTGTTCTAGTTCATCCCAAAAGGTGTTGGATGAGGTTGAGGTCAAGGCTCTGGGTGGGTCAGTCTTGTTCTTTCACACCAAACTCACCCAACCATGTCTTAATAGACATTAGAGCTAATTGTTCATTAGAGCATCCTCATGCTGGTGCAGGACCGGGCCTTCCCCAAACTGTTTCCACAGACACACTGTGTCCAACATACATTTGTGGAGGAGCCTGAGCGTTGGATTGATGTTCATTCATTCATTATCTTATGGCTTGTCCTCTACTAGGGTTGGGATGCACATCCATGGGAGAACGTTCTGTTACGTTCTGTGCTGGGCAGATACACCCAGGACAGGGTGCCAATCTAACACTGGGCACACAAACACACACTATATGGGGCAAATTAGAGCATTCAGTTAACCTTGAATCCGGCGGCATGGTGGCTTAGTGGTTAGCACATTCGCCTCTCAGCACTAGGGATTCCCGGTTCGAATCCCCATCTGGGTGGAGTTTCCATGTTCTCCCCGTGTCCGCGTGGGTTTCCTCCGGGTTCTCCGGTTTCCTTCCACAATAAAAACATGGATCAAGTCAATTGAGTTCTCCAATTTGCCCCATATAGAGTGTGTATGCGTGTGTGTCTGTGTGAGTGAGTGTGTGCCCAGTGATAGATTGGCGGAATGGTCTATCTGCCCAGCGCCCGAAACGTTCTCCCCTGGATGGGCATGGGCAACCCCACCGCGACCCTAATATATAGGATAAAGCGGAAGATAATGGATAAATAAGTTTACCTTGAACCCATGTTTATTTTGGACTGTGGGAGGAAACCGGAGAACCCAGAGGAAAGCCACGTGAACATGGGGAGAACATGCAAACTCCACCCTGACCTGGAATCCCCAGCATTGAGAGGAGAACATACTAATCACACGTGTAAAGCTGGGTTGAGCTGACTGTAGCTCACTATTGGAAATCGTTTGATTACAACCGTGGGCGTGGCTTATACAAATGGTGGGCGTTTCCTAATTAACATAATGGTCGTTGGTAACTTTCTGAGGCGCTGTGTGTTAATAGATCTGTGCGTCTCCGTTAACCCCCGCGTTTTTAATTACAGTCGGAAACCACGGGCTTTATTAAGTTTATTGGGAGTTTAAAGCGGATGGGGTCGCATGTAAAAGCAGAATGTGCTGATGCTGAGGGATGACCGTTCCCCGCGCCGCTCACCGGACCTCCCTCCCGCCTCAGCCCCGAGCTCCGAGTCCCGGCGCAGGCTGAACCGGCGACCCGCCCGCCGCCAGAGACCCGCACCCCGACGAACCGACACCGTCCGCGCCGACGTGTCCTCTTAAATGAGTCAGGAACCGGTTCGCGGATCGCTCGACTTTAACCGCCGTTAGGTCTCTCGCCGCGCCTCATGCTGACCCAGAGACTGTAGTCGAAGGTAAGCTTTAAAGACAATTTTTATTTAAAATGAAGGACATTTGTAAGCCTGCAGTGCAGTTTGGTGTAAA
The DNA here is from genome assembly GCA_019802435.1 of Corydoras maculifer. Taxonomy (NCBI): domain Eukaryota; kingdom Metazoa; phylum Chordata; class Actinopteri; order Siluriformes; family Callichthyidae; genus Corydoras; species Corydoras maculifer. The sequence continues at coordinate 472,439 of JAFMOD010000547.1, read as the reverse complement.
ACTGTCGGCGCTTGTTTGAGTTTTTGAGTTTTTCGGCTAGCGTACGACTACTGTTACAGTAAGGTCACCCTGTTCCGTACAGCGGAATGATTATCGAGCTTTTTCGTCTTATTTTGTGATTTTAAAAAGCGGCTGGCGTGCAGTTTGTGTTTGATTCTGTGTGTCATTCAAATCTGGGTTCATTTAGACCGAGATAAAGCGACAGCAGATCGACTGTACGGAACACGATTCATCATTCTGAGACCAGTTTCCCTGTGTGTGTAAAATAAATCACCACTTAATGTACAGTTATCTTAAATATCAAGACTTTACATCTTAAAAACTCTATAAACTGCACTAATCTTATTCATTAATTATAATGTTTTTTTCTGTAGTCTTACCTTTTTAATATATTTTCTTGCGATGGGATGTTTGTCTCAAGGCTGCTTTACATTTACAAATCATCTCAAGCAGCCAAAGATCTTTTTTTTAACAATTTATGACAACAAATGCAAATACTCTCATCGACCACTTTGAGATAAATCTTCTTGTCTTCCTTGTTTTGGACACTAAACAGAAAAGGGCCTTCCCCAAACTGTTCCCGCAACGTTGTAAGCATACCATTGTCCAGATGAAACACCAGAATGTAATGATTAAGAGGTGCGTCCCAATGTTTTTGAACAAATTCTTGACAGAATATTTTATGATAAGCAATAAAATTTATTTAGTTTGAGGTCGTGAATCAAAAAGCAGCAGAATAATTTTTTAAAATTCAATTATTTGGACTTTAGAGTCTTTAGGATTCTCGGCTCAGCCCCAGCCCTCATCCAAACCCAGGTTGAGGTCCATGCTCTTGGTCTGCTATGTGCAGACCCATGTTCATGAAGACCAGGGGAACTTCAGGAGTCTGCTCTGATCCCCGACCTGGAGTAACATCCACTTAAACATCGGTGGGAGGCGTTAAAACATCCTGTATCTGAGTGGTTTAATTCGTTATGAACGTGTCGTCCCATAAAAAATAGATTCCAAGCCTCTGGTGTGACTCCACATGCCTCAGACCCATGCACTCGTCCCTGGTGGTGAACATGAAGAGTGAACATGCTTTTTGAGGAAGACGGTTGGGGATTGAAATGGAAGAATATTGTTGCAGAAGAACCACTGAATTATTGAAGGATATATATATTTTTTATGCTCGATGGCTCGCATGCTTCCAGTGACCGTGTCGTAACAAAAATGGCTGCAGTGCACTGAAGTGCACACTGTATACAATAACAGCTTCAGCAGACTGTAGTGCCTCTGTTTCTTTACATACCTGCAGATGGACTACAATCTGTAATTACAGAAACTGCACCATCTGTCTATGAGGTCAGTGGAGCTAGTTCAAGGAGATTGTAACTAATAAAGTGGCCAGTGAGTGTATATAACAGTGATGGAGGATGATCATCCCTCATCCACCTTTAGAGTGTAGAATAAACTGATACTTTAGTATAGGATTATTTCTTGGTTGTAGAAGACATGTTGATCATCCTGCACGGATGCTCTGCTCGAAAACGGTATGAAGCCATGTCAGCCGGGACCTTTCCCGTCCTTTGCACTGAATGATGCGATTAATAAAACTCAATTAAAGATGAACACAGAATTAGATAAGCCGCAGCGATATCTCACAATGTGGCCGTCGTGGTTACAATGCACTCGGGCTGATGAACGTCCTGGATGTGGAGGAAGCGTCGTGCTCTGCCTCCCAAAAGCTTGACGCAACGCAGACGTGAATTATAGGGTTGTGTGTAAATTATTTAGGATGAGAGGCCATGCCAGCATGCAGAATCCCCTCTGTTTGTGAGTGTAAAGCTCTGTAAGCGGCATCCCGTCGCAGGTCGTTTCCTCCGTCCAGTTTTCGTGGCTTTTTACGAACACGGCAGGATCAGCAAATTCAATGAGTCTCATCCGGTAGGTGCACGTTTCCTGAACACAAACCAGACCCTGCACTGTGGGTTGCATGACATCCCCGCCCCCCCGGTGAGGTACAGCCAGTCGAAAGCATCGGTGGATATTCTGTATGACAGAGAAAACGCTGAATAAGTAAGAGGCAGCTGCCGGGGTGAGGTTCTCAGATATGCGAGACGGGATGGAGCTTTGTCCTTGGGCCAGGATGCTCAAGTAAAACGGGTCATAAATCTCGCCGTGTGACATATCGCACCCCCCCCACCCCCACCTTTAGGTCCATGTGCAGATGGATCCCGAGAGCCGATTCTGATTTGTGCACCAAATGACATCGAAAGCCCTGCTGGTGCCGAGAGGAATTACAAACAACATCGGTGGGAAACTCCTCACTGTGACCTCTTAAATCTGTGGGTTTAATCCTCAGCGTTCTGCTTTTCTGTCAGCAGATGCAGATACAGTTTCCATGTTTTTCTGAGGATTGGTATGTTCTTCCCCGTCACATTGCTCTAAGATGTGTGTAATCATGGTGTCATGTAGAACTGGATGCCTCGGATAGGCTCCAACACCCTGTAGAGTAGAGTCATCCATGTGGTAGTGAGTGACATGTCTGTCGCCTCCTACAGGCTCATTTTGTATTTCAAGGAAATTGCCGATGTCATGGAGTTTGTTACTACATACATTTGTTACTGTAAGTGCAAAGTTTCTGAACATTCTGATGTGTCATTAAGAAAACCTATGATTTAAAGAAAGGCAGAAGTCCTTTTCATCATATCCTGTGTGTGTGTGTGTGTGTGTGTGTTTTTTCCACATTACTGTGACATGCTGACTGGAGGTAAAACACAACCCCTAAGTCCTAAAAGCAACCCCCGAGATCCATTGTTTTCATCTGTTTAATGAAACCCCAGTCTGTATCTCATGATGTTATTCTGGGCTTATTGGAGCTACAGGCTGTAATTAAGGGAGCTGCTGTTATTGTTCTCCTCCCATGGAGAGGTTCATTAGTTCCACACCGGAAATGGTTTGCAGAGTATTGAGAAATACGAACGCGACAAAGACAGGACGTGGGAGGAGAGAAGGACGACTCGATGCCGACGGACGTACTAAGGGATGAGCGATGGAGCCAAGAGCTGGGCTGATGAAAGGGCTCCTGGCAGCCGAAACGAAAAGCTCCAGTGTGCTGACCGGCAGAACCCTCCCGTGGGGTTGAAAGAAAGCGGGGTGGACGCTGTGGAGGCACACCCAAAACATGTTAATAAACCTTGATTTATGCACGGGACAGAAAAGGGTCTTGCCCAAACTGTTTATATTACTTTGGGTGGTAACTCAAACAGATGAGGGGAGAACATGCAAACTCCCTTTTTTAAAAAATTTTTTTTAATAAGGACTAGATTATATAATTCCGTGCCGTCATCCGTGCTGCATCTTGGGAGATAATGATTGCACATTTTCCCGTGTGAGCTCTGATTGGTGCCTGTTTGAATTCGGATGGCTGCTTTGTGCAGATCAGAATTACCTCGGCCCTCCGTCATTAAAATCGGCCCGCGGGTCCGGCGGCGCTGTGAATGGTCCAGCTGGTTCGCCCGGCGCGGCTCAATAACACGGCGGTAATTGGCTCTGCCGATGCCGAGTGAAAGTGCAGATGATGTCGGTCTGCGCACAGCTGCAGGAAGGTCTTATCAGCGCCGCAGGCCTTCAGGCGTCGAAGACGGGCGGAGGATGTGCGCTCCTGCTCCACTCTGCTAATCTGAGAGATTCAAAACGCCATCCGTTCGCGGCGGTGTGTGCACAGAATTTTAAATCTCTGGGTTTTCAGGGCCGCCGCGCCGGGACGGAGCAGAATCGATCCGATGTGTAAATCACGGCGGGGTTAAAAGCTCCAGAGGGTCTTAATTCAGCTTCGTTAACGATGCACACAGACAAACCCCTTTTACATTTGATTTTATGTCCACCATCCGCCTGATTCTTGACGGGGAGAATATGCAAATTCCACACAGTAAGGACCATGCCTGGAAATTAAACCACGGATACGCCAGTGTTATTCGTACAACGTCAGTGCCCAGTCTTACCCTTCCGGCTGTACGTCACTAAATTCGGTTCTAAAATAGGAAGAGCGTGACAATCGGGTGCCTCGGCGGCATCCTCACTCGTCCTCGATGTTCATGACATGTGTGAGGAGAGTGAGCATGTGGATCTGGACCGCTTCCTGTCCCCGCTGCGAGCTTCATTATCCCATCCAGCTGCACGATTGTTCAGTGTGCCAGCTCTTTAATCAGATCTGCCATCCTGCTTAAGCTCGCTTCTGCCAGGCTTCTCAAACCAAAATGTGCTCTGTCAGCACTGGAGCTCAGACAGAACGCCACAGAAAGGACAGTGTGCAAAATGCCCCCCACCCTCTCTCACAAGCCGTCTTTGTTTCTTTATTCATTTCTCTGTTAGCCTGAATGAATATAAACACTCTGATCTACAGCTGGTGTTTAATTCCTCTGTATTTTATTGGTCCTCCTTAAATCCAGCAGCAGAATTATTCATTCATTCATTATCTTCCGCTTTTATCCTTTATTATTAGGGTCATTGCGGGGTTCCCCATGCCCATCCAGGGGAGAACGTCTCGGGCGCTGGGCAGATAGACCCTGGACAGGACACCAATCTATCGCTGGGCACACACTCACACTTACTCACACACACACTCTATATGGGGCAATTTGGAGAACTTAATTGACATGATCCATGTTTTTGGACTGTGGGAGGAAACCAGAGAACCCGGAGGAAACCCACGCGGACACGGGAAGAACATTGATTCTCCACCCAGATGGGGATTCGACCCGGGAATCCCTAGTGCTGAGAGGAGAACATGCTAAACCACTAAGCCACTGTGCCACCATTCAGCGTACTGATGTAATTATTTTTCATTCATTCATTCATTATCTTCCGCTTATCCTCTATTAGGGTCGTGGTGGGGTTCCCCATGCCCATCCAGGGGAGAACATCTCGGGCGCTGGGCAGATAGACCCAGGACAGGGCGCCAATCCATCGCTGGGCACACACTCACCCACACAGACACACTCTAAACGGGGCAATTTTGAGAACTCAATTAACTTGATCCATGTTTTTGGACTGTGGGAGGAAACCGGAGAACCCGGAGGAAACCCACGCAGACACGGGGAGAACATGGAAACTCCACCCAGATGGGGATTCGAACCGGGAATCCCTAGCGCTGAAAGGCGAACGTGCTAACCACTAAGCCACCGTGCCGCCCCTGATGTAATTAATGTCATCTAATTAATATGCAGAGCTTACAGTATAAATTGTAATATTCATACTGTATAACTAACTGCGTATCTCTTATCGTGTTGTTCTGCTTGTTCTCTGGGTTCTCAGGGTTTGATGGAGATCTGGTCGAATGACAGCGGGAACTGTTGTCATAACCGGAGGAATTCTCGCGACGGTGATACTGCTGTGTATCATTGTGGTGCTCTGCTACTGCCGACTCCAGGTGAGGCGCGTGATCTCCACGTGTTCTTCAGTGGCATCCATTTACATTCTTAATTACAATATTCTAATTTTTAGCTCTGCATTAGTACCAATCTGCTGGAAAAAAACACTACACAGACCCTTTTGTAGAGGGACCTTTCAGATATCTGAAGACAGGGTGGCACGGTGGCTTAGTGGTTGGCATGTTCTCCTCTCAGCACTAGGGATTCCCAGTTCGAATCCCAATCTGGGTGAAGTTTCCATGTTCTTCCCGTGTCTGCGTGGGTTTCCTCCGGGTTCTCCGGTTTCCTCCCACAGTCCAAAAGCATGGATCAAGTCAATTGAGTTCTCCAAATTGCCCCATACAGAGTGTGTGTGTGTGTGTGTGTGTCAGTGAGTGTGTGCCCAGCGATAGATTGGCGCCCTGTCCTGGGTGTATCTGCCCAGCGCCCGAAGCGTTCTCCCCTGGATGGGCATGGGGAACCCCCCCCCCAACCCTAATAGAGGATAAAGCGGGAGATAATGAATGGTTTTCCTTCCCCCATCTCTCCCCTCATGTCTGTCTCCTCCTGTCCTCTCTATTTATGTCTCTCCTCCTGTCTCTCCCTGTCGCCTCCTGTCTCTCTATTTACGTCTCTCTCCCTGTCTCTTTCTCAGTATTACTGCTGTAAGAATGGGTCCGATCCAGACTCCCCGTCTTACTCCGAGACCCATTTCTCCTGCGACGCTTGCAGTCCTCCCAACCTGGACGTCTCCAACCTCTCCCCGTTGTCAGCTTCTCCCGAAGTCCCCTTCAGCTCCTGCCCTACCTGCAACTCGTTCTACAACACGTCCTTCCACCTCCGGAACATGTGCGAGGCTCGTAACGGAGCCGAGCGCATCGCCACCATGCTGCCCTCCTCACACAGCACCTCTCTGAGCTCACGCACCCTCCCCGAATTCTACTGCAACACCCATGCCATCAGCACCGATGTCTGAGGACAAGTCTCCGACCTGCGGCGTGCCTGTCCGGCCGGGCGCCGAGGCGCCGGGGGCGCTGCGACACCCGGACACTTGACGGCAGGTGGACGTTGCGCAGCAGCGTTGATGTGTTCGATTAAACGTTACGGTTTCATAAACAAACTGAAATCAGTGCGACTGGTGTACATATGTAAATAACGCCTCTTTGTTAGGGTCCTCCACCCAGCGCAGGTTTTATCAAAGTCCTTAATTCAGATGGACGGTGGTGATGTGGTGAGTCCGGGCTTCCTGTCTCTACGAGGGCTATTCCACAGGAGCGTCCCCGCTGTACTGGGATCAGATGTGTTAACAATCAGCCTTAATGTTATTTACATTTAATCTCAACCTAATAAAACCCCTGTACTGGTGGAAACAGAGCCGCTGCTTTATTTATGCAAATATACTATCTGGACAGTCATGCTGACAAAAAAGGACCTTCCCTAAACTGTTTTGACAAATGGGATATACAAAGCGGTATAAAGTGCAGTGTTCTATTACACACGGCTTGGTGCTTGTTTTATTTTTCTGAATTAAACATTCAGGCAGCGGCACGGTGGCTTAGTGGTTTAGCATGTTCTCCTCTCAGCACTAGGGATTCCAGATTCCCCATCTGGTTGGAGTTTCCATCTTCTCCCCGTGTCCGTGTGGGTTTCCTCCGGGTTCTCCGGTTTCCTCCCACAGTCCAAACACATGGATTAATTCAATTGAGTTCTCCAAATTGCCCCATATAGAGTGTGTGTGTGTGCCCAGTGATAGATTGCCCCATTGTCCTGGGTGTATCTGCCCAGCGCCTGAAGTGTTCTCCCCTGGATGGGCATGGGGAACCCCCCCGCGACCCTAATAGAGGATAAAGCCGAAGGTAATGGTCCCTATGTAGTAGGTACTAGATTGGTGCTGAACTGGTAAAGATATTCCCATTTTAATTTTGTGGTTGTAACAATGTGAATAAAGGGTTCGGTTTCCATGAAGGTGAACTCCTACAATTCTCCAAATTTCCTGATGATGAAGGTAATGAGTTCTGTGATTAAGGTGTGTCCCATACATCTGTAAATCTTTAGTTACATCATTGACTGATCTGTCTGGAGCTGGAGCTGAGACGGACCAGCAGGGGAAACCAGCATCATCCATCCATCCGTTATCTTCCGCTTTATACTATATTAGGGTCGTGGGGGGGGGGGTCCCCATGCCCATCCAGGGTAGAACGGTTCGGGCGCTGGGCAGATAGACTCAGGACAGGGCGCCAATCTAACTCCACCCGGATTGGGATTCGAACCGGTAATCCCTAGTGCTGAGAAGAGAACTTGCTAAACACTTCCCCACCAGCATCATCCTTTCAGAAATCATGGACTCACTGAGCTGCAGTACCAGCACAGAGCACTAGAGGGAGGCATTGGAACATTTATTTTTATACCACACAAACGCGACTCACACTAGGTATGAGGCACTTAAATATGAAGTTAAACTGGGTTTATTAGGTTTAATAGTTTAAGACATAAACGTAAGTGCTTTTGCTCTGTGTGTGATTTCTATAAACCTGTGACAAAGCAAGAATAAAAAACAGGGCTCATCGATAATAGCTGTTTGCTCCTGTTTAAGACGTGAGCAACGCGACCTTAACCACACAGTGATGTATAATAAGACATTGTGTAATGCAAAATAATATGCAGGTAACAAACATTCTAATAAACTTCCCACTCGTGTGACAAATCAAATGAACTCACAATTTCAAGAATATTTGACCTGAATTGAATATGCTGCACAATATCATGATGATCAATTATTTATTTCTTAAATGCTGTGCTTTATTATCAGCTCTAACTGCTTTTCTTGTCTGTTTCTATTGAGGTGTGGTTGGTTTCCTGGAGGTCAGACCTTCATCCATGAAGCTCTGCCACGAATACAGGATGGAACCTGGATGTTAATTGGACTGATGGTCCTGCAGGACCAACTTAATGGACTACCCACACTGGTAACTTCAGTGGACCTGGGATTTGAACCCCTAACCTTCAGATTGATAGTCCAAAAACCTAAACACTGACCGATCACACCCTGTTATCTGTACATGGCTGTCCTACACAGTTGATGTTGGCCTGGCCGCTCAAGGAGGATGAGTCCCCCACTGAGCCTCGGTCCTCACAAGGTTTCTTCCTTAAAATAACAACATAACAGGGAGTTTTGTCTTGCCACTGTCGCTTCGGCTTGCTCTTTAGGGGTTTAAAGGCTTTTAACTCTCTAAAGCTGCTTTGTGACGACGTACTGTTGTAAAAAAGCGCCCTATAAATAAATGACCTGAACTTAAACTTCCATCCATCCATTATCTTCTGCTTTATCCTCTATTAGGGTTGTGCAGGGGGGGGGGGTCCCCATGCCCATCCAGGGGAGAACGTTTCGGGTGCTGGGCAGATACACCCAGGACAGGGCGCCAATCCATCACTGGGAAGACACACACACACTCTATATGGGGCAATTTGGAGAATCCAATTGACCTTGATCCATGTTTTTAGACTGTGGGAGGAAACCGGAGAACCCGGAGGAAACCCACGCGGACGCGGCGAGGACATACAAACTCCACCCAGATGGGGATTCGAACCGGGAATCCCCAGCGCTGAGAGGAGAACATGCCAAACCACTAAGCCGCCGAGCCTGAACTTAAACTTGATTTTAAAAATGCGAGTTTGTGAAAATCAATCGCTTTTTCTTTCATTGTTGAAGTTGAACTATCAATGGGCCGGGGTCGGCAGCCAATCCTAGACGCGATTGTGAAATCCATCGAATCAGCGCCGAGGAGGCGGGGCTTGCCGAGGTACGGCTAGGAAGTCACCCTTCGTCGTGTTGGATGTACACAGTCCGGCGGACGGAGACTTCACCGCAAACTCACAGCGAGTAAGTTTTTATTGTTAACTGTCCTCCGCGTCGCGACGCCGCGTCTGTGACGCTCCCAGCGTGCGGGAATGTCTCACAGACGGCACCGCGAAGTTCGCTCGTCGGTCGGTGACTGAAAGCCAGATGTTTTTAGATCGCTAGCGACCGTAGCACGGCGGTGCCGACCCAATCCGCGCAGTGCCGCACTACATAGCTGCCCTATCGAGTGCACTTGCGCTGCTGACAGCGCTGTAAGCAGACGCCGTTGAAGTGCCGCGCTGCGCGGTTGGGGACGCGGCCGCGTCTCTTCGGTTCTGTCCGGCTGGGGCTTCGGTTGCTGCTGGTTAGCTTGGCGCCTGCCGTGAGGCAGCGGAGCCGCGGGTCAGGCTGCAGAGCCCGGGGCCGAACCCCTGCCTCACCGCGGGGCTCCGCACAGCAGCTTGTGGTCGGTGCTGCGTCATATCGACGACAACATGTCAGTTCGGCTCCTGAAGCCGAACCCGGTCCAGTTTCGGGGTTCTGTTCAGACCTTTAGATTTAATTACAGCTTTTAACCTGTTTTTTTTATTTTTTTTAATACCCCCAGCCCACGTGACAGCAGTTTGTGAGATGTCTTCTCTGTTGTAATAACCGAACTTAATAAGTCCCTTTGTTGAGAGTTGCAGTCATTCAGCTACAGACCCTAAGCACTACGTAGGGCACTTTATCCACATGACACTTACTTTAACATTCGGTCATTAAGCAGACAATTCCATCCAAAACGACTGACAACTATCTCAACTTGATGGGTGGAGGCAGAACCCCGGGCGTGATGCAGCATCTCTGGAGCCGTGAAGGTTGGGGGTCTTACTCAGGGACCCACAGTGGTGACGTCAGCGGGCCTGGGATTTACACCTCCAACCTACTGATTGATAATCCAACAACCTAACCACTGACCTACCACTCCCTAACTCTCCATCCATCCATTATCTTCCACTTTATCCTCTGTTAGAGTCGCGGGGGAGGGGGTTCCTCATGCCCATCCAGGGGAGAACGTCTCAGGGCCAGGACAGGGCGCCCATCTATCGCTGGGCACACACTCACTCACACACACACTCTCTATATGGGGCAATTTGGAGAATTCAATTGACTTCATCCATGTTTTTGGACTGTGTGAGGAAACCGGAGAACCCGGAGGAAACCCACATGGACATGGGGAGAACCTGTAAACTCCACCCAGATTGGAATTCGAACCAGAAATCCCTAGGGCTGAGAGGAGAACGTGCAAAACCACTAAGCCACCGTGCTACCCCACTCCCTAACTAGTGTATTTTAATTTGATGCTGCTGTAATCTAATCTAATAGATTAAATAATAATAATAATAATAATGATAATAATAATCAGTGTGGTAGCTGAGTGGCTGTTGGGCTATGGGGTTATGGGTTCAAATCCCAGGTCCACTGAAAGTTACAAATATGAGTTCTTGAGCCAGACCCTTAACCCGCGTGGCTCCAGGGACAGTGTGGCCGACCCAGTGCTCTGAGCCCAACCGTCGAGTTGGGATATTTGTTTGTTGTTTTGGACAAAAGCATCTGCTAAATAACAAAATGTTGTTGTAATAAGTCTGGACAGTTGAAATGAGCTCCTCCTGCAGCTACATCCCTGATGCTTAAGTAATCCTCTGATGATGTCCTGTATGATCAAATATCATTAGTCATTAGTGTCTATTTTGGGTGGTTGAGTGGGTTTGGGGTGGATGTTCCACAGCATCATCGGTGTCCGACCTCACGGATGCTCCTCTAAACGGTTTGGACATCCCGCACACGCACACCAAAATTCTATAGAAAGCCTTCCTTTTAAGAAGTTCTGAAAATAAAAATGTGGAACCGATGCACCTGCAGCGTTTACAGAAGTCGTGGTGGATCTGACTCGCTCTGCGGTGCGACCCATTATTAATATACCATACAATATAGCTGCGCTGATCCAGTTTTATGCTTTAGCCCATCGCTTTGACATGTTCTCCACATTGGAGGTCCTGTCTGTAATAGTGGAGTGGCTTATACACACACGCCGTGGTGCAGGAACAGAACAGGCCTATCCCGGCATGTGGATGTAAATGTGGATGTGAGGTGGCTTCACTGAGTCAGATGGAAAGTTCGGTGGTATTTTGAGGTAATGTCGTGTTTTCTCTGATGACGTGATCTCAGCCCAGTACTAAAATAATCAGGGTTCTCCGGGTACGAACTGAGAACCTACGGAAGCTTTTTTTTTGGTGCCTTCGCTGAAGCTCTCAGTAACGTTTTTCAAACGAGTTGCTTTATTCTCCAACAGCGATGATATAGATGGATAGAATATTTTATTCATCCTGAAAGAAATGTAGCAGCCAGTAGCAATAACAGTACAATAAAAAATAGAAAAAAATAGGGGGAAATAAAAAAAAAAAAAAAAAATATATATATATATGTTTATTTTCAATTTACCATTTACTATTATAAAGTGTCAAGTGTGTGTAGTGACATCAAAACCGGCCCAAAACAGTAGTATTGTAGAGCCTGATGGCCCTCGGAACAAAAGATCTCCTCGGTCTGTCTGTGGAGCAGTTCAGTGACCACAGCCTGCCACTGGACGTGCTCCTCTAGTTCAAAATGATGGTGTGCAATGGGTGAGCATCATCGTCCATGATGGAGAGTAGTTTGCTCAGTGTCCTCCTCTCTGCCACCTTAATTAAAGAGTCCAGTTCTGCACCCAGCACTCTGAGAACCTGTCCACCGGCCCTGTTTGTGGTTCTGTTGGAGAACCCGTGAGCCTCTGTTTTGACCGCCCTGTGAGAGCGTCCTGGGTAAAGCTGTGTGTATTTAACCAAATCCTATCCCAGTGATTTGCCTAAACACAGTTAATCTGCCTCGGGAACGGCTCGCGTTTCAGAAGGCTGGAGGCGTAGCGTGGACGGGTGAGGCATCATCATCATCATTGAGGCTGTGAGGTCATCAGCAGGGTTCCCCCTAAGCTTTCAACACACTGGTGTGTTAATCCCGAGTCAGACCCAGTTTAGGTAATCCCATGTATTACGCAGATGTTATTTTTTGGGAAATGATACCGGAGCCTGTGCCGTGGTAGGCGTCTGATTGGTCGGTGGACCGGTTCGAGGGCCGGACAGCCGTCACTCATCACGCATTGTGAGCTGACAGTTCTTCATTGTTCTCTTGGCACCGGTTTCATTAGGGAAGGCTGCTGCGGTTCTTCCTGTTGCTTTGGGGGTCGATTGAGTTGTTTTTGGGGAAACGCTGGTTTCGGCGTCATGGCCTGATCTCATGGGCTTAGGGGGGGGGGGGGGGGGGGGGGGGGGGGGGGGGGGGGGGGGGGGGGGGGGGGGGGGGGGGGGGGGGGGGGGGGGGGGGGGGGGGGGGGGGGGGGGGGGGGGGTTCTTCCTGTTGCTTTGGGGGTCGATTGAGTTGTTTTTGGGGAAACGCTGGTTTCGGCGTCATGGCCTGATCTCATGGGCTTACTCATTTCTGTTGCAGTGTCTGTGGTCTGGGGGGGGGGGGGGGTCGACCAGAAGAACAGCCCAGACTGTGGGTGGTTTACAGAACGTTTATATTAAACATGCACGGATGTTCTGCATAGCGTAGCCGTGCAACCTATGAGTTCACCTTTAATGGGGCTGTATTTCATGTTTATAAAACATCAGCTGTGAACTACGTTTTCATGGTTCATGGTTCATGGTTCATGGTTCATGGTTCATGGTTCATGGTTCATGGTTCATGGTGCATGGTTCTTGGTTGTTCCTACACCCCAGTACTGGAACCTTGTCAGCTGCACAGTGGTACAAAAGTCCCGTCCGCATGTCCTCCCTGTGCCTGCTAGGGTTCACTCCTGTCCCCATACTCCGTTTTTGTCCCAAAACCTAAATACGTGACGGTAGATAAATTAAGGGTGCTCAATTGCCCCATGACTCCCATCCATTATCTCCCACCTTATTCTCTATTGGGTCGTGTGTGTGTGTGTGTGGGGGGGGGGTTCTCATGCCCATCCAGGGGAGATCGTTTCGGACGCTGGGCAGATACACCCAGGACAGGGCGCCAATCCATCGCTAGGCACACACTCACTCACACAGACACACTCTATATTGGGCAATTTGGAGAATTCACTTGAACCTGATCCATGTTTTTGGACTGTGGGAGGAAACCAGAGAACCCGGAGGAAACCCACGCGGACACGGGGAGGACATGGAAACTCCACCCAGATTGGGATTTGAACCGGGAACCCCTAGTGCTGAGAAGAGAACATGCCAAACCACTAAGCCCCCCCCCCATGACACATCTTGCAATTGTCTGCACATAGATAACAGAAGTTTGGGTTTGCAGGAAGCGCAGCAGCTTCCCCCGCAGACGAGTTCAAAGGCGGAGCTCACGGATCGCGTTGCACAGAGGACGGCTGTGTCTCCTCCACCTCCTTCATCGTCTGTAATGGACTCCGTGTGATGAGAGCACATGACCGCAGCCTTAAAGAAGACGCCGCATCTGTGTGGCGTCTTTCATACGGTGCGGTCCGGTGATGTCATGCTCCGGTTGACCCCAGTGTTTACCCCGGGGGCCCGCTGTGAGGACACGGGGATGTGTTTTGCTGAGCAAGCGCTTATTCGTTTGGTGTCAGTCTGAGGTGAACCGTCAGGCGCTGTTATCTGATCACAGCCATCGCAGAGATTCTGACCAAGCTTTCAGTTTTCCTTTTGACAGGGGGGGGGAGTGACGGTGTAGGTTCTTATCTCAGGAAAGACATTTGGCTGCACATGTTCTGCACGTGCATCGTTTTCTCATGACTAGAACACGCACACACACACACACGGTCCATTCTGATACTTTGGTCCGAGCTGATTTGGTTTTCTGGTTCTAGGGCCGGTCAGCAGCAGGAGGGCCGGAGGGCGGAGCGTCCCTGGCCGTTATGGACGACCGCTCGTCTCTGCGTAAAGTGAGCGGCTCCACCGAGTCCGTGTCCACGGTCGCCAGTGAGGAGTTCGTGCTGGTGCAGGACGCCGCCGAAGGCTCGCCGTCCAGCTCCGAGGGACGACCCCGGCTCAAGGTGCCCGATGACATCGTGACCTCACCCGCCGACCGTGACCCCTGACGTGTTTACAGATTTAAACGCTCTGTGAGATCAGAACCCTTCAGACGCGCGTCCTCGTCTCTGATTAAACGTCTCTTCTGCGTTGCTCTGCAGATGTCCTGGAACGGCAGCGAGCAGCTGGCGAGGGCGATGGAGGAGGTCCTGGAGGGCGAGCTGGGGGCGGCGCCGGCCGGGGCGGAGGCGCCCGAGAGCTCGCGCATCCCTGATGCCCGGTCCTCGGAGCCTGCCGTGCAGAATCGCCCCCCGAGTCTGGTGCTCAGCGCTGCCCCTGCTGGTGAGCCCCGCCTCCTGTTTTAAAGCTGTGTGGGATGAATGGTAGCTTTAATGGAGGGGATGGAGAGGGGTGTGTGTGTGTATGTGTGTGTGTGTGTGTGTGTGTGTGTGTGTGTGTGTGTGTGTGTGTGTGTGTGTGTGTGTGTGTACGGAGACATTGCACACTGGAAGTATGTGGACAGGCTCTCTTCCTTTTGTCACCAGCTCCTATTATTGTGTTTGGACATGCTGGACGACCCGAAGCCATGGGCTTCTGACCTCACTTCCTGTGGGCCTCTGAAGCGGCAGCGACCTGTCGAAAAAATACAGACAGGAGGTTTAATTAGGAGTTTATGACTTTAATTAGCATTAATGCATTTAATGCATTTAATTAATAGGAGATGCAGTGTGCGCCCCCTTCAGTTTACCCGTCAGCTCGATTTTCGAAAGGCTTACGGGATGAAACGGCACACCCTGGTGGTCACCCATGAAAGCACAGGAAATGATTCAAAGAGGATGCTCATCCCACTCAGGAATCGAACCCGGGTCCCTCTCACTGTGAGGTGGAAGCGTGTCACTGCCCCCCGCCCCCCCCCCCCGACTGTGTGAATGTATTCTGCTTTCAAAAGCGCTCTGTGTTGCGCCACTGTTGTAACCACGGCGACATGCTTCTGTATCTTGTTTGGGTTCTGAGGTTTTGACATCGATGGCGTGAAATCACCTCGCTCTCCCGCGTTCATCCCCCGTGCTGTCGTTCCAGAGGCGGCGGCGTCCACGGCGGGGAGTCGGGGGGTGCAGGAGGAGGACAGCGTGCAGTTCAGCAAGCTCTCCTATCTGGGCTGCACCTGGGTTAAGGCCCCGCGCAACGAAGCCGAGGCCCAGAGAGCCATGTCCACGCTGAGGGCCGAGAGTCCGGGTCCTATCCCTGTCGTCCTGCATGTTCCCAACGACCCCGACGGCTGTGTGAGGTCAGCAACACTGCAGAGATGCGTCATAGTTCCGCTCCTTAAATCTGATTGGCTGAGCCGTTCGTCCAGCTGTGACATCATCGACAGTAACACACACCTCTGAGCGCTTCACATTCGCATCAATGCGTGATAATCAATACATTATTTAAAATCATAAAGTACAGATTAATATGAACAGAGAACAGCACTAAACCCGTTACACTGTTTATATCAACTGTGTTCTTTAATTTGGCCACTAGAGGGCAACTGGAATGTTGGTACTCTAAAAACTAGTCACTGCAGACTAGATTATTAACTTTTTAAATATTTTTTTAAATATTCATCCATTATCTTCTGCTTTATCCTCTATTAGGGTTTCGGGGGGGGCGGGGGGGTTCCCCATGCCCATCCAGGGGAGAACGTTTGGGCGCTGGGCAGATACACTGTGGGAGGAAACCGGAGAACCCGGAGGAAACCCACACGGACACGGGGAGAACATGGAAAATCCACCCTGATGGGCATTCGAACCGGGAATCCCTAGTGCTGAGAGGAGAACATGCCAAACCACTAAGCCACCGTGCCGTCAAATATATATATATATATATATATATAAAATTTTTTAATGTAGATTTTGTTATTAATAAATGCATTTTTGAAAACCTTGTTTATTTTATTACAGTGTGTTTGTAAGCGTTTTATTAAAGCAATAAGACACTCGAGGTTATGTATTGTATATCATGTGTATTGTATATCATGTGTATTGTATATTGCGTAAGCCTTTGGTTCAAATCCCTGTGTTTTTAGGGTGGTGGACCAGGCGTCAGGTGTAGAGATCGCCTCCTTTCCCATCTATAAAGTGCTCTTCTGCGCCCGGGGGAAGGAGGGCTCTTTGGAGAGTGACTGCTTCTGCTTCACCGAGAGCTACCGCAGCTCTGAGGACTTCCAGATTCACGTCTTCTCGTGTCAAATCAAAGAAGCTGTGAGTCTTTTAATCCGTTTCTGCTGATGCTCTCATTTTGGGGTCTGCGCTGACTTGCACTGTGGTCCTTAAAACGATAAACCAAGTAATCTGACCCGCTGTGTGAGTTCTGAATCGGTGCAGATCAGGACTGATGATGTCACAACACAGTTGTTATGCAGGACTCACATCCTGACGGATCTTTTTTATTTATTGTTGTTCTCCTTCCCTTTCATGCCTCGTTGAACGAGATGGTGAGTCCAGATCAGATTGAAATGTCATTAAATAATATAATATATACTTTAATCTATAAATGTGGTTTGTAATAGTACACTGTTGTCTCTAACGCCCTCTGCTGGTCACACAGCTAGTTGCAGTCCAGCTGGATGTTAGTGTGTTGCTGATGCAGTGTGACCCACAGAAAGCTCATCATCAGCCAAAAACCCTAATGAAGCGTTCAGCATGTTCAGTTTCCAGACTCAGAGAAGCCTCATCACACTTATTATTATTTTTCTGCTGCAGGTGAGTCGGATCCTCTACAGCTTCTCCACCGCGTTCAGGCGGTCGTCCCGAGCTGTGGCGGAGGCCCGGGAGTCCTCCCTGCCCCTGTCTCCTGACGGAGATATTTTCACGTTCACGGCGTCCCTGGAGGTGCGAGAGGATGACGGGAAAGGCAACTTCAGGTTGGACTGGCTCCGTGGACGTCACACGTACAGTTGCCATGGAAACGTAAGCATTCAGGCAGTAAATATTATCTGCTGCTGTCCCCTCCTCACAGTCCAGTTCCTAAAGACAGGGACAAGTACTACTTCAAGCTGCGTCAGGGTGTGCAGAAGAAAGTGGTGGTGACCGTTCAGCAGATCTCCAACAAAGAACTGGGAATCGAGCGGTGAGCATGAGTCCTATCCCTGCACATAAAGCGGTGTAATGTCGTTACTGCTTGTTTATCAAGAAAATGACTCCATATGGAGAAACAAACTCACTCCTTTATGGCTTTCTGTTCTTAAACTGGAAAAAAATACCACTAATTGTTTTTATTAATTATCAGTGATGTCATAAGTGTGTTAGAATAATATTAATAATAATAATAATAATAATAATAATATCATGTACGTTTTGAGTCATTTTCTTCTTTAAAACCTAAATTTAAATGATAACTTAAATAATTTCGTTCTTATCTCATGGACCACATGTGATCTTAATGATAAAATTGTCTTGAATACCTGAGTGCTTATTGGTCGCGGATTATCGCAGTTCTAGATGTCGCCACAAGAGGGAGCTCCGGTCAAAGCAGTGAACCCTGATTGCAGCTCAGGTGTTCCTTCATGTTTAGTGATGCTGTGTCTCGTCTTTCTGATGCAGGTGCTTCGGCATGTTGCTCAGCCCTGGGCAGAAGGTTCGGAACTCTGATATGCATCTTCTGGACATGGTGAGGTCCTGACCTGGGTTCGAGCTGACCTCTGTTTGAGGTGGTCATTAGTTATGAGTGGGTTTTGGATCACATGCTTAAGTGACTGCCGTGGTGTCGGTGTGTTGTCATGGCATCAGACCCTGTATCCAATCTCTGAACACTCTGGTTATTATTTATTATAACTGAAATGAAGTGATTGTTATAAACAGTTTGCTTTAATTTGGATGCTGAGAGTAATATCCCTCAATTAATAATTAATAAATCATGGTTATGGTTCGTTAATACGTTTCTCCTGCTCATGTTTTTGTCGTATTTAGGAGTCGATGGGCAAAAGTGTGGATGGGAAATCCTATGTGATCACTGGCATCTGGAACCCCAACACTCCTGCCTTTCAGGCGCTCAACGAGGACACGCCGAAAGGTGAGACGCCACCCCTGTGCTGAGGAAGAATGTGGCCCGGCCGGAGTGATGCCCCCCGGAGCAATTGGGTTTGGAACCACAGACCCCCCTGTTCCACATATCCTTCACATCCCGTGTTCTGTATCCTCTGTTTAAACTGTCAGATAAGCAGGTGTATGTAACCGTGGCGGTGGACCTGGTGGTGACCGAGGTGGTCGAGCCGATTCGGTTCCTGATGGAGGCGCTGGCGAGGGTGTACCCAGGAAACGAAAGGTTCTGGTACTTCAGCAGAAAGGCCTTCTCCGAAACCTTCTACCTGCAACTCAAACAGGTAACTGGATCCACGTCTTCGCTTGTCTGATTATATAAACGTCCTGCCGCGTCTTAAATCAGCCGTTTAGTGTCCCAAACCTAAACCCCAAAGGACAAACCCAAACAGCAGCGGCAAGACAAAAACTGTTGTTTTTTAAGGAAGCTTTGTGAGGACCGGGGGCTCGGGGGGGCGACTGGGGCAGCGTTAACGCGCACCTCGTCTGTCTGACCTCCATCAGTGTTGCACGCTCGGCTGTCGGGGGGGGGGGGGGCAGTCTGTGGTGCAGTTCCCCCCGCCAGGTGGCGAACGGAGGCCGTGTGTGATTGGCCGCTTAATGAGAGATGCGCTTCTCATTATTACGGCGAGGTAATTAGGGTTCGCCGCCTGATTGCCTTCGTCGTTATTTCATGGCGGAGTGGAAGAACGTCGGGGCTGCACTTAAAAGCTAATTATAATAATAATCGAAGCCACTCGGCCCTATCCCGGTCGCCTTTATGCCGTCGTCGGTCCTGGTTGTGGAGACGAGGCCGTCCCACCGTCCTGTGAAACATCGAGCGGTACATAAAACTGACTGAGTGAGTTAAAGTGGGCGTGGCTTTAAAACTCCAAACTAAAAAACGGTTTGGTTTGGTGTTCCGAGTGCAGGATGGAGGAAGGGCGTCTCCTCCACTCTGTATCCGTACATTAGTGTGTGTGTGTGTGTGTGTGTGTGTGTGTGTGTGTGTGTAGGGCTTCGATACATCCAGTCAGGGAGAAGCCATGTATGAAGTGGTGAGTCTCCAACGGCAGTCTGAGCGAGTGGGCGGAGCAAGAGGCCGCTTGCAGTCGCCCGCTGAGGATGAGGAACCTGAGGAAGGTATGTTGGTGTGCGGTGGTTCTGCATAATTCACTTTTATTAAACAGCTGCTTATTTAGAAAATCATATTTATTCATTTATTTTATAAATAAAATAAATAAAAATGCTGCAGATATGAATGAATGACTTTGTGTTTATTCTTTCATTATCTCTGCTTTATCCTCCATTAGGGTCGCAGTGGGGGGGGGAGGGTTTCCCATGCCCAACCAGGGGAGAATGTTTCGGGTGCTGGGTATATACACCCAGGACAGAGGGGGCAATCTATCGCTGGACACACACTCACTCACACACACACACACACACACACTTTATATGGGGCAATTTAGAGAACTCAATTGACCTTGATCCATGTTTTTGGACTGTGGGAGGAAACCGGAGAACCCGGAGGAAACCCACACGGACACGGGAAGAACATTGAAACTCCACCCAGATGGGGATTTGAACTGGGAATCCCTAGCGCTGAGAGGAGAACATGCTAAACCACTAAACCACCGTGCCGCCGGACTTTGTGTTTATATAAAATAATATTCATCCATTCATTATCTTTTATTAAATCCTCTACTAGGGTCGCGGGGGGAACGTTTCGGGCGCTGGGCAGATACACCACGGACAGGGCGCCACTCTATCGCTGGGCACACACTCGCACACACAGACACACACCTACACACTATATGGGGCAATTTAGAGCATTCAATTCACCTCAAATCCATGTTTTTGCACTGTGGGAGGAAACTAAAGAACCTGGATGAAACCTATGCGGGCACGGGGAGAACATGCAAACTCCACCCCGATTGGGATTCGAACCTGGAGAGGAGAACATGCTAACCACCGAGCCCCCGTGTCGTTCATAACATAATATATTCTTTATTTTTATTAATGAAATAAAATGTTTCATATTGTTACACTGACTGAAGGGAGAACAAGCCAAATTACAGCCGTGCGCTCTGATCCCCGTTCCCTCGTCTTGCAGACAGTGACAGCGAGATCTCCAGCGGTACCGGTGATGTGTCTAAAGACTGTCCTGAGAAGATCCTGGGGTCCTGGGGTGGAATCCTGACCAGATGGTGAGGAGACAGCTCCAGCTGTTTGAAGGAACATCTGGATGAATGGTTTTTATAAATGATGAAGATAACGGCTGATGCTCTTCAGGCACGGGAACCTGTCCTCACGGCCGAAGGGGCTGTCCGCGCTGGTGAGGCCCGGCGTCCCCGAGGCGCTCCGGGCCGAGGTCTGGCAGCTGCTGTGTGGATGCCATGATGAGCAGGACCTGCTGGAGCGCTACCGCATCCTCATCACCCGGGTGAGTGAAGCTTTACCCCGCGCCCCGGCGCCTGACTCGCTGCCTCCCAACACACCCTGAAGTGCTGCCACCCTGAGGGCAGTTTCATTCTTAGCTTTCTGTTTGTTCCACTAGATGGCGCAGTGAAGCCAATCAGGGTTTTTTTTTTAATTTTTTAATTTTTTATTTTATCTTTTTTTTTTTTGAGTTGTACCTTATGATCCGTTATGAACAGTCGTCTCCACCGGTGACCGGTGTCCTCATGCAGGTTCCATACGGTTCTCCAGGTTCCACTTCGAGTGTTGCCTCTACAGCTCCATGCTCCTCCACCTTCTCTATCCATCTGCCGGCAGGATTAATTATGTGGACCGTGCCAGTCCGCTTAAGCAGATTATGGTCTTTGTGTGTGTGTGTGTGTGTGTGTTTGGAGGGGGGGACTGTTGGTCTGTTTGTTTTGTTTGTGCTCTGATTTATTAATGCACTTAATTTTTGCCGTTACATTTGCAAAGCTTTACTTCTATCTTCATCGCATTGCTGTAGTGTTCTGACATATGACACGGTGTGTGTGTGTGTTTGTGTGTGTTTGTGTGTGTGTGTGTGTGTGTGTGTGTGTGTGTGTGTATAGAGACATGTGCTTTACACCGCTACTGTACTTCTCGCATCCCGTCGTGCTCTCCACAGGCACCCGGCTCTCATCATTTTATATTCTTCATAGTTTGTGTGTAAACACAGTGTTGCCGTTCAAAAGACTTTTATTTTGTGTTGCTGCCGTCTCTCAGTGGTTCTCCATCTGTGGTAGCATCATAGCACGAGGTGGTACGCCAGATAACGGTATGGATATGCAAAACCTGATTTTCCTGATATATTTAATAAACTGTGTTCTGTTCATTGCCCACTAGATGGCGGCAGATTGTTAGAGAAAGCAAAAATGTTCAGCGCTCAGTTTAAAAACCGGACTAGATTACATCGTGGAAGATCAGATTATTAACGAGTTTAAGTTCAGTAATCGCATTTATGAATCAAACCTCATTGATTTATTATTATTATGTGTTTGTTAGCGTTTGATAAAAGCAATAAGACCCGGACATACAGCTGGTATCTGGAGGTTTGGGTGGAATTAAAAACGGGGTGCTGCTGGGTGTTATACGTTTGAGAACCTCCGTCCTGTCTGATGCTGAAGCGCCGTGAGCCGATGAGCTGCATTTTAAAGAAAAAAAAAAAAAAAAAAAAAAAAAAAGGCGCCGGCGCCGAGATGAGGGCAGCGCCTCCTCACACTGCTCCTCCTGTCTCCTCGGGCCAGCTGCATCTACAGCTCCTCCATCCCTCTGAGGGCCCCGTTCTTTACGGCTCTCGCATCTGCCGGTCCACCGGCAGGCGCCCCCGTCGCCCCTCGCCGTACACTGGTGCGTTCTCTTTTTGCGTCTCGGCGTGTCTGTAGTCATACGGTTGTGAACGTGTCTACGTTCTCCGTCTGTAGTTCTGAAGGCTTCGTCTTTCGGGTCCCGATCCCTCGTTGTACGGCACGTTTGTGCCGATGGCAACCTGACCTGGATTTGAGCAGCTATTATAACCGGCTCTGACAGTCTGCAGTCGCTCCCCACAGCGGCGCCAGAGACCAGAATCACAGCAGATCACGCCGGGGTGGGGGGTGGGGGGGGGCTGCTGTCATTTGAGCTTCTGGGTGGAACCGGGGTGGCGACGGGTCCGAATGGAGATGTGTGGCTTTAACCTTCTGGAAATCTGAAATCGTCTTCACCTATCCCGGCACTCGGACCCACACGTCCCCCGGTTCACCCTCCGAGTTTTAAGGCCATATGGAGAACATGCCAACTCCAGACCATCAGAATGGAACACAGGAACCGTCTTCGCCGCCAGGTGCCGGTGAAAGACAATTAAAA